>JAAFCE010007744.1:5165579-5182584 GCA_013389805.1 Trigoniulus corallinus
AATTTTGGACGAGAGAGCGAGCGAGAGACTGGTGATTGTGGTGGTTCGATGACGACAATGACAACAGCAGTGTCCATGGCCGTGCTGATGTGTGATTTCATTTTCAGTGTGTGAATTGGAAGTGCGAGGAGGAAAAAAAGAATAAGGATGTATGGATGGAGAATGGCTAGTGGTCACTCCATCACGGACCACTGATGCAGAAAACAAAAGAATTGGCATTGAACGCGATCTCACGCTGGTCAGCAGTAATTGTCTCCTACTTCAGATCGGAATTAATACTCAAGATGTGTGCATGTGCTGGGCTGACCACACTGTGGACATTTTGAGTTTGTCCTCTTCTACACCCACACCACCACCATCACCTACTTCCTTGACCAACTGTGATAAGCTTTTACAATAAAATTGTTATTGGTATCCATCTGTGTTTCTGTTCCACATGACTCTGCCCTCTCTCTCTCTCTCTCGCCCTCTCTTTTCTTTACTGTCCAAAAGTCTTTGAATCTGGCGGTATTGAATCGTCGTCCGGCTGACCGATTAACTGACCACTCTTATTAGAGTTTGTACTTTTTCTTTGACTTGATGACCACCACCGCCACTGCTATTACTACCGATTATCGTCATCCATCAGTCATATTAGCCTTTTGTGCTAAGATGCTTATATGTGGTCAATAGTTTGGAATGTGGCAGAAATGTGGTTTAGGGAATAGAAGGAGGTGGGAGTTGAAGTGAGGGAACGATGGTCATCATCATCATTGCCGTCGTCGTCGTCATCGTCTTTTTTTTCCCAATTTTCTTGATGGTCATTGATTTCAATATATTTATAATACTCTTGTATTCCGATTTGATTTGAGGATTTTTTGTTGTTGGAAATGCGAAGAGTTTTTTTGATGCTTGACCACTTGACGTCCTCTTTTTCCAGATTCTGATATGCGATTTTTTTTTTCTCTAATAAAAATCGATGTTTTTTTTTTCTCCTCTCAGATTTCTCTGACCCCCCTCTCCCTCTCTCTATCTTTCTTTGTGATTATTGGATGTCAAAATATCGATATCTGATGGTGAAGAGTATTCCACCATAATTGATTATGATGATTACTCTTGATCCCCTTAATAAATCGAAGATGGAATTGAGAAATGGGCGGTACATATTTGTGGTTGTTGACCAAACTCTACGCACCGTGTTCGGATAAGCGACAAAAAGGATTTTGAGATGGTCAATCAAAGATGTCGACATAGAAATTATTACTTTTCATCTCTCTTTCTCTGTGTGTGTCTCACTGGTCCGCTCTCTCTCTCTCCCCATCTCTCTCTTCTTGTCTCCCCATCTCCCCTTTCTCTATCCTATCATCTCCACCTTTCATCGGCTTTTTTTTTACCCTCCGGTTAATGATAGGAGTGGGCAAAATCAGTTGCTGGACAATAAACTAGAAATGTGAAGTTCGGCATGAAAGGCCGTGTCGCAAAATGTCGAAGTTTCCAGATGCTGCTTATACTTTGTAGTGGGGAAAAGAACTTTTTGAATGCTCCAAAGGTGGCCACGTGCTGAATCACGTGGTGAGTCAGGCTAATTTCGATTTTGTCCACGCCTCCTTTTGCACGTGCACGCATCACTTCCTTCGTCGTGCGCATGCGGAAAATTTCAAATTTTGGAAAAAAAAACTCGTGAATTATTTTTTCTGTTCTGTTCGATTTTTTTAAAGTGGCTATACACGTGATTCATTTTGCGCATGGTGATTGGGTGGAAGAGAGAGAGAGCATGCGTATTAGCCATAGTTTCTTTCCATTGCGGTTATATGCTATGTAGTATCATCATCATTGCCTTATTCCGCCTGTGGCAGGGTCGGGTCTGTGGGTTCTGGCCCTTTACTCCCGCCTATCACACTCACCAGGTTGCCCATTCACCCCACGCACTATCATACATCTGGTTATACAACCTGCTCCCACGTCTGCTTAGACCTTTCTCAGCCCCGGATGCATCCAGTAACCTGTATCCCTGGGATGGAACTAACGAGCTCCTCCTACCCTTTTTTTTCATCATATGGCCATACCACCTCAATCTATTCTTTCTCGTCTTTTCCGCGATGTCCCCCACCCCTTACTGCAGGGCCGGCGCTATATTTGGCGGGGCCCTGTCCAAACTAATTATGCGGGGCCCCGTGAAAACATGAAGCGGGGCCTTTCTATCAATAGGTTCATTAATCCGAATGCGCAGGGCCCTGTGCCGTCACACAGTTCGCACACCCATCACGCCGGCCCTGCTCTTAGCTATCCCTAACATACTCATTATTAACATGCTCGGCTTTTTTTTTTGTTTTGTTGGTGTTTTAGGACCCTTCATCCACAAGATCATTAGAGCCCCGTCCCCTGCGTAGTTCTAATACAAAAACTGCACAGGCACTACGCTAATCCAAGGATTATTGGCTATTAGCGGTACCCAGTTTTCCCAAGCGGTTATCCATGTCAGTACTAGCTGAGGTGGCGTTGCTTAACTTCAGTGATCAGACGAGAACTGGTGTGTCCAATGCAATTTGCCGCTCATAACGTACTCGGCATACTCGGCACCCTACCTTTGTACTGCAGCATTCGCACCTCATTTACCCTCATTCTACTGTTGGATACTGGATTAGTTTCGTGGGTTGGGGAGTAAGCCAGACAGCCATAACAGGACGAACCCTTAGGAGGCTGCCCGCAGTAGATGAGGAGGTAGGTGAAAGGACAAAGGAGAGGGTTAATTTGCAGCACCCAACGTTCTTTACCAACCACCCATGTTGGTGTTGACGTGGGCTTGTGCTGCTCTTAACTTCAGTGATCTCACGGGAACTGGTGTGTCCAACGCAACTTGGCTGCACAGTGTTGTCATGGCTTTTTCGCACTGTCCGGGACAGTGATCCGTGCAGCATAGCTGACCTTACCACTGCCCTGTAGAATTTCCCTTTCAACTTTATTGGGACCCACCAATGGGCCGGGCCCTAATGACCTTTGTAGTCGGTGGGCCCTAAAACACAAACAATCAATCAATCGGGACCCACCAATCACACAGGATTGATTATATGCCGTGTAGTGTGTACTTGTGAATGTGTATGTGTTAGTATGGAGAGATCGACTGCTGGAGTTAAGAGTGGGAAGAAGGGAGACTGTGGGGGGGAGTTACATTTCACCTCCGTCTCTCTCTTTCCCCCCCTCCCTCCCTTGACGAAAAGGCAGCGGGTTGGTAGAGGGAGAAGGAGGAGGCTGAGGGCTAAGGGATTTGATGCCTGTTAACGACAACTCAATTGCTATTTCGTAAACAAGGCATGAATTACTCTTATACCGCATTTACACATTCGCGAATAAGACGAGTCGAATGACGAGGCGAGACTTTCGTCGAAATGTTCGCATTCATACTTTGGATGAAGAATGACTGTTCACACATTGGCCGAATGTCTCGTCAGAGGGTCATTCTCCAATCACCTCGTCGCTAGCGCCCTTTGACTCTTATTGTCTCGACAGCTAGTCATTCTCAAATCGCCTCAGGTCACTCGCGCCCTTTGACTCGTGTCGAAAAAACCGCTTTCAACACGAGCGCCACGAATGGCGAGGCGAACTACGAGGTGAATGACGAATATAGTGTTCACACATTCGTCGAACATGCTCGCCTCGTCGTATTCGCGAATGTGTAAATGCGGTATTAAATTTACATTTGTGGTTTTGCTTGTTTTCTACGAGGGAATTGAGAGAATAATGAATTTAACGTCGTCGTGTTTCGGATCTTAAGTTTGGTGCTAGATACCTCTCGGCCCCCCTCACTGGTGTCTCTCCCTATTCCCCTTCTCCTCTTGCACCTCTTTTGATGTACAGTATCTGCAACCGACGAATTAGAAACGACGGGGCCTCCCCTCCACGTTCCTACGATCATGGGTTAGATGCGTACGGCGAGTGGAGTGGAGCGTCGTTGGTGGCTCGATAGGTGTCGGGCTTGTCTCTCGCGTAGATTAAGGGTTATTTATTATTCAGGTGGTGTGCTAGAGATATCACTAGTGGATAGAACAGGCTGAACGGAAATTTTGGGTGATGGGGTCATATTAATAGAAGGAGGAGGAGTGTAAGTGGGGCTCCTTCTCCTCCTCGTCGTTGTTGTTGTTGTTTGTCGTCATCATCGTCGACCACCGAGCATTTTCAAGATGACTTTCTAACTAATTATGAAAACCATTACATCCGTTTAATAGGTACTTTGAGAATCTACAGGAAATTTCATAATTAGTCCAGTGCTGCGCATCTCTTTCCTGATAGCAGAAAGGGGCGTCCCAATCTCCCTTACCCCTTCTTTTCGTCCTCCTCTTCCTCCTTTCGCTCATCGTCTCGCCTTCCTTCTTAGGGCAATTTCGATCTGCAGGGACAATACGGGGTTGGGAGAGGAAGAGGTTATTCGGTCCATTGTGGGACTGCAGGGACCACAGGTAGAGGGAGACCAAAACGGACGTGGGAGCAGGTGGTGCAAAGGGACATGGAGGTGTGCTGGGTGGAGGGGGACCTGGTTGGGGATAGGCGGGAGTGGAGGATTGGAACCCGCAGACCCGACCCTGCCTCAGGCGGGAGAAGGGTGAGATGATGATGATGAGGGACAATAAGGGGTTGAATGTGTGGAATAGGAAGATACACGTCTCTTGTCCGATGTTGGGTACATGTGCGTCCCAAGACAATTTTGGGTATAAACTGCTGAAAGAGTTAAAGTTGGTTTTTGATGGGCCATGATTCTCATTACTTGTACTCTTATTGGGAGCGGCGAATTGCGTTGGACACACCAGTTCTCGTCTGATCACTGAAGTTAAGCAGCGCAACCCCAGCTAGTACTGACATGGGTGGCCGCTTGGGAAAACTGGGTACTGCTAATACCCAAAAATCGTCGCATTAGTGTAGTGTCTGTGCAGTCTCTGCATATGAACTATGCTGTGGACGGGGCTTTAATGACCTTTGCAGTTTTAGGGCCCTAAAACACCAACGAACAACAGCAGTGTACTCTTATTTCTTCAGCGGTAGCCTACTTTCTTTTACGGTATCGGGGCTTGGCTATAACGCCTTCTGTTTTGAACGGATCTATGTTGTCCCGTCTGCGACGTACACCCCCTACACCCCCCCTTTTTCTATTTGTTGTTTGTTGGTGTTTAAGGTCCCGTCAACTACAAGGTCATTAGAGACCCGTCCACTGCGTAGTTCTAATGCATATGCTGCACAGACACTACACCAGTGCGACGATTATTGGGTATTAGCAGTGCCCAGCTTTACCGAGCGACCACCCATGTCAGTACTAACTGGGCTTGCGTTGCTTAACTTCAGTGATCAGACGAGAACTGGTGTGTCCAACGCAACTCGCCGCTCCCCCCTTTTCTAACTTTCAGCCCTGTAGCATGGGACGTAATAAAGAGTTAGTGGTGAACGTCGACGATGACGATACGAACGATACGAGGTCAAATACGAGGTACATGCTCGCGAAAAGCAGACCAACAATTGAGCTTGGGCATTTGCCTCATTTCACCTCGTATCGTCATTGTCGACGTTCACCACTAACTCTGTAATATGTTTTAACGGTACCTTAATCGACTCGACGTGCGCAGGTTCACCTCCACCTCTAGCAAAAGTCGATGATTTTTCTTTTCTTTCAAGGTTTACTACGCTCTCCGTCAGATGGAAGCTGAAATTCGGAGCAGTGTGGGCGAATGTGTGTGTGGGGGGGGTCCTGTCTTTTCCGCATTATTATAAGACCTGTTCTTCCCGGTTCCCCTAGCCCATTTTATGCATCCACTTTTTCGGGGGTGGGGATGCCCTAATGATGAAACCCGTTGTTTAATCAAAGCAGTGGGTAGGATAATGTTTTCTCTTCTTTTTCCTCCCTCAACGTCGTTTATCACTTCTTCTTCTTGCGTCCCTTTCAATCTCCTTCCTTGGTCCATCTCCCATTGTTGGTTCTACTACCGCTTCCCTTTCACCCCCCTTCTCTTTTCCATCTTTTGAAAGGGGCCAGTGTAATTTTGTTGCAAATTATTCCCTAGGTGGTGTTGATGATGGTGGGACTATTTGTCTTCCCAATGATGATCATGTATTTAAGGAATACGTAGTGTAACGGAGATGGAGGAAAGGGAGGGGGGGCTATATAGGGGGGGGATATAAGAAGTTCCTCAGGGATATACAGGATGCCACAAATCGTGTTTCAATGACAACGGGAAGTGATATTCAGGGAGGAGAACCGGGAGAACTGCTGGAGAATTTTGAAGGGACTGATATGGCGACTTGTATCTTGACGTGAAAGTTAATGATGGCAGTAATAAATAATAACGTAGGTCTACAATAATATTAATTGTACGTTGTTACAACCCTTCCTCTTCGCTCATGTGGGTTCGGGGGGGGGGGCTATATTAACCCTTTCCCTTCGCTCTTTCCAAACCCTCGTGAGTATGAGTTTCCGGTGTCTTCCTTTCTGTCCAGTAACGTGGATTTATGCAGCGCCGGCTGCCACTCTAACTCTTCACCCTCCTTTTTTTTTGATTTGTTTATCGCCGGTCTACTTTGTTGAGGAACATTTTTCCAACATCGATGCTAATTGTTTGTTTGTTGGTGTTTTAGGGCCCTTCAACTACAAGGTCATTAGAGTATGTTAGAGGTAGCCTGGGGGTGGTGGACATTGCCGAAAAAATGAGGGAAAACAGGCTGAGGTGGTATGGACACGTGATGCGAAGAGGGGATGAGGACCTCGTTAGGGCCATACCAGGGATGCAGGCGGTCGGTAGCACCCGGGGTAGGGGGAGACCGAGGTTGACATGGGAGCAGGTTGTCCGTAAGGACATGGCGATGTGTGGGGTGGACAGGGACCTGGTAGGAGACAGAAGGGAGTGGAGAGCCAGAACCCGCAGACCCGACCCTGCCACAGGCGGGAGAAGGGTATGATGATGATGAACTACAAGGTCATTAGAGCCCTGTCCACTGTGTAGTTGTGATGCAGGGACTGCGCAGACACTACACTTAATGCGACGATTTTTGGATACTAGCGGTACCCAGTTTTCCTAAGCGGCCACCCATGTCAGTACTAGCTGGGTTTGCGCTGCTTAATTTCAGTGATCAGACGAGAACTGGTGTGTCCAACATAATTCACCGCTCCGCCATCGATACCAAGGAAGGGTTGAATTGTTCCACCTGGACATTTTGTACCGAACTGCATCCCCATGTTGGTTTCCGTGCGGCGAGTAGATCTGCGTCACCCCAAAAATGCAATAGTAACTCTTCTCCCTCGTACGGCACCGTCGGACACGTATCGTTGGGACACTCCACCGACGCTGGGAATTTTGCCTCTTCTAGCCGTTGCATAGTAGAGAGGGTACTTCTACGTTCAATTGGCATGGTACACCACACGGGTCCACGGCTTTACCTGCCATCCGGCAGAAGGTGGCGCACTTGAGACTTCTAAAGGAGGCAACCCACCGGATCTGGAACCACTGACGCAGTAGTCGAGGGAGCGGTTTATAGCGTTGGACACACCAGTTCTCGCCTGATCACTGAAGTTAAGCAATGCAACCTCCCAGCTAGTACTAACATGGGTGGCCGCTTGGGAAAACTGGGTACTGCTAATACCCAAAAATCGTCACATTAGTGTAGTGTCTGTGCAGCCTCTGCATTAGAACTAGGCAGTGGATGGGGCTCTAATGACCTTGTGGTTGAAAGGCCCTGGGAGCGGCGAGTTGCGTTGGACACACCAGTTCTCGTCTGATCACTGAAGTTAAGCAACGCAAGCCCAGTTAGTACTGACATGGGTGGTCGCTCGGGAAAAGCTGGGTACTGCTAATACCCAATAATCGTCGCATTAGTGTAGTGTCTGTGCAGACTATGCACTAGAACTATGCAGTGGACGGGTCTCTAATGACCTTGAAGTTGACGGGACCTTAAACACCAACAAACCAAAAAATTGAAAGGCCCTAAAACACCAACAAAAATAGAGCGGCGAATTGCGTTGGACACACCCAGTTCTCGTCTGAACACTGAAGTTAAGGAGCGCAATCCCAGCTAGTACTGACATGGGTGGCCGCTTGTGAAAACAGGGTACTGCTAATACCCAAAAATCGTCGCATTAGTGTAGTGTCTGTGGAGTCTCTGCATTAGAATTAGGCAGGGGATGGGGCTCTAGTGACCTTGTAGTTGAAGGGCCCTAAAACACCAACGAACCAACAAAAATAGCAGTATAGTCGAGCACGTTACCTCTGCGCGCCACCTCTTTTTCGCCTGAGAGGAACAAAAGCACCTCGGTTTAGGACTGTACCTGAAATCACCGAGATAGTAGTTCAGTATGCTACCTCTTGAGTTATCGGCGGCAGGTTTTCTTCCTCTTACCCCTTTCTCTTCCATATTTCTTGTCACCTCAATCCGGGCGCCCCCCCCCCCCCTCTAAGGTATGATGTAAAGTTTATCTGTAAACAAGTAGAGAGAGATATGTTCATGTGTGACAGTGGTACGGTATGCTGCGTTACTACGTGTGTAATTTATGGTTTTTACAATGTAATTTATGTACATAAATTAGTATTGATGGCTGTGTACATTTAACTAACGACTTTGATCTGTGTGCGTATCAAAGTCATGGCGAGTTCAGTCTGCTCCGGGACTCCTCCGACTCCTCCTCCTTGTCCTCCTCTCGCCTTCCCCCTTCCTGCCACCAAATTAGTTATGAATCTCTCTTTCCCTGCGCCCTTCCTCTTCCTCCTTCACCTGGTGAGGGAATTTATGTGCTGATGGAGGAGGAGAGCGAGAGGGATGCTTGTAGAGGACGATATAGGAGGGAGAGAGAAGGTTAAAGAAAAAGGGTTGTGGTTGGGTGGGGCAAGTTGTTGTTCATTCAACTATTTTCTCGATCCTAATTTCATATTCATGTTTCTATAATTACATATTATATGTACCACTCATCTTATGTTCTCTCTCTCTCTTCCCCTCTCCTACTCTTCCTCCGTCCTCTTTTTTTGGGGCAGGGGAGATTGTGTCTTCTCTTTTCTCTCTTCACTCTCCTAGTCCTCATCTTCGCTGTGCCACTATTTGAATGAAGACTAGAGTTGTATTAGTAAAAAAAAAATTAAGGGAGGGAGGTGAAGGGCGGGGGGGGGGGGTTATTTCTTTCTTTCGTCATCATGCTCCTCCTCCCCCCTCTTCTGGCCGTAACTATCCACTTTTCGACCCCTTGGCCCAGCTCCTTACATATCTGGGATTAAATGATCGGGATTAATTCGATTACAAGGACGTCATTAGAAGTGTTTGGTCATCAATCTTAAGACACACGAGACTGTTGGCATCACACGCACCCTCTCCCCCCACTCCATCCCTCTTTCGTCCGTCCCCCTTTCCTCTTTTACCTCCTTGTTGTTACAGAGTGAATTTCTTAGGGTTTCATCGCATCATTCTGGCGTGTGGTTGTTGACGACTTCTTGCACTTTTGTAAGCCTTGTATACTCATCTTTCTGTACACCCCTTCCCTTTTCCTTTCTGCCTCTTTCCATCGCCCCATTTTTGGCACATCTCCCTCTCGTAGACCTCTTTTTTTTTTTTTTGCCAACATCGATTGTCGTCGTGATTCATGCAAATTAATTTGAAAACCGCAGAGGGGTGCAAAGAGAGGGAGTTGTTGTTGTTTTTTTTTTCGGCATTTTTCTGTCTTGATAATTTTCTTTAATATGTGCAAATTCATCATTTCTGTTTTCTTTTTTAAAAATTGGCAGACAGGCTGAAAGAAAAAGGTTTAAGGAAAGGGTAGATGATCGTCTTCTTCCGCTATCGTCACTTTTTGACAGCTTTCTCTCACCCTTATCCCTTTTCGTCAACTCCTTTACCCTGTCCCTCCATCTCGCCGCGACACGGGATCGTTGTTGAATACACAGGTTTAATAATTGTAACAATGAGAGCATGATGTAGAAAAATTCAATTTTTTTTGGGCGGGAGGGCTTTTATATGTATCTGTGTACACATGGTGTTAAAATTGTTATTATAGCCCCTCTTTAACTCTTTTTTTAATTATTTTAACAGGGTTCCTTTCTCTCTCTCTCTCTCTCCCTCTCCCCCTCTTCTTCCTGGCGCTCCACATCAGGCTTGTTCCACAACCCCCTTCTACATCTTTCTCTTTTGTTTTCGTCTTTTCCCATGACCTAGGGGGATCGGCGAATTGCGTTGGACACACCAGTTCACTGAAGTTAAGCAGCGCAACCCCAGTTAGTACTGACATGGGTGGCAGCTTGAGAAAACTGGGTACTGCTAATACCCAAAAATCGTCGCATTAGTGTAGTGTCTGTGCAGTCTCTGCATAAGAACTATGCTGTGGACGGGGCTCTAATGACCTTTGTAGTTGAAGGGCCCTAAAACACCAACAACCAAACCCATGGCCTAAGGCTTGTATCGAATCTGCTAAACTGATAGGTGAACTGTTAACGTTATTTCTTTCGTACACTCGTCTCTGCAGGTTCGATTCCTGTTTGGCTACGGGTCTCCATCTCTTGAAGATTAAAAGTTTCACGTAGACAGTGTACTGAGGGAGGAGTAGTGGTGTATATTTCCTATTTGGGACGTGGTGTCCCCCTCCCTCCGCTTATCTTGTCAGGCCAAATAAAGGCAGCACTTGAGAAAGAGTTGCCCATTCTGTTTGTGTGTGTGGGGGGGGATTAACGTTAAATAACCCGTTACAGAGTTATTAGGCTAATGATTAGGATGTTCTTCTGTTGAATGTATGATTGCAGGATCGATTCCGACTTTCATTGGAAAGGAGTTAAGGTTAATAAGCATTCCAAAGGAGAACTCTCAACTTCCGCTATGTGCGTCGTCAGCACCGGAACCCCTTAAGTTACATCCAGCCTTCTTAGGCTCCCAGTGCACTTTACGGGACTCTCCTGAATAAATTTCCCAAACCAATACCACCTTGCCCTCGGTAGTTGATGTTTATTTATTTATTTATGCCGAACCCTCTTTCACCGCTAATTTTCCGCATTGGTAACAGATCGAACGGGTAATTGTAGTCGGAAGGTGTTAAGTTACCCCCCTTGTTTGCACCCTATTGTTCTCTCCGCCACGTTTTCGCACCCTGTGTGACGTTACCCCCGCCTGCCCTCTATTATCCCTATCTCTCTTCTCCGCTTTCACGCCATGATTGTCTCATCATGGGTGAATTATTGCGACACGGAGCAGCTAAATCGGACTTGGTTGTGGAATGTATTAAATTGAATTCTCTGTCGCTTACTCCTCATCGCTTCGTCAATATTTAGGGGGACGGGGATATGTTGGTGGCCCGCCCTCTTCACCTCCCTCTTGGGAGAGGTTTCATCTGCTAGTGCACGGTCCTTGTCGCCTGATGTCACTTTGGCTGCTGTTTCCACTTGTCGTCTTTAGTGCGCTATGATTGCACGTCGAAAATGAGATTTTGTTTCGCTCCTTTTTTTTATCCCCCCTCTCTCTCTTTCTCCACCCATCTCAATCTTTCCTCGTGTCCTTTTACTGACCATTTTCTTGAGGGCATTCTGATGGAATGCGCAGGATAGCATAAGTAAGATTCCCCCCCCCCCCCCCCGAAAACCGTCCCAAGTGAGGCACCTGTCGTTCCATGGAAATTCTTGCTATTTGCTTAACTACAGATGATGTATGCTTTGAAGATTGTTTGTTGGTGTTTTAGGGCCCTTCAACTACAAGGTCATTAGAGCCCCGTCCACTGTGTAGTTCTGATGCAGGGACTGCACAGACACTACACTAATGCAACGATTTTTTCGGTACTAGCGATACCCAGGTTTTCCCAAGCGGCCACTCATGTGATTACTAACTGGGGTTGCGTTGCTTGACTTCAGTGATCAGACGAGAACTGGTGGAGAACGAGAGCCGCTCCCATGCTTTGTTAGAGAAAGAATGGGGCGGGTTGGGACTGAACGGAGAGGCCCTCCCTCTCCTCCTGCCCCCCTCTGATGCTTGTCTGTCCTTCTAATTTGGCCACCTCTCTACTCATTAAAATTGGTAGCAGGTTTTGGGAAATAGATTTTGAGGTAGTGTGCTCTTGCAGTTTACCGGTCGGGTTAGTTTCTATTCGTAGGGGCGTTTGGGTCAAAGGAATACCAGTGTTGATTATGGAAAAGTGGTCAATTTTTGATGGTAATTAAGAATTACTAAGGATATGAACCAGTCGGCCATCGTCGTAAAATTGGGGTGTCTATTGGGAGCGGCTTATTGCATTGGACACACGCAACGCAACCGCAGCTAGTACTGCCATGGGTAAACGCTTGGGAAAACTGGGTTCCGCTAATACCAAAAATCGTCTCATTAGTGTAGTGTCTGTGCAGTCTCTGCATAAGAACTACACTGTGGACAGGGCTCTAATGACCTTGTAGTTGAGGGGCCCTAAACACCAACGAAACAACAACAAAAAAATAATGTCTACTGCACCGCAAAGCACTCGATTCGTAAAACTCCCCCTATGGAAACTTCACTGCGTGACTACTACTAGTACGTATTACTAATGGAGGATATTCTTTTTACACTCTTCCGGAATGGAAACACACACGGCCGCATAACTTCCTTCGCGCCGCCTCCATTTGATGGCGGTTTGGTAACCGTGAAAAGTTCCGCCTCGGTGGCCAGTGGGAGCGCGCTCGGTAACTACGTGAGTGGTTCTAGGTTCGATAGTTGAATGAGGTGAGTTGGCTTCTGTCGGGCGAGAGAGAGAGAGAGAGAGAGAGATATGCTCCGAGTGCGCCTTCCTTTGGATGAGGAGTAAAACCGAGGTCCCGTGTGGTGTACGATGGCATTTGCACGTCAAAGAACCCTCTACCATGCAATGGGTAGATGATGCAAAATTTCCAGGTGTAGGAGCTCGCCGCCCGACGTCGATGGCGTTGCCCAACCCACAGTAGACCGACGATAAATAAGCATACGGGTTGCAGCTTTGGTCGGTAACCGGCTGCGGAAAAACACTATCCATCCTTGTTTCTACTTAGAGGGACGAGATGGGTATCTGACCCTGCCACAGGCGGGAAAAGGGTTAGGAGTTGTTTGTTAACCGTGGAACAACCCGTGTTATGGTTAGTATTTTACACACTAGAGGACAATGAATCACGTCCCCAAAATGGAAGTTGGTCCAGATTACCTTCCAGTTTTGAGTGCCGAGGTGGTGGGTCACTTGCTTCCGTCGTCGACATGGAAATAATATTTGAAAATAGGGAGATTGAGCGTACAGTTACCGATAACCATTTGTCCCATAAGCAGACGAAATTTAAGGTGCGCATGCTCCACAAATAAAATTAATTGTTCGGAGCATGCGTAACTTAAGTGTTGTCTGCTTATGGGACAAATGGTTATCGGTAACTGTACGCGCAATCTCCCTAATAACATTTTGGAAATAATATTTGATATCGCCCTTCCGCTGTCTCTTCTCACCCGTGTTGGTTAAGGACCTTTAGAGGTTACGGGCCGCATGTCAAAGTATGGTGGTGGGTCTATGGCTGTAATCGGCATTTTGGATAGATGGCGCGCATTACCGTACTTTTGGGATCAGTTCTCATAACTGGATAGATTCAAGGACGACGGTATATGAACGAAAACTACTCCAATTTTTTTGAGGAGGCCAAAAAAAATTTTTTTTTTTGTAAAACGGATGGTATTTGGGGAGTTTTCATTTCATCTTCGTGTTTTACATTTTTATTGTGCAACGCGTTTTTCAATTTTCGTATGTATTTTTTTGACGGAGGTGGAAACAGATGGACGATGACGACAACTGGTTAGAGGGATGTGGCGGCGATTGAACGAGTTTTTTTTCTCTCTCTCTTTCGCTCTCTTTTTGAAGAAATGAATTTCATTTTTGTAAGAGATGTTTAGGTTGTGTGGTGAGGTCGTAGGTATAAACCTTGAGGATATTTTGAATGCATTTTTACTACGCATGTTGATTGTTGGTGGTGGTGTTAGCGGAACCCATTGTTTATCGGTTAAAATAGCCAGTTGCTATCGCCCTGTGGGGCCAAGTAGCGTTGGACACACCAGTTCTCATGAGATCACTGAAGTTCAACAACGGAAACCCACGTTAGTACCAACATGGGTGGTTGGTAGGGAACGTTGGATGCTGCAAATTTCCCATCTCTTACATCCCCTACACCTACTTCCTCCTCTCCCGCAAGGGGGACGGGCTTATTATGGCTGCTTGGCTAACTCCCCCATCCATTAGCGTAACATAGCCTCTATCCTATCACGATTTCTTATGGGGCGCAATCGGGAACCCTACCACGGATGCGATTAGAGCTCTAGCGCGTGACTTCGTGATTTCCATTTAGTGCCTTCATCTGTAGTTTAGTGAGTGCATGACTGCGGGTTCGATTCTGCTTCATTAGTTGTTTCTTTCCTCTTTTCTCCATGAGTGGGGTGGCGAGAGTGGATAATTAGGAATGAGTATGGTAGTAGGGTAGCCCGGGTGTGGTGGACATCGCCGAAACAATGAGAGAGAATAGATGGAGGTGATATGGGCACGTAGTGAGAGGAGGAGCTCGTTAGGTCCATTTCAGGAATGCAGGTGGTGGGAAGTACTCGGGGCAGGGGGAAACCGATACAGACGTGGGAGCAGGTTGTCCATAAGGATAGGATAGTGCGTGTGTGGGGTGGATGGGGACGGGAGTGGAGGACTAGAACCCGCAGACCCTCGTGGACGTTGTGGAAAAGGTGATGAAGAATAGATTGAGGTGGTATGGGCATGTAATGAGAAAACGGGAGGAGGAGCTGATTAGGTCCATTACAGGGATGCAGGTTATTGGAAGCACCTGGGGTAGAGGTGAGAGTAGGACGTGAGAGCAGGTTGTACGAAGGAATAAGATAGTGTGTGGGGTGGATGAGAACCTGATGGGTGGCGAGAAGTGGGAGACCAGGACCCGCAGACTCCACCCTGCCACAGGCGGGATAGCGCTTAAGCTTGAAAGTGTGGTGAACGGTGGTGTTCGTTACTTGTGTGAGTTATGATGGAATGGACCGGCTGAGGGGTGCAAACTGAGGAGGTTAGAAGGTTGTCGGGGGTTTTGGGGTGCATGTCGAGATGTTTGAACCCCTTGGTGGGCGTGAGTTAATGCGCGCGAGTGGTCATTTAATTCCTGTTTGCTATCCATTCTGTTAGAGTTGTGGATGGATACGACAATTCTTCATTGTCTTGACCGTAGTTTCTCGTTCGTGGCCTTAGAAAATGTTGACATTTCCCATTCTCATTCGTCACTCCGTTCTCAACCACTCCTGCCCCTTTTCCTCTGCCTCAACCCTTTATCACGATGTCTTTTAACTTTGTCCCCCTCCCCTCCTGCAGAGCACTAAATCCTTTTATTGTCCCCGTTTCTCCTCTTTTTTTTTTAAGATTTGTGTGACTGCGTTGTAGGTGGGGGAAGTAAAGTGACGAAATGACCGATGCTACCACTAGTCAGTCGTGTATGTGGTCCTGCCTCCACCCTTTCAACCCGTTCTCCATAGTTTGAACGACAGCCTGATTAGTTGTTTGGCTGTTTTTTTTTGTATGTCTTTGATGACATTTTTCTTCATCATTCTCCCCTCTCCTCCCCTGTAATCTGGAGATTGTGGGAAGCAAAGGGGTTATCTATTCGAGTGCTGAGAATTCATAACACTCTGCGTGTCCACGCTTCCTTCAGAGCTCATTCTTCATCGTGCTCTTTGTCGTCGTTTCCGTTTCTCTGTAACTGACCATCATCAGCCCCTGCCATCCACGTCTTCGTTCATTTACCCCCTCCTCTCCCACTCTGTCGTTGTTAGTCCATGAAAATGAATTATTCAGAAAGTGGGTTAAATGGGTAGGGTCGATTAGGGATGTTACAGTCCCGAACAGAGTCGTGTAATGTCGAATGGACATTACTTCGTATTGACCACCTCAATAAGGAAAATTACGGTGGGGGAAAAAGCGAGCGGAGCGAGAGATGTGTATTATACTGTATATAGTATGTACGAGAACCCTTTCCTCTATCTGTCTCCCACCCTCTCCCTCCCTGCTTCTACTCTTAAAGACAGAGTACTGGACGATGGTCAAGTCACTTTTTTATAGCTTATCTCTCTCTATGTAGCTGGTGAGTGGGCTGCACGTCGCCACTGTAATGGCCTGTAAATCGGATATTATGAGTTATGTGTAGAGTCCATTTTAATTCAGTGGTCGTATCATTGCCTCTGTAGGGATGGTGAGTTGGGTCAGTCAGGACCAGATCCAACACCTCCTTTTTCTCCCTTCTCTCTATCTCTCTTTGTTTTTCTCTCCTCGTCCACTGGATGCATGTGCCATATGAATCGTTGAATGACCGACTGTCTTCCTTGGTACATGTGTAATTGTTGGAGTTGTACGTGGCCGGCAATGTTAATGAGTCGGTTGGCTGTGGATGCATCCCCTCCCTCTCCCCCTAGTCTTCTTTTAAGAGGCTATGTAGTGGTGGACGGTAGTGTCCAGTTGATCGTCATGAAATAACTGGTATGGATTACGTTATTCGTGTCACAAAGTCACTTTGTTGTCGTAAATTAAGTCATTATAGTCGTCGATGTTGTATGTTCCTTTTGTGTTCTTCTCTCCCTCCCCCTCTTAACTTCACCTCCGTTTGATCTGAACACGGAGCTGGACAGGGGCCAGTTTGTTTATTTACGGTGTACGTTCAACTCCCCTTCACAAATGGTGTGGTAGTTGTGAGACGAGTCATTGACAGGTGGCGTTGCGATGTGTTCGTTAAGCATTTTGTAACGGTTACGAGAGACAGGCAGACACACAGAGAGAGGCAGGCAAACAGAGAGAGACAGACAGAGAGACACAGGCAGGCAGAGAGAGACAGACACACACGGACAGACAAAAAGAGAGAGACAGGCCGACAGAGAGAGAGAGAGAGAGAGAGAGAGACAAGCCGACAGAGAGAGACAGGCCGACAGAGAGAGAGACAGGCCGACAGAGAGAGACAAGCCGACAGAGAGAGAGACAGGCCGACAGAGAGAGAGACAGGCCGACAGAGAGAGAGAGACAGGCCGACAGAGA
>JAAFCE010007744.1:5183338-5204592 GCA_013389805.1 Trigoniulus corallinus
TAAATAAGGCGCTGGCGCAGCATATCGATATTGTATAAGGGTATCGATGTGGCTTACTGGCTGGAGGAAATAATAATGAAGTAAGATCGTGCTTTTTCTTCTTAATAAAGTTGAGAAAAGCGTGCGTTGTCTAAGCTCTTGGGATTGTCGCCATCATAATGAACGTGTTTTGTGAAATGTGTAATAATTTCCATTTATTTATTTATTTACTATCTGTTTGCAGGAGCGTCGGCAGCTGCGAAGCAATACATGGATGCGGTTACCAGGCTGGCGCAACAAGCTCAGCAGGGGACTTGGGGAGCCACTAACGATATTGGTATGATATTTTGATTGAATTTCTCTGTCTTCTGTTTGTTGTACGTATGCTGCGAGTGTAGTGCGTTGACGCTATTCAACCATCAAGTCTCTCTCTTGCGTCTCCCCAGGCCCCCCCTCCCCACCTTCATCATCCTTTTCTTTTCGTTCATCCATTTGATATGGTGTCACGTTGCTTCGTCGTCGTCAATGTCATCGCTTTTTGGTTGATTTGGTACGATGTACCATCACCACTCTGCTCGCAATTTCACTAGGCTGAGCGGAAGTACGGCAAATGTGATTTCCCACCGGTAGCGGGTGGTAAAGATGATCAAAGGTGATGAACTTCCGGTCCTCGTTATTTGGTATTTGATATCGTTATTTCTTTGCACAAGGAAATAGATTATTTTTTTTTAAAAAAGTGTTTGTGTTAGGAAATGTTTGGTTTTAAAATCGTCTTAGATATAAGAATTTGATATTGTCAAGATTATGCTCTTTAATTTCAAGTTATTCGTAAGAAAGAAGAACTTTTGGTTGTGTCTCTTTAAGCCGCCATTTTGTCTATCTGCACTTATAATTTATGTGCGGGTATGTAGCCTAGGGTGGTAACGTCACGGATTACTTACGTCACGAATCATTTAAATGTTGTCACGTGATAGATAGCATGCGAGATTGGACGTCATGACTGCGTCCGCTAATGAATTCGAACTTTGCTGGCGACACGCTCTGTTGCGTCACGTGACGAGACACGCGTCTGCGTTGATTCTCGTTTTTCATGACGCGGCACGTTCTATCGCCGCGTGACCCGCGGTTTCATGACGTGGCGCGTTCTGGCACCACATGATTCCCGTTTATCATGACGCGACACGTTCTAACGCCAGGTGACCCTCGTTTTTCATGACTTGGCTTGTTCCAGCTCTTCGTGATTCTCGTTTATAGTGATGTGGCACCTTCTAACGCCACATGACCCGCGTTTTCGTGACGTGGCACGTTCTAACGCCACGTGACCCTCGGTGTTTATGACGTGGGCCGCTCTAGAGCCACGTGACCCACGATTTTCATGACGTGGCACGTTCCAACTCCTTGTGATCCTCGTTTATAGTGATGTGGCACGTTCTAACGCCATGTGACCCTCGGTTTTTATGACATTGGACGTTCTTACGCCACGTGACCCGCGATTTTAATGACGTGGCACGTTCCAACTCCTTGAGATTCTCGTTTATTGTGATGTGTCACGTTCTAGCGCCACATGACCCGCGTTTTCGTGACGTGACACGTTCTAAAACCACGGGACCCTCGGTTTTTATGACGTGGCGCGTTCTAACGCCATGAGACTGGCGCTTTTCATGACGTGGCACGTTCCAACTCCTTGAGATTCTCGTTTATAGTGATGTGGCACGTTCTAGCGCCACATAACCCGCGTCTTCGTGACGTGACACGTTCTAAAGCCCCGTGACCCTCGGTTTTTATGACGTGGCACGTTCTAAAGCCACGTGACCCGCGTTTTTCATGGCGTGGCACGTTCTAGCACCACGTGATCTTATCCCATGCAATTTTTTTTTCGAAATGTTCATCACGTGATAGTTTTTTAACCTGGCATTTCACGAATTGCAACAATAATTTTTTTTTTATATTTACCGTCTAGCAGATGGGTGGAAGGAGGAAAAGTTGAAACGGACGTGTTTATAATTTTTACTTTGCATATATGAATAGCTATAAAAGTGATCGCAAAGTAGTTTATCCTTCTTTCTTCTACTTCTCCTCTCCTCTGAATTGTTGTTTTATGCATGAAGAAGGCTGATTATGAGCATCTTTTTGTGTGTTTGTGTGTGATGAAAACGACAGAGGAGTTTGGTACGGGTTTACGGAGGGGTATAGGGTGAAATAGGCGGTGGAGGTCAGAGGGGAGCGATTGCAGTACTGCGCACTGCGTGTAATTTATCTCATTTAAATGTGGGAGTCGTGTGAACGCAAATTTGAAACTGGTGGTGTGATGGTGCAATGAAGGGTGTTGGTGGTCGTCGTCGTCGCCGTCGTCGTCATCATCATAGTTTTATGTCTCTTCCTTCCACCTCTTTTTCCGCCCATTTTGACTCCGTCCTCTGCAATTTGGTTTGCTGCTGCGTTTGTCTTGGATGCGCGCCTGAGGTCTTTGATCCCTGGCGCTCCAGTTTTTGACGGCGGCTGTGCAATGTCTGGAATGTGTTCTCATCATCTCATCTGGCATTTTTCTGCAGCAATTCACGACTCTCTCGCTCTTTCTCTTTCTCCTGCTCGGTTCATGGTTTAAAATTGAGTTTCCCTTCCTCCCCCCTCTTTCTGTCGTCCACCATCCTCACTCTGTGCCTGTTGTGCTGTTTGGTAGGACACACCTCCCTCACCATTCACATCCACCTATAGGAAATTACAGGGTGCAACTTCGTATCACTAAATTATAGTTTAGGTGTAATTCAAACGCGTTGAGGGAACTTATGGTCAGATGGTGGTGGTTGGCGTGGGGTGACTAGTGTGCGGAGTAGCGTATTTGTCTCGTTATCGTATGACTGCGGGATCTGTTCGTGGTTGAGCAACTCATGGTCGACGGTATGTCTTTCTGCCTTTTCACTACATGCCCTAGTATAGACTGACAACGGAGGACCAACTTTGCCCTTCTTCCCGCTGCACTGTACCTTCAGGCTTGACGAGCTTTCGGACAGTTTTGGTCTTCATTGGTGTGTGTGCAGTTGTTAGACTGCCGTTTAGACAGCCATTACCATTGGCATTGATCAGTTTCGAGCCTGTGTTATGAGCTTACGATGCAGGCAAGCTATCATTTCAGTGAGGCATCTTCTCACTATGAAAGTGAGACTGTCGCGAGTGACGTGAAGATACCACAGCCATCTGTCTTCTGTTATATGAGAGGTGTATCAGAAAGAAATATGAAGTCTGTTTTCGTTTCGTTTTCGTCTATTATACCCAAGGCAGAAATATTACTAAATTATTCTCACGTTAGGTCAAAATTCCACCATATTCGTGATTACATTTATTACCGTTTTAAACAACGACTATGTTATAAACATCGTTGACTTGTCTATTTCCTCTTCTTCCTCCTCGTTTTCCTCCTCCTCCTCCTCCGCCCCATCTCTTCTCTCCCCCCTTTCTCCGCTTCGGACTCAACAAACACACCCTTATCTTACCCCCACCCTCCTCCTTACTCTGGTAAAGTTATCTAAAAAGTCTGTATATTATTACGTATTTGCCGCATTGAGTTTGCTGCCGAAATGTGAGTTGTGTTTTAACTAGTAGGGGTCCTCCCCAGCACCCCTAAACCTGTTCTTCTCTCTAGTTTGCCTTTTCTCTATTAAGAAGATATAGGTGTTGAAGATGGGTGTAGGAGGGAGGGAGAGAGGACGGGAGGAGGAGGAGGAGGAGGAGAGAGAGATAGGAATATTAGGTGATGAAGCATGGAAAAGAGGGATAGGGTTATATGCCATAACTATAAGGTTATATAGAGGGCGCTGCATTGCTGGTTATTTTATAGTATGATAATGCATAAAGAAGAAATTGGACGACGTTGATATGTAAATTATGAATGTAGATGGTTGTTGTATAATATTACTTTGTTAATGTTCTGCGGACGGCGGGAGTTAGTGTTGTAGATTTGTTTTGGCAAAATGAACACGTGTCAAGGACACGGTCTCCTCTTCTGCTTCATACAGTCTCTCTCTATTTCTCTCTTTCTCTCCCTTTCGCCTCCCGTTCTCTATTATGTTGAATATTTAAACGGGGCTTTTTTTTATGCATTATTATTTACTATTGTACTGCATTTAACGTAGAAAATAAAAGCGAAACACAGGAGCTGAAGGCATCACAGGTGTGTCTCGTTCCTACTGGTTTTTCTTCCCAGCAGGATGCTCTATTTCTCCTTCTGTCCCATTTTGTGAATCGCCCTTCGGTTACCATGGCGCAGAGATTCTGTTTAGCGATTAGAACGCTATTGTGATTGGTTGACAGAGTCACGTGCTTGTATTCCGGTCATGGTTGACGCAGAAAATAAAGGGGCCTATTCATTAACTACGTTGTTTCCTCTTCACGTGGTTTGGTTTGTTAACGTTGGTCCCTCTGAGAATGTCCACCTCTTTTTGTTTGTTGTTTGTTGGTGTTTTAGGGCCCTTCAACTACAAGGTCATTAGAGCCCCGTCCGCAGCATAATTCTTATGCAGAGACTGCACAGACACTACACTAATGCGACGATTATTGGGTATTAGCAGTATCCAGTATTCCCAACCGGCCACCCATGTTAGTACTAGCTGGGGTTGTGCTGCTTAACTTCAGTGATCAGACGAGAACTGGTGTGTCCAACGCAATTCGCCGCTCAGATTGTCCACCGGAAGCGAGGGAGTAAATTCAGGAGCCACTACGTATGATATGAACAGCCTGTGTAGGAAGAGGGGATGGGATGTTCCCCACTTAAAAATTCCCATTCTGGGAACTGCGTCACTTTGGTGTTGTGCGGGAGCATCTTTCCCCCCTCTTGTCCACGGTAGGTAAGGGGTTTTAGACTGAAGGGGGCAAGATGGATCCGGGTAGCGAACACTTGTCGTTTCTCACCTAACCCTCTCTTGGGCTTTGACATTTATAAAAGAGGGAAATTACTATCATAATTAATCTCATTTGTTGTCGACGCTGTTTTGATACTTCTCTCTGAATTTTTCTACCTGTCCGACCTTTTGACCTCGGATTATTTCTCTCCCGTTTAGAGCTCCTGTCGGCGGCGAGGAGGGAGAAATTGAAATGAGAGGCGAGTGTGAGCGTCGTTAGGTGGCGCGTAAAAGTAAATGGCTGGTCTCACAGTTCAGTGCCTCTTGAGGCAAAAAAGACCTTCTCTTTCATTATGGGCCGGTCCTTTTCTTATTGGTTTCCATCACTGTTTACTCTTCGTCCTACCCTGGCTATTTTTCGTTCTCTTCACACCTCGATATAATTAATTAGGACAAAATTGAACTCGTGTCAATCGATGTGAAGTTGTCCTGCCATCATCATCGCCACTGCCACCAACGGCGCTTTGTTTTATGTCACTCTTATTCGCATCATTTTGTCACGTCGTCCATCTCATCAGATTTCCATTGGCGGCCAGTTTCCTTCCGTCTCTGCTCTCTCATACTTCTAACCCCCACCCTCTCATACTTTCTAACTCTTCACATGCCCCCACCCCCCACCTTCCCCCAATTTTCTCTTCCTCCAGTCATGTATTTTCTCCAATTGACTTTCACAGCCTGCTGCTCGGCAGGCGTTTAACGTATGAGACACGTTTCTGATTGTTTGTTCATGGAATTGTGGACAATTCGGAGATTGACCCTTTTGTTTCCTCCCTCACCCCCCTCCTCTCCCCGTCCATTTCTTCTCTGGCTTTTGTCCTCCTATTGGCAGTATTATTTCCCTCGAGATTAGGAAAATGAGATGTGAGAGTGTGCGTCGTCGTCACATAACTAAAATGAAGATGTGCAAACTGTGAACGGAGGAATGGGACCGTAGGGCGACTGAGGACAAATAGACTTTCGTAGACTTGTCGGTCTCAATGTCCCAGCCGTCTTCGTCCCCCTTCCAAACTTCCTGAATGTTCCAGCTTCCCATCCAGCTAAGCAAAAATACGTCACCCCCCCTCCTGGTTATTTCTACCTTGTATTATAGTTAGCTCCCTGGCGGCGTCTTTGACAAATAAACTGACTTCGGCGATGGCACATTTTTTTTCATCACTGCTTACTTTATAAATTCATATCGTCGTGGTGCTGAGGTTCGATCCTGGCCGAATTAGGTTATCTTTCTGTTTCTCCTAGTATCGATACGGAGAAGTACACACCACACACGGGACCTCGGTTTTACTTCTCATCCGAAAGAGGGCGCACTCGGAGCTTCTCTCTCACTCGCCCGAAAGATGCCAACCCACCTTGGTCTAGCACCGAACCTAGTACTGCTGACGCAGTTACCGAGCGTGCTACCCACTGCACCACCGAGGCGGGTGTACTTACTCTATGCAGTGTTTTTCAACCAGGGTTCCGTGAGGTCCGCCCAAGGGTTCCGGCAATGGCAAGATATAAAAATAACAATGAAAACACAAGAAACGAGAACGACTTTTGTCTGTCGAAGATGAAATTCGGGTGTCTCTCAAACATTAGGCCACGAATTCAACTCCTTATGGCTGAAACACACCTGTATCAATTAATGTTTTTTTCTGTCACTGTATGGGGTTCCGCGAGAAGTCTAAATGTTCCAAAGGGTTCCGTTCCACGGTTCCAGTAAAAAGGTTGAAAACCACTGTGCTATAGATGATGTTTTTTGTTATCTAAAAAGACCATTCTATGGCGCTCCATGGAATGTTGGCGGAAGAATATCGAATTGAACGTTATTGAAGTGGTGTTCAAGGTTGTTTTTATTGTGCGCGGGCGCCGAGCTTTTGATTTTGATAATCTTATCACAGAGCAGAGGTTCTGGAAATTCCGTGATTAAGTTTCCGCTGGGTGATTGTGGCGGCCATCTATCCTTGACCTTACCCTCATAGCCTTTTTAAACGTATGTCGGTCGCATTTGAAAGTGTGATGTCGTTTCCGCTCTGTGTTAGGTGATTGCAAATCTCACGTTGCTGCTTGCCACCATGATGGCGAGTTACTTTACCTACGCGTGCAGCAGAAAATGGGGTGGGGAAGAACTCGAAAGTCCAAAACTAACCAAGTTGCATTGGACACACCAGTTCTCGTGAGATCACCGCAGCATTCGCATCTCGGCTACTTGCATTCTTTTGACATGGCTCTTCCTCACTGTCCCCAACACTCTGACGGCTGATAAGCCCAGCGCAAAATGAGACGCAGTCTCCGCAGGTGACGCAGGGTGACTCACTATAAATTTCTGCGGCTCGCATGATGGTATGTAGATGCGCATATTAAGTCGCAGGGTGACGTGACTCAGTGCCTGCGCCACGTGACCCTGCGGAGCGCTGTGCCCATGCCGCAGTTTCCTGCGTGAAGTTGGCGTGACAATAACGAAATGCGGTGCGGAGCAGAGAAGTTCTCTTGATAATTGATGCAAGTATGGTGAAAAACTGCGCTTCAATGTGCGGTGATTGCCTGCTAGCAGAATTTCGCAGGGCTGCTATACCCTGCGTCTCATTTTGCGCTTTGCCATAAAGGTGCAGGGTTGCCATGCAAGGTCCTAAATGTGGATTTGCGATGTAAACTGCTCGCTTACGAACCACAATTTCTTTTCTCCTGAATTGGTTTAATCAGGAAGTGACGACGAATGAATGAATTTAAAAAAAGGGGGCGTGAGATAACGAATGTTGATTGTTGAACGTGTGATTGTTGGTTGTTTATTATTTATTTCCGCAGTTGAATCTGACTTGCTCGCAGTATCTAAAATGGAGGAGATACTTGTTGTACACATATATATGAAGGTGGCTGCTCACTCGTTGGTTCACTCACTCCCAACAGTGATCGTCGGAATCAACTGTACCGTATTTGTTCTTATGAAAAATATATCTTTATTTGCACTCAATTTCGTTGGATTCATTAAGAGATTGGTAGCCACTTTTCTCCATTTGTTCCCTGTTCGCTCGCTCCGACCGGTGTTGCGCCAACATCTCAGTTTCACGCACAATTTGGGATTTTAATTAATTTTTCATTCATTAATAACGAGAAAGGTTGTTGTTTTTTTTTCCCCTCTCCCTCTACAAACTCATTTATCCATTGGCTCAAGCGCTACCGAACGAAAGTGGATAAAGAGAAAGAAAACATGGAGGAGGTGTAAACGGAAGGAAGGTTGAAATGATAGAATGAGGTGCGAAAAAAAGTAATTAATATTTAATTAACATTCTAGTCAGTTGCAGCCGTAAGATTTTTGTCTCCAGCAAAGGAAATAATTTAATTTAATATTATTTTTATTTATTATTATTATAAACTTTGCAGTGGAGTTATTTTATTTGGTTGCGTGAGTCTCTGAATTTCGCCGCCATTTTGAAGCTCGAACGTTGAAATGTTCCATTCGAATGTTGAGCGTTTGGTTTGCACGTGCGGTATTCGAGTTCGAACTGGTGCACGTGTGACACCTGTAAGTCATTTCGCAGAAGTGGAGGAAGCCATTTCTTCTCAGAATCGAGATGTTATCAACTGTAGGTGAGAGGCTCATTCGCCCACCTGTGAATGTAGGAATGGGCCCTTGCTAATCCCTTTAACCTCACACGTGGATAGCCGACAGTCGTGGATCACGACTTTCTATATGCCGAAATGAGTAAAGCAACTCCTAACCTTTTCCCCGTATGGCAGGGTCGGGTACCCATGTTGTCCCTCTGAATGGACTCAAGGGTGATATATTGGATAGTGCATTTTCCGCAGCCGGTTGCCGACCAAAAATATGTAGTGAGTCATTTGGGCGATTACTGCAGTTGCGTTTCGCGCATGCACCTTGTTCCTTTGTCTTGCACGCGTTCTTCGTACGCGCACTCGCTTTCTAGTTAGTAAGGTACATTTTGGGGTGGTTAGTTTGTCTCATCTCCCCGTTGCACAGTAGAGAGGGTTCTTTGACGTTCAAATGCCATCGACATGGGTGGTCGGTTTAACATAGGGGGCTGCTAATTTTCCCACTTCTACCCCCTCACACCCGCGAGCAGCCTCCACAAGGTTCGGCCCGTTATGGCTGCTTGGCCAACTCCCCAACCCGTTGGTCTAACATGCTAGCATACACCACACGGGACCTCGGTGTTACTTCTCATCCGAAGGAAGACGCACTCGGGGCATCTCTCTGTCGCCCGAAAGAAGCCAACCCACCTCGGTCCAGCATCGAACCAAGAACTACTTGACGCAGTTATGGAGCACTCACCCACTACTCCAGCGTGGCGGGATATATGCCGAAAAGAGTACCACTTTTATAGTATGTTCCTTAATGTACTAAGGAATCAAGTTAAAGCTTCAAGAATTTGTCTGTCACTTTATGTTTGAAATCTACCCACCCTCCAATCTGATTAAGAGGTGATTCGGAGAAGGAGGACCTCAGAAATTGGAGTGCTTATGTTTCCAGACCATTTTGTTCATTACCTTGTTGTTATCGTGTTTAAGGACCAGGAGGAAGAGGAATAGGAGTAAGGGAAAGAAGAGGAGCAAGGAGACGGGGATCGTCCCGATTCTTTGAAAACCACTTTGAAATCACTTGAAAGGTGTGAGAATTACGAGAGAAGGACTACTGTAGCTGTTTTGCCTGATCGGCAAGAGTTTTGGAGTTGGTTTTAATTAACTCGGTTCGACGTCTCCATTTGATGAATGTGGCCGTCTGATTTGTCGACACGCGTAGATACACACGACCGAGTTTACATATTAATGAGCTCCTGCTACCTCTACTGCTACTACTATTACCACTTCTACTACTGCTATGATGACTGGATGGAGAGGAAAAACGGTCGGCCAAATCTTTTATTCAAATGAGATGCCTACCCCCCCCCCCTTCCACCCTTGTCGAATTGGTGTTTGTGTGACTATGGTTTTGCAAACAGGAACGTAGAAAATGCACTCAAGAGAGGGCTGAAGAGGGTTCGGGAAAGCGGGGGTCTATATATAAGGTCGCAAAAGAGGGTTTATTTAGGAGATAGAGCGAAACGAGTGAGTGAAAACGGTGGCAAATATTCTCATTTACATTCCCAAAGCATTCAGGAAAGAGTTAATTCAACATAGAGTGGCAGGCGAGGAAGTCAGTTAGGTGGAGCGTCATCATTTTTTTTTATTATTATTATATGGCGGAATTCTTCTTTTTAAATGGGTTTTCTATTTTCTAAGTGTAATTCTTGTAAATTTTAAGGGTCGATCTTCGTCATTGTCACTAATGAGATAGATTTCTGTTTGCTCCTTTAAATTGTTATTTATGCAAGGAGGATGACTGACTAAAAGAAAGTTTGACGGGAATATATGACACGAGCGTCTCAAAAATAAGCTTTTAGAATGTCGAAAAGCGACCTCGTTGACGTCATAGTGGAGACGTCACGCGCACGTGAAAGTAACGTTCGACACGTGCTGACATTTCGAATCTTTCTCAGTTGTCTATTCTTCAGTCAAAAAAGCAACTGCTAACCCCTTTTCCCTCCAATGTCAGAGCCGGGGGTCTACGTCAATTTGGCGTACATACCGATCTCTTGGGTGCCCAAATTTGTTTAAAATTGCACCGGTCATTACATGGTAATAGAACAATGAATGCCTACCATAACTGTGTTATAGGGCCCTAATGACCTTTGAAGTTTATGGGCCCTAAAACACAAACATCTAGGATGGGGTTTGGGGTTGCAACTCCCCCCCCCATGCACATATAAACTTATATTCGCATAATATGTGAGGTTTAGCTCAACCCCCCCCGTATTACCTCAACCCCCCCTGACGAAAATCCTGCATCCGCCACTGGTTATGACAGTTGCAATTTTGAACAAATGTGTGCACCCAAGAGATCGGTATGTACGCGAAATTGACGTACGCCGAATTTCTATGTACGCCAAATTGACGTGATCCCCAGAGCCGGGTGCCCATCTAGGTCCCGCTGGGTGGACACATGGGCGCTATTTTGACGCAGCTGACTGCCGACCACAGCTGCAAACCCCTTTGCTTATTTATCGTCGGCCTCCTGTTCGTTGGGGCACTCCACCCTGCTCCCAAAGTTGGGAATTTTGCCTCATCTACCCGTTGCATAGTAGATACCCGCCAAGGTGGCGCATTAGGTAGAACGCCCGGTAACTGCGTCAGTAGTTCTAGGTTCCATACTGGACCGAGGTGGGTTGGCTTCTTT
Organism: Trigoniulus corallinus; assembly: GCA_013389805.1. Lineage (NCBI taxonomy): Eukaryota > Metazoa > Arthropoda > Diplopoda > Spirobolida > Trigoniulidae > Trigoniulus > Trigoniulus corallinus. The sequence goes on from JAAFCE010007744.1 coordinate 5,194,421, forward strand.
CGGGCGTGAGAGAGAGAGGGGGGGCCCGAGTGCGATTTCTTTCGGATGAGAAGTAAAACCGAGGTCCCGTGTGATGTACGATGGCATTTGCACGTCAAAGAGCCCTCTCTACTACGCAACGGGTAGATGAGGCAAAATTTCCAGGTGTAGGAGCTAGCCCCCCCCCCCCTGGCGTCGGAAGAATTCTCCAACGAACAGTAGACCGACGATAAACAAGCATAGGGGGTTTGCAGCTTTGGTCGGCAACCGGCTGTTGAAAAACACTGTCCGACAGATGGCTCTTGTGTCGTCACGTCTCAACGTTCAACGTCTCACGTTCAACGCTAATAGCGTTAGAGCGTGGGTATACGGAACCAGGCATTACTCTCTGTGTCGCTTCCTTTTTCTCTATTTATCTCGCCCGAAAGAAGCCAACCGACCTCGATCCAGTATCGAAAGTAGAACCATTGACGCAGCAATGGAGCACGCTACGTTCTGCGTCAACCAGGCGGGTTAGTCGTCTATTTTACAGTTGTGTGCAAAAAGCCCTTGGCTGTTCTAAAATCACAATGGCGGTGTGGTTCGTAGTGTTGTGCGTAATTGGACATATGGACACTGACAGATAGCGTGTGTTCTCCGTTGTTGTGGACTAATGTTAATTAAATTCATTGAATACTGACCAGTGGTCACACTCTAAATAGAAACTGAGTATGATGACGACTACTAGGTGAGCGAATGAAGCATTTTCTCTGTACTCTTGTGTCTCGACTTGCTCGTAAGTGAAAGCTTGACAGATTGCTTTGATGTTTGCCTTACAGATGTCCCTAACGGCATCATGGAAACTTGGTGTAGTAAAGGGGAGATGTGGAGGGATTTTAGTCTTGACCGCTGGTGTTTTAATGCGAACATGAGTTATTTCTCAGGTGATTCATATTGCTGCTGGTGTATGCGCTCGCCCCAATTTATTTGTAAGAAGGAGGTGGGAAAAAAAGTGAATAAGTCTTAGAAATGGAACGAGTCCTCTGAGAAATGGGATTCTGTAGAAGTAGAAGAAACCCTATTGACAAAGACTTTCCCTTCGGTTGGTCGTCTTCAAGATTTTATAGTTACTTTAAAAAATGAAAACCAACTTTCTACTCCCACTCCTCTCTCTCTGTTGTAAGGAAAACGAAATTGCTGTTGTTTTGTTGTTGAGCAACTGTTGACATGTCGATTTATCCACGTACGTTATATATCATTATTATCAATACAGCGCACAAAAGGGAGGAGGAGAAATGGCCGATGTATAAAAGATTTCTTTCGTATGCTCGGCTATCATAAGAATAATCGATGTGTGTGTGTGTGTATATATATTTGGGGATTGAACCTGAAAATTGACTTGGACATGTTGGGAGGATAATATTTCTTCTAATGGTTCCTTGCTTCTGTTTCAGACTAGGGACTTTCTGTGGCAGAGGGGAAGATTCAAAAAAACGAAGGTCGGGGAGAGGATGGATTAGTTACGTCTTTTAAGAAAGAAAAATAGTGAAAGTTATTTGTTAAGGGCAACAACCACGTTTTCGTTTTAAAGAGGAAATATTTAAATCTTTCAAATGTAGATTTAAGACCCGCCTCACTGGCGTAGTGGTTAGCATGCTCGGCAACTGCGTCAGTAGTTCTAGGTTCGATACTGGACGGAGGTGGGTTGGCTTCTTTCTAGCGACAGAGAGATGCCCCGAGTGCGCCTTCTTTCGGATGAGGCGTAAAACCGAGGTCCCGTGTTGGTGTACGGTGTCGCTTGCAAGTAAAAGAACCCTCGCTACTAAGCAACGGGTAGAGGAGACAAAATTTCCAGGTGTAGGAGCTCCGCCCCCTCCCCCGTTAGCGTCAGTAGCCTTCCTTCGGATGAGAAGTCCGTGTGGTGTATGTGAGCGGGGAATTGCGTTGGACGCACCAGTTCTCGTCTGATCACTGAAGTTAAGCAGCGGAACCCCAGCTAGTACTGACATGGGTAGCCGCTTGGGAAAACTGGGTACTGCTAATACCCAAAAATCGTCGTCGCATTAGTGTAGTGTCTGTGCAGCCTCTGCATAAGACCTTGTAGTTGAAGGACCCTAAAACACCAACAAATAACAACCGTGTGGTGTACCATGGGATTTACTCGTTAAAGAACCCACTCTAGTATGCGACGGGTAGATGAGGCTAACTTTCCAGGTGTTGCAGAGGCTCGTCCACTTGGAGTCGGTGGAGTGCTCTAACGAACAGTAAACCGACGATAAATGAACATAGGGGGTTGCAGCTTTGTTCGGCAACCGGCTGCGGAGAAACAATGACCAATAGATCGCCGTTGTATCCATTCAGAGGGACAAGACGAGTATCCGACCCTGCCATCATCACACCCTTATCCCGCTTGTGGCGAGGTCGGGTCTGCGGGTTCTAGCCCTCCACTCCCGTCCACTCCACACACTGCCATGTCCCTCCGGACAACCTGTTCCCACGTCTGCTTCGGTCTTCCCCTACCTAACGAGCTCCTCTTCCCCTCTTCTCATAACGTGTCCATACCACCTCAGCCTATTCTTCCTCATCTTTTCGGCGATGTTCGCCACTCCCAGGCTACCTCTAATATACTCATTCCTAATTCTATCTGTTCGCTACACGTGTACCGCAGCATTCGCATCTCGGCTACTAAAGTATCCGACCGTGCCATAGGCGGGAAAATGGTTAGGAGTTGCTTTTTCTCAAATGTAGTTTTGGGGATTTTTCTTTCTACAGATAGGGATGTTTGTCACGATTGTTTTTGTTTTGGACGTCACGGCGGCTGCGTATTTGGTTCGAATGGAACGCCAGGAAATGGAAAAAAAGGAAAGTTCTATTTGTCAGAAAGAAGCTGAAATTCGTCAATTAAGATAGACGCGAAAATGATCGAGTGATTGCCATATGGCATCATTTAGAATGAAATTTTAGTTTTCAAGCCGGAAGAAAAAGAAAGTGTGGATTGTTATGTCTCCTTTATGCATCAAAAATCTGAATGAAAACTGTCTCACACGCTCATTTATGACGACGGTAATTATACGCCTAAATAGAATGTTAGGTTGCCGTTCAAAAAATGGCTGCTGTAGCAACGTTCGCCTTACCTTGTGTCGTCGTCGACTTTTAAAATGGTTCATTGAGAAGATGATCGGCTCGTATGCATGGATTTGTAATTTTTTTTCTTGTTGTATGTTAAATCTTCATATTTCTGTCATTTTAATATGTTAGAGGTTTGGAGGAAGAGTCAATTGTCGTCATAGACGTCCTTTTAATAACGTAACCCTGAGATTTGTGCATGTGCCGAGATAATTAAAGCACGGAGTTTTGAGGTGAGAGTCGATCTCTGCAGTATGTGGTTTTGAGATGGAAATGAACAACAAAAACCAATCTTAACATCACGTTACTTTTTTATTGCAATTTAATATCACACACCAATTTTTTTTCTATCTCTCTCTCTCTCTCTCTTTAAAGAAAATAGAAGGGGAGCAATTGCTACGCGACTCACGTCGTATAATTATCGCTGGTATTTAATAGAGATTATCATTTCCGTTTAAGATTTTTTGTTAGCCTTTGGCACATTTCGAAGTCGACATAATTTCTTTAAGATGAGACGATGCAATTCTTTCTCACTGTCTCCTTCTTTTGGCTCTTACCAGGCAATTCATATAGAGATAGTAATATGACGATTTCCTTCTCCGTGTGGGTTTCGTAACGCTCCCCTTCCCCCTCTGCAAGAGGTAAGATGCGACTAAAAGATTTGTGGTACAGTATTTAACTCGTCCAGGAGTTCCCTTCCTCTCTCCTCCTCCTTTACGCTATCAAGTGTGACAGTTTCTCTCTCTCTCTCTCTCCCTCTCCCCATTGCTCTTTTCGAACTCATAGGTGCCACCCAACCCTGCTGTTGGCGGAATTTGTTAAATTTGAAGCGGTATCTATGAAGGAAGAATAAATATTTCACTCGATGTGTAATGTTAATGGCAGGAAGGGTTTAGCTTCGACACCGATGTGACAGTCATGAATCTCTTATCACCACTATTGGATATAAATGCAGGTTTTACGTTATCCGAGGTTAGGAATCCAATTGTGAAATTTAATATAATTCAATAGTTTCATTCTAGAAAAAAAAGGTCTATTCATTGTTATGATATAAAACTCTTGTCTCTCTCTTTTCATTTCGCAATGTCAGCAGCAGCAGTAGTAGTAGTAACAGCAAGGGTAATTCTAGTGCTAGCAGTATCCAGTTCAAAGTAATTCACAGTAGATGCTTCTGTCGTTGCATGAAATATTTATTATGATAATTAAATTTCTCTCTATTAAAATGTAAAGAATAATTTTTAGGTTTAACGTAAGAAATTTTCGGGGGGACTGTTTGGCTGTCAAGATTCCGTCGTCATTCAAATTCTTAAAGATCATCTTTCAATACGTTGATCATCATTTTCTTCTCCTCTAATCGTTAATGCAGGTAAAGATATTAAAATCAAAAATGAAGTGTAATAATTTTTTTTTTCTTTCTTTCTTTCTTTCTTCTCCGTTGCTTCTTTCATTTTGTTCATATAATCATATAAATATGATCTTGAAATTTAATAACAAACTTTAAGGTTGTGATCTTGGTTGAGCATTTAAGGGGTTTCTTGACAGACATTTTTTTTCCTCGTTTCGGAGTTGTGGATTGAATGCTGGATTAAATTTCCATTTAGAAAATAATCATGCCCTCTTTCTCTCTACCTCTTCTTCTTCTTCTTCTTCTTATGCCTCTAACATTTTTTTTTCTTGCATCCATTTCTTGAATGGCGTAATGAAGTGTATTTTTAAGTGAGAGAAGTGGAAAAGTAACACGCGTCATCTTAATGCAGCTTTTGATATCTAATGATGAAAGGGTGGAAGAGAGAAAAGAAGAAGAAGAAATGTCTCCTTATTACTACTGTGGTAGGACTTCTTAGGTTTCCTCTTTAGTATTTTCTTCTGCTTCTTGATCTGTCGAGGTCCTGGCTCCTCCTTTTTCCCATCTTCTTCTTCTTCTTCCTCCTCCTCCATCTTTCTCACCTTCACGTTTTTCTTAACCGAGTATTTAATGTAAATAGGTGTTATTGGTTGTGAGGAGGACGAGAAAGGGATTTCTTTTGTACCGCTTTGTTTCTTCCTTCCCCCATCCTCAATTCGTCCCGTGCTGTCTATTATTGAAGGTGATTGTTTTTAATAGCTGTGCGTAGATAATATATATATATATATTTTATTCATTTAGATTGAGGAGGGTAAAGATATTATTATTATGAAAGAAATAGTTGAACAAAATCTTGCTAGTCATGGATGGATACTTTTAATTTTTCATGGATGGCTTCAAAAAAGGCTTCTTCTGCTGTTACTACTGCTGCTCTTGTCAGAAGTGAGAGAGAGAGAGAGAGACAGAGGTGAGGCGGGTTGGGGAAAGTGATGCTCGATATTGTTTTTATAAATAATAGGATGTCAAGCAGAGGTTTATAAAGCAGTTGTCTTGTTGGAGAGAAAGGAAGAAAGATCTTATTACACTATTAAGTATATAGACGGCCAGTTACTAAGAATATGAAAATGCTGCTTATTGCGAAACGGTTCTGCATATTCAGGAATGTGAATCTGCACTTGGAGGAAACAGTGTATTTTTAAAGATGAAATGCCGGTGAATCCGGTCTTTGGTGGCGCAGTAGGTAGGGTGCTCGATAACAGCGTCAGTGGTTCCAGGTTCGATGTTGGACCAAGGTGGGTTGGCTTCTTTCAGTTGTTGTTTGTTGGTGTTTTAGGGCCCTTCAACTACAAGGTCGTTAGAGCCCCGTCCACAGCGTAGTTCTTATGCAGAGACTGCACGGACACTACACTAATGCGACGATTTTTGGGTATTAGCAGTATCCAGTGTCCCCAAGCGGCCACCCACGTTAGTACTAGCTCTGGAGTTGCGCTCCTTAACTTCAGTGATCAGACGAGAACTGGTGTGTCCAACGCAATTCGCCGCTCCCTGGCTGCTTTCAGGCGAGAGAGAAAGAGATGCTCCGAGTGCGCCTTCATTTGGATGAGAAGTAAAACTGAAGTCCCCTGTGGTGTACCATGGCATTTGCATGTAAAAGAACCTTCCCCCCGCCGTCCCTACTATGCAACGAGTAGATGAGGCAAGCTTTTCAGGTGTTGGAACTCGTCCCCCCTTGGCGTAGGTGGAATTCCCCAACGAACAGTAGTCCGACGATAAATAAGCATAAGGGTTGCAGCTTTGGTCGACAACCGGCTGTCCAATATATCATCGTTGTGTTTATTCAGAGGGAAAAGAAGGGTACCCGACCCTGCCATAGGCGGGAAAAAGGACAGGAGTTGTTCTTTAAAAATCGGTGAGTTCTTGCTGTTCGTTATTTTCCTTTCTTTTTTTTTATAGTTTTTAATTTTGGAGGTGGTTATGCATTTAGTCACATTGGTGCCAGACCCTCTCTTACTATTGAGGTACTTGGTGGTAGTGGGGTTGACCCTTGAGTCTATGGTTGCAAGTTCAATCCTGGCTGTGGGAGCGGCGAATTGCGTTGGACACACCAGTTCTCGTCTAACCCGCCGTGGTGGCGTAGTGGTTAGCTCACTCGGCAACTACGCCAGTAGTTCTAGGTTCGATACTGGACCATGGTGGGTCGGCTTCTTTCGGGCGAGAGAGAAGCTGCGAGTGTGCCTTCTTTCGGATGAGAAGTAAAAAACCGAGGTCCCGTGTGGGTGTACGATGGCGCTTGCACGTAAAAAGAACCCTCTCTACTACGCAACGGGTAGATGAGGCAAAATTTCCAGGTGTAGGAGCTCGCCCCTTGGCGTCGGTAGCATTCCCCAACGAACACTAGACCGACGATAAATAACCGTAGGGGTGCAGCTTTGGCCGGCAACCGGCTGCAGAAAAAACTATGTCCAATATATCACCCTGTGTCCATTCAGAGGGACAAATGGGTACCCGACCCTGCCATAGGCGGGAAAAGGGTTAGGAGTTGCTTTTGCTTTTACACCAGTTCTCGTCTGATCGCTGAAGTTAAGCAGCGCAACCCCAGCCAGTACTGGCATGGGTGGCCGCTTGGGAAAACTGGGTACTGCTAATACCGAAAAATCGTCGCATTAGTGTAGTGTCCGTGCAGGCTCTGCATCAGAACTACACAGTGGACGGGGCTGTAATGACCTTGTAGTTGAAGGGCCCTAAGACACCAACAAACAGCAACGGGCTGAAATAGATGACTTCTTTCGGGCTTGAAGGTAGGATCATGTCTTTGGTCTTCCGGATGGGGCGTAAAGCTAGTGTCTTACCATGTCTTGTGTGTGTGTGGTGACGACCACTGCAAGGAAAAGAACCCTGTATAGCCGAAGGAGAATGACACTTGTAGATGGCCCTAGTTTTCGTACCTCATGGTGTCGGTAAGGTCTTAAATAATTTGACGTCGTGGTCGATACCACCATATGATGCTCACGGTAGGCGCCGAACCGACTTTTTGAGTAGCTTTCCCCTGCCACCCCTTCTCTCTTTGCCCAGATGAAAAGTAACTCGTCCATTTTCAGGCACACTACTACCCTCTTTGTCCATGTTCCTGTTAGCAAATCATACCCCTGCTGAAAAGATTGTGCTTTTAAAATGGTTGTATAAGATTTGATTAAAAGTCAGTCAGTAATCGATAATATGGGAGGTACGTCGGATATTTGGGCAGCGGATGAAAGGTGTGGGATTAATTGTATATTTATAGGAAATGTATATCAACCTAGCCATGAATGGGGTATCACGAGTTGCACACACACATATACAGGTCTGGTTGTCAAGGCAACCGACGCGGACGATGACGTCACAGGATGCTAGTTGTATAGTTTGTTGAATCGTTTTGTATTACTGACTATAAAAGTGAAATTAAAATAGGTTTTCGTTTTAATCAGTCGCGCGCTCTGACTCTCTCTCCCTCTCACCAAAGTGTGTTGGTTGATTAAATTATTTAAAGCTAACCCTTTCAATTCTCAAGGCTATTTACCAACCTTGGTAAGGTAATTTTAATTCGTAATGTCCATTCCTGCATGTGATGTCTCTTGTTACAGGTCCGAGCCCTTTTCTTCTTCCCTTTCAAGGTCGAATGTTTCTTACGCTTTGTGATGTCCTACTTCTTGTTGCGCAGGATGTAAAACAGTATTTGTTGTGAGGTTTGTACTGGTACCTGGAAAAGAACCCTTTTTCTGTTTACAACAAGGGTGCAGATCGACAACGTTGTCAGGTATCTGACCCCTATCTTGTCGGCCGGTGAAGATGACGTTAACAATTTATTAAAAGAGGCAATTATTGATGGGAAAAGTCAAATTCCGCATGTGTCTGACCGATTAACCTTACATTACAGGTTTGGGTCACTGTCATCATAAGGCTGGGGTACCATCGTTTCAATTCCCATATGGGACAACAGTCGCTGGACGCGTCTCGGGACTGTGATCGTATAATGTTATTTTAAAGGTGCATGTTGTAATAAGTGGGACTTAATGTAGGCTCCCCCTCCCTCCAGCATGTTATTAATCGGGCAGTTTCTTTGCTCACCCTCCTTTTCCCCCTTTTGTGGAAATTATATTTTTAAATGAGACCGTCTTCCTTTTTCATCATCATCATACCCTTATCGCGCATGTGTCAGGGTTGGGGTCTGCGGGTGCTATAGCCCTCCGCTCCCGCCTATCTCCCACCAGGCCCCGTATACCCCACACACTATATGCCTGTGTTTGGTGCTGGAGTTCAGGGGTTAGATAGAGTGACGATAATATTGGTAGTAGTGTGCGTCAAATGGTGTAGTTTAAGAAAGTTAAATTTTTCTTGTGTTTGGCTTCACGAGAAACTTGATAGTTTTCAAAATTTTGTCAAAAATACTGAACTAATGATTATTTTTCTTTCCGCTTTTCGCTTTTTTTTTTCACTTTTTTTGTAAAACGATAGATGGAAATGTCTGTAAATTGAGATTTTTCCCTTTTAGAAAAAAAAATGTATGTTAAAAATAATGTCTTGAAGGGTTTCTCTTTCATCTTTAACTCGGATATAAAAACAAGCAGCGATATAGCAGATAAAAGCAAAGAATAATGGAGAGAAAGGGAATGTGTCCTTGATGTTCATGTCGCTTTCATCTTCTACACATGACGCGTTACTAGTCGGCTTACTGCATGTCCTCTCTCTATGTCCATCTCTTTCTGTCTCTGAGCGGCAAATTGCGTTGGACACACCAGTTCTCGTCTGATCACTGAAGTTAATCAACGCAACCCCAGTTAGTACTGACATGGGTGGCCGCTTGGGAAAACTGGGTACCGCTAGTATCTAAAAATCATCGCATTAGTTTAGTGTCTGTGCAGTCCCTCCATCAGAACTATACAGTGGACGGGGCTCTAATGACCATGTAGTTAAAGGGCCCTAAAACACTAACAAACAATCTCTCTCTCTCTCTGTCACCCTCTGTGTGTCTCTCTCTGTCACCCTCTGTGTATCTCTCTGTCACCCTCTGTGTGTCTCTCTCTGTCACCCTCTGTGTGTCTCTCTCTGTCACCTTCTGTGTGTGTCTCTCTCTGTCACCCTCTTTGTGTGTCTCTCTCTGTCACCCTCTTTGTGTGTCTCTCTCTCTGTCATCCTCTTTGTGTGTCTCTCTGTCACCCTCTTTGTGTGTCTCTCTGTCACCCTCTTTGTGTGTCTCTCTCTGTCACCCTCTTTGTGTGTCTCTCTGTCACCCTCTTTTTGTGTCTCTCTGTCACCCTCTTTTTGTGTCTCTCTGTCACCCTCTTTGTGTGTATCTCTCACCCTTTTTGTGTGTCTCTCTGTCACCCTCTGTGTGTCTCTCTATGTCACCCTCTGTGTGTCTCTCTATGTCACCCTCCGTGTGTCTCTCTATGTCACCCTCTGTGTGTCTCTCTATGTCACCCTCTGTGTGTCTCTCTATGTCACCCTCTGTGTGTCTCTATGTCACCCACTGTGTGTCTCTCTATGTCACCCTCTGTGTGTCTATGTCACCCACTGTGTGTGTCTCTCTGTCACCCTCTTTGTGTGTCTCTCTGTCACCCTCTTTGTGTCTCTCTCTGTCACCCTCTGTGTATCTCTCTCTGTCACCCTCTGTGTGTCTCTCTATGTCACCCTCTGTGTGTCTCTCTATGTCACCCTCCGTGTGTCTCTCTCTGTCACCCTCTTTGTGTGTCTCTCTCTGTCACCC
>JAAFCE010007744.1:5204602-5234026 GCA_013389805.1 Trigoniulus corallinus
ACCCTCTTTGTGTGTCTCTCTCTGTCACCCTCTTTGTGTGTCTCTCTGTCACCCTCTTTGTGTGTATCTCTCACCCTTTTTGTGTGTGTCTCTCTGTCACCCTCTGTGTGTGTCTCGCCCTTTCGCTGGGCGAGACAGTGTCTCGATAAGTGTCGTCTTTTTTTTTTACTATTTCCTCTTCTGATTCTGCCTTTCTCCATGTCTTCCCCGGTCTCTGGCTTGGTAGCACGAATCAGTGATCAGACGAGAACTGGTGTGTCCAACGCAATTCGCCGCTCCCCCGGGATCGAAAAACATGCCTTCAAATGCGCAAGTTGATCCCACTCCTGGAAGATTGTTCTCTCAAGCTTTAGCCCTCCTCCTTCCCTTGGAAGGTTTTCTGCGGATGGTCATGTTTGTACTTGTTCCTGTTGCTGCCATCTCCGTTCCTTTTTGTTCTCTGTCTACTCCCCCCCCCTCACACACACGCGCACCCCCTATCTGGCGTATTCTTGTAGCTTCAAGTCTGTCCGCTGTTTCCGTCTTCTCCCCCACCTGACTGATGTATGGAATTTTCTATCTCCCGTGTTGCTTTCGGGTTTCTGTTACCCACCTGCTGTCGTTTTCTGGCCTCTGCCATAGGCTGGTTTAAAAGAGACTGGTTTCCAGAAGTGCAGCTTCACAGCGTCGTCGTAGTAAAAGAGGAGCTTTCTTTTGACTTTGAAGAAATAGGAATTTGATGGGCATTTAATTGATGACGAGACTTGGCACTGCTTTGAGAGACTGATGATGTGACGCGCCGTGTGTCCGCCTTGTGGCTGCTGCGTCTGCATGTGGGAGTTGAACTTTTTTTTTTCGCTTTTTTGTCGCCCAGACATTCATTTCGTGTGCATGAATAATGGATATATTCACACCAGCTTAGGTATTGACAGGGAACTTACCCCGGCCTCCTCCTCTTCCTTCTACTTTTACTTATGCTTTTTTTGACCTCCTTCTTTTTTTCTCAATGTCTTATCTCTATTTCTTACGTGTTCGCGATCGAAGTAGTTTTCTTTGCAAGTAAGATGAGGGTTTTTTTCCACTCCTCTAAAGACGATAGTATTAAAGACCCTTTCTCTGCGCTGATCCTACTATTGGTGGTAATGTTCTTGACTGTTAATGCACGGTGTATAGGCTCGATCCTGGTACGGGACGAAATGAAGTTTTTTTTTGTTTATTTTTTGAACGTGTGTACTTTTCGTGTTGGGCGGGGAGTTAAATTTGGTTTATGTAGACTGTTAATGTATATTTATCGATCTCAGAGACCCTCGCCTTCTTTTCCGTGCAGGGGTGACATTTTCGGCACTCCTCTCTTGGGATTACTGTTTTATTACACCACCCAGCTCTCCATTCGGGTTGGAAAGTGTATCCTGATGTGTAATTACAGTATTTGAATTTTGAAAAGCTAGAGGATGGACCCGTCTGAGGTGAGACGGGCGAGAAAGAGGCTCGGAGTGAACCTTCCGTCAGGTGGGAGGTAAAGCCATGGCCCTGTGTGGTGTACGATGTCATTTGCAAGCGATATTCCCAAATGTTGGAGCTCGACACTCACACCTGGCGTCGGTGGAGTGCCCCAACGAACAGTATACCGACGACAAATAAGCATAGGGGGTTGTAGCTTGGTCGCGGGCCGGCTGCGTAAAAATACCGTCCAATAGATCATCCATGTGTCCATTCAAAGCGACAGCGCTGGGTACCCGACCCTGCCATAGACGGGAAACGGGTTTGTAGTTGCATAGTGTGTGTGTGTTTCACAGAAACGGGTTGTCCCGTGTGTAAGGAGAAACACTTTGAATCGCAATATAGTGTGCTGGAAATGATGACTGTGACCTTGACCCCTGCGCCTCTCTCTCCCCCCCTCCACAGCCATTTTGTGGCGTCGTATGTATTTTTTATTGTCCCAATTGTGTGCCTATTTTACTGTCTCAAGCTAGCCCCGTTGCCAGACAGTTTTAGGGTGTTGTTGTGTATGTAAAGTGAGGACAGGTGGTAGTGAGGGATGGTGGGACGCATCTGTGGATGAAATTGGGACGCATCTGCAGATGTGGTCAAACGGGACACTTTGCTTACCCCCCCCCCCCTCCTTCTCTGGGATGTTTTCAGTTACATAAGTTGACCCGATTCTTGGTACAATGCGTGCCTTCTTCCGCCTTTGAAATAGTGTCTTCAAACTTTACCCTTCCCCGGGAAAATTTTCTGCCCATGGTCACATCGTCTTAAAATGTTAAGACGGTTTTTTTTCGGGAGGAGGGGTGAATTTAAGTCATTGCGACCCCAACCCATTCAACTAATCCATTTGTTTGTTTGTTGGAGTTTAAGGTCCCGTCAACTACGAGGTCATTAGAGACCCGTCCACTGTGTAGGTCTGATGCATATACTGCACAGACACTACACTAATGCGACGATTATGGGGTATTAGCAGTACCCAGTTTTCCCGAGCGACCACCCATGTCAGTACTAACTGGGCTTGCGTTGCTTAACTTCAGTGATCAGACAAGAACTGGTGTGTCCAACGCAACTCGACGCTCTTCAGCTAATCCAATCCAAAGTGTATAGCCGGAATTGTGGCCCGTTTAATATCTACGCCATCAGCGCCACCACACCCGCCATCGTCGTTTTTTGTCGTTACTGTGCTGTGCGTTGCAGATAGCGCTAGTGTCAGGAATCCTGCTGCTGTGGTTGGCACCCCCATCCCCGTCGTCTTTCACCCCTTCATTCCGCCTTTTATCCTTCCACTTTATCATTTTCTTCCTCCCTTTGGTCCCTCAACTGCCCTACTCCTGTCGTCCGTTTTCACTCGTCTTCCTCTTTTTGTTCCCCTCCTCCTTGTCTGCTTTTTGCTTCTGTGGTCCCCCCTCCCTTCCCTTTTTCTCTCCCCCCCTCTTCTCTCTCGTTTTCTTCCAGCGTTTTGTGAAAGGGGTAAGGAATAACATTTCTCGTAGGTTGTCAACTGGGCCCTTGTGGATGCTAAATGCAAAGCGACTCATTTTAGGACTGTGCCTTTTAAACGCACTGCGATCGTAAGAGCAGCTTCGTTTTTTTTAATGGAGTTGGACGAGAGACGCTCGTTGCCATGGTTTTTCTTGGCAGTGGCCTCCTTGTCCTTTTCAGTCATCATCGTCTTCTTCTTTCACCTTTTCATCTCCTTCTACTCCGTCTACATCTGGGTAAAGTGATGTTAAGAGTTGTCATTGTTGCGTGATATTTTGGGGGAAAGTTGAGGGTTCGTACCCCTACACAATACTATCGCCCACTCCCCCTTCCGCGTGTACGAAAGAGTTATGGAAATGACCGCCGTCTAGTCAGAAAAGGGTTTCATGGTATGCTACCGGGTTGGGAGTAAGCCAAGCAGCCATAACAGGCCGAACCCTTAGGCAAGGCGCAAAATGAGACGCAGGGTGACGCAGGTGGCGCCATGGGCAGGGTGTAGCAGCCCTGCGAAATTCTGCTAGCAGGCAATCACCGCACATTGAATCGCAGTTTTCACCATACTTCTCTGCTTCGCCCCGCGTTTTGTTATTGTCACGCCAACTTCACGCAGGAGACTGCGGCATGGGCACTGCGCTCCGCAGGGTCACGTGGCGCCGGCACTGAGTCACGTCACCCTGCGACTTAACATGCGCAACTACATACTATCATGTGAGCCACAGAAATTTATAGTGAGTCACCCTGCGTCACCTGCGGAGACTGCGTCTCATTTTGCGCTGAGCCTTAGGAGGCTGTTCGCGGGTGAGGAGGTGGTAGGTGTAGAGACTGTAGGAGAGGGGGAATTTACAGCACCCAACGTTCACTATCAACCACCCACGTTGGTACTAACGTGGGTTTGCGATACTTAACTTCAGTGATCTCAAGTTGGTTGTAAAGGGGAAATGCCAAATTTTTTTTTTTAGCACTGGTGCTTAGGTGTTGTGTTTATTTCTATCTGTGACTGGGCAGGATTTGAACTCGGCTCACTTGGATGCTAACACCGGACGTCTACCTCATTTCCCTTTTTTTTTTTGTTTTGCTGTCTTTCGTAAGGATCGCTGGTAGCAGATTTCCTTTCATAAGGTCGTTGATGGAACTCAGTGTCTTAACCATTTCAAGAAGTTAGTTTAGTTATTGAGGTACTAAAAGGGGTTGGAAAATGTAGGTAAGCATTTTTATATTCTGCCGGCTCCCCCCTCCCCCTCTCCTCAAAAAAAAGAGGGGTTTCGTGGTGGTCCCAATTCCCTTTTCCTCCACATCATCTGTTAGGGCATTTGGCACTTTGAATAGGTCTCAAGGCTGTTGTTTGCTAAGAGTCAATTGTGCTGAAGAGAGGGAGGGGTGGGGGTGGGGGGAGTATCCATGGCAAGGTTTTTTATTAAGTTTAAAAAAAAAGGAGTATTAAAATAATGTATTTTGTGGGATGTGGGCAGGGAAGGGGCGATTGGGTTAAGGTAAGAGGTTAAGGTAAGGAAGTAATTGATTTTTGTAAATGTAATAAGAAGCTGGTCTTAAAGGCGTTGTTACCTTTAATGCTTCAAGATGATGATCTCGCTCTCTCTCTCGTCTGCCTGCACCTCTCACTCGGCTGGCCCTCTTCACCTCCTCTTCTACAATCGTCCCTCCTTCCCCCCTCCACTTTAACTATAAAAAAAATTAACCCTTTCATTAAGTTCCCAAGGGGTTGTTACCTAGGTTTATACTTTGAATATTTGAATATTAAAGAGCAGGCCTTCTGAAACGAAAGCACCTCCTAACCCTTGGGGGCACCACCTACCGCCTTTAAGAAGGGTATTTTTCCCCGCAGCCGGCTACCCACCAAAGTGGGTACTGTTCGTTGTTCTACTAAGTTCTACTGTTCGTTGGGGCACTCCACCGACGTCAGGTGTCGAGTTCCTACACTTGGAAATTTTGCCTCATCTACCCGTTGCCTGGTAGAGGGGGTCCTTTTACGTGAAAATGTCATCGTACATCACACGGGACCTCGGTTTTACTTCTCATCTGAAGGAAGACACACTAGGGCCCGGCCTCTCTCTCTCGCGCCCGACAGACCGAAAGAAGTCAACCCACCTCGGTCCAGTATCGAACCTAGAGGGAGCGGCGAGTTGCGTTGGACACACCAGTTCTCGTCTGATCACTGAAGTTAAGCAACGCAAGCCCAGTTAGTACTGACATGGGTGGTCGCTCGGGAAAGCTGGGTACTGCTAATATCCAATAATCGTCGCATTAGTGTAGTGTCTGTACAGTCTATGCATTAGAACTATGCAGTGGACGGGTCTCTAATGACCTTGTAGTTGACGGGACCTTAAACTCCAACAAACAACAACAACAATCGAACCTAGAACCACTGACGCAGTTACCGAGCACGCTGCCCACTGCACCACCGAGGCGGAATTGTAGGTCTTCTGGAACGGTTGTCCTTTTTCTCTTCTTCTTTTCCACCCTCCCCCTCCTTCTACTCACTGCACCCCTCTTAACCACCCCCCTTAAAAGTGGTGGTAAAGTGTTAAAATTATCTCAGCCTCAGATCAGACTCGAACCTGCAACTTATGGCTTACATACAATACGAGTGCATTAGTATCAATAGCTGATGTTGAATGAAGTTTTGATGGAGAAGATTGTTTATTGGTGGTCAGTAATGGCGGTCGTCCAGCAGGTTTTTTTAAAGACTTTCTGATGGTCAGTAGCAGCTTCTCGCTGTCCACCTCGTCCGTCTTGTTGACCTCTCACATTTGCTTCTCATGAAAAATAAAATGTCTTATCGAAATTGTTTTCCATTTTGGCATGATGTGATGATGGCCCATTTGGCTATAAAATCTGACTGTAATAGTTTGGTAGTGGTCAGTCAGTGGTAGTGGACGGAATGACCTTTAAACCGGTGGTTGGAGAATGAAATGGAAAATGCTGAGACTGTCGTTTTAAAATTTACACTTTGAAAATTTATTGTTTTAAGGGGCAGTTGGACCAAAAAAAGATATTGTCATTTCGGTTATCCCATGGCTGGTGGTCATCCTCAGACAACGCCATCTGCTGAACATATTTGTCACTAGACCTATACATGGCATTCTCATTCCAATGCTCTTATTTGGAGAGTAAGCGAGTGTAGGATCGAATCGCCCTGTGTGGTGGGGTGCATTTTTTGTTTCGTTGGTGTTTTAGGGTCCTTCAACTACAATGGTCATTAGAGCCTCGTACACTACGTAATTCTAATGACGATTTTTGGGTATTAGCAGAACCCAGCGTTCCCAAACGGTCACTCATGCTGGTACTCTCTGGAGTTGCGTTGCTTCACTTCAGTGATCAGACGAGAACTGGTGTGTCCAACGCAATACCACCGCTCTCAGGTGGGGTGCATAAATTCGACTGTGGTTGAAACTTGACAGGAATGGGGAAAATTCCTCCTTCTAATCCTTTCATTGTCCGGATATGGTCTTAAAAATTAATGTTTAAATGACCCGAGTGTATTCCCTATTCTCTTCGATTTTTGGGTACTCTGTTTCGTGGATGGACAGGTAACGTGGCTCTACACCCACACATAGAATCACTTTGTCCTTGAAGACACACTTCTTAAATGATATCATTCCCCCTTCTTCTTCCTCTATCACCTACTATTTATTAAACACGGGATAAAAATCCCTACTGAGCTCTAGACCAGAAGCGAACCCTAGTATGTTGAACTTAATAAGTGAGCGCACCCAAGCATTTTTAAATGGCAAGGTCGGTTCAGAAAATACTGTGACATCTATCCTATTTAGATTATGCCGGTTTTTTTTTTTAAAGGTTAGCTTCTCTTATTCTGAAATAAACATGAGATTGTATATTTGGAATGGACGCGAACCTGTTCTTTCTCTCTCACCCTCTCTCACCTCTTCTACCCGCCGCGGTGGCGGGGTAGTTAGCACGCTCGGCAACTGTGTCAGTAGTTCTAGGTTCGATACTAAACCGAGGTGGGTCGGCTTCTTTCGGGCGAGCCGCGGGTGTGCCTTCATCCGGATGAGTAGTAAAACCGAGGTCCTGCGTGGGTGTACGATGGCACTTGCACGTCAAAGAACCCTCTCTACTAGGCAACGGGTAGATGAGGCAAAATTCCCAGGTTTAGGAGCTCGCCCCCCCCTGCCGTCGGTAGCATTCCCCAACGAACACTAGCAACTCCTAACCCTTTTCCCGCCTATGGCAGGGGGTCGGGTACCCATCTTGTCCCTCTGAATGGACACAGGGTGATATATTGGTCATAGTTTTTTCTGCTGCCGATTGTCGGCCCCCCAACGAGCACTAGACCGACGATAAATAAGGGTAGGGGTGCAGCTTTGGCCAGCAACCGGCTGCAGAAAAAAATCTATGACCAATATATCATCCTATGTCCATTCAGAGGGACAAGATGGGTACCCGACCCCCTGCCATAGGCGGGAAAAGGGTTAGGAGTTGCTTTTACAACCTGGCCTCTTCTACTTCAACCCCTCCCCCCCTTCCGCACTTATGTACTTCCTCCTTCAAACGATGGAGGGTGTCATATTCGAGTCAGGCGTTAATTTCCTTTCTATCTCAATATTCAACATAAGATGTGGAGTGAAGAAGGTATAATCAAAGTGTATGTGATACTAGGAATTATTTTCCACACACCTCACACACCCCCCCCCCCTCCTCTCGTCTTACTCTTTTTTTTTCCGGACAAGAAGTTAAATTTCGGAGTAAGAAGAGAAGGGGGTTGAGTATTAGAAGGGTAATTTATGGACGTGTCCACACATAGGCACACAATTCAATCTCCTGTTTCTTGCTATTTTATTGAAAACAAGTGTAAAATTGCACTTGTTTTCAGAAAGAAATAAAACGGCAGATATTTAAGGGTGGGGGGGGGGAAGGATAAAAATAAGGACACAAGCAGGAAATTGGATTGAGATCGATGAATCAACACCGTTACGGTTCCGTACCCTCCTCCCTCGTCGTCGTGCATTGATAGTCTCGGTAGCCTACTAACTAGCATAGACTGAAGCACACGTGCGCCACCTACTACTACTGCCTTTAGAATGTTGAAGGTGACTTAACACGTGTAGGATGAGCACCTCCTCCTTCCTGACGTCACGAAGCTAACCAATCTGACCAATCAGTGCACAGTTCATTATGTGACGTCATGACGCTGGATACTGTTGGATGGCTTGCTGATAGATCACTGATTGTAATGTTTGTTTGTGTGTTTTTTTTAACGTAATAGAATAGATCGAGGTTCAACTCCGATTCCGATGTCCGGTCGAAGGCCCTCCCTCCTTCCCAATCAATTAGTTGAAAAAAAAAGAACGTACAGTAAAATTAAATTTCCACGTGAATTTTGAAGGGATTCGAACCTCTTGCACCTGTACACTAATATGAGTAACGAACTCTGTCGGGGACTAATCGTAGACGTCACCAATGACGTCACTGTGTTGCTAAGCAACGTGTTTGATACGACAGCCGCCTATTCTGCATGTGATTTAAATGTGGTTTTAATATCCATAATTTGATATATTTTGGCAATTTTTCTGACCAGCTACTGACCGGAAGTGTCAGCAGCTGAGTAGATGAGACCGGAAGTGAGGTAGGCGGCGATAAAAAGAAAGAGGCAGAGAGTTTGTAGCGTGTAAAGTATTTAAATGTTAATTTTCTCCCCCCACACGTTTAATAAGCTGTTCAGTGTTAAGTTGATTTATATAGTGGTGTGGTACGAGTTCGAGTCTGGGTTGTGTCTGTGGTTTGTTTTTTTTACTTCCTAGCAGTTAAAGAGGGGTGCTGGCGAGGCCATCTCTTCTAACTCCTTCTTACCTCTTACGCTTTACCGCAAAAATGTGGTGTCTGGTCTTATTCGTTTCTTTCTGTAAGAGAAATTTAATTTCTATCGATTATTACTGCAAAAACAAAAGCCTAGAAATAAAATCTTATTTGTTGGGCAGAGACTTAGGAATTTGGAGCAAGGGAGGGGCTAAAAGGTAGAGGTATGTGAAGAGGTTTTTTTTTTCGTATATTTGGGAAAGTGAACGCAGAAATTTAAGAGAAAAAAAAAAGGTTATTTTCATCGCCTTAACGCAGAATTTCACTTATGTTAAAATTCAGCGCACGCATTCATTTTATTTTATTACATCTTTTTTTATTCTCCGCCCAGGAGTTCGCCTCCTGCTTTTGATTTCAAGCAAATTTTTATTGATTTCCCTGCTTTTTATGCAATCAATTCATAAAAGTTTATGTATATGCATAACTCTTTGTCATATTTCACTTATCTTTAATATTATTTATTTCTCGATTTATTTAATTTCTCCTACTTTTCCCCTTACCTTTTCTTTCTTTCTTTTTTTAATTTTGATATTTTTATCAAAAAAAAAAAATATAATAATTCGCTCTTCTTAAATATACCCTTATCCCGCCTGTGGCAGGGTCGGGTCTGGTCTGCGGGTTCTAGCCCCGCATTCCTGTCTATCTCCTACCACGTCCCCATCCACACCACCATATCCGTACGGACAACCTGCTCCCATGTCTGTATTGCGTTGGACACACCAGTTCTCGTCTGATCACTGAAGTTAAGCCACTCAAGCCCAGTTAGTACTGACATGGGTGGTCGCTCGGGAAAGCTGGGTACTGCTAATACCCAATAATCGTCGCATTGGGGTAGTGTCTGTGCAGTATATGCATTAGAACTATACAGTGGACGGGTCTCTAATGACCTTGTAGTTGACGGGACCTTGAACACAAACAAACAACAACTCGTCTGATCACTGAAGTTAAGCAACACAACCCCAGCTAGTACTAATAGGGGTGGCCGCTTCGGAAAATTGGATACCGCTAATACCCAAAAGGTCGCCGCATTCGTGTAGTTAGTGTCTGTGCTGTCTCCGCATTATAATTACGCAGTGGACGGGACTATAATGACCTTATAGTTGAAGGGCCCTAAAACACCAACGAATCAATCAAACGGACAACCTGCTCCGACGTCTGCTGTGGTCCCCTCCCCCGCCCCGAGTGCTTCCCACCACCTGCATTCCTGAAATATACCCTATAGTCAGTGCCGGATTTACCATTAGGCTAATTAGGCTGAAGCCTAGGGCCTCAACATTTAGCGGGCTTTACAATTTAAGAAAAGGGCCTCAAAAGGGCTTTGAAAGGGGCCCCAAAATTGAAATAGCCTAGGGCCTCTCAATATCTAAATCCGGCACTGCCTATAGTATTTAATTTTTTACTCACAAATATTTCTGTTCATTTATTAGCATTGATCCTAGACCCGGCTCCGTTGCGCAGCAGGTAGATGACGTGCTCGATTACTGCATAAGTGGTTCCAGGTTCGGTACTATACTAGACCAAGGTGGGTTGGCATTTTCCGGGCGAGGGAGAGAAAGAGAGGAGGCCTCGAGGACGTCTTCCTTCGGATGAAAAGTAAAACTGAGGTCCCTTGTGTGGTGGTGTACGATGACATTTGCACATTAAAGAACTCTTCTCTACTATGAACGGGTAGATGAGTCCAAAATTCCTAGGTGTAGGAGCTCGGTGAAGTGCCCTAACGACAATAGACCGACGATAAATAAGCATAGGAGTTGCAGCTGTCGTCGGCAGCCGGCTGCGGAAGAAATCCTCTTAGACCAGGTGTTGTTCATCCAGAGGGACGGTGGTGTGTCGAGAGCAGACAGAATTAGAAATGACGAGCATGTTAGAAGTGGCTTGTGGTGAGGGGGGGGGACATCTCGGAAAGATGAGAGGGGGATAGATTGGGGGTAGAAGGGACTATGTGATGCGAAGAAGCCAGGTAGAGCTGGTGAGGTGCATTACAGGGATGCAGGTGATTGGAAGGACCCTTGGCAAGTGGAAGACTTAAGGCAGGCGGGGGAACAGGTTCTACTAAAGGACGTGATAGTGTGGGGGAGCGGATGGATACCCTGGTAGGAGATGGACGGGAGTGGAAGGTCAGGCCCTCGCAGTTGTTGTTGTTTATTGGCGTTTTAGGGTCCTTCAACTACAAGGTCACTAGAGCCCCGTCCACAGCATAGTTGTTATGCAGAGACTGCACAGACACTAGACAAATGCGACGATTTTTGGGTATTAGCAGTGCCCAGTTTTCCCAAGCGGCCACCCATGTTAGTACTAGCTGGGGTTGCGCTGCTTAAAACTTCAGTGATCAGACGAGAACTGGTGTGTCCAACGCAATTCGCCGCTCCCAGGCCCCCACAGACCCGGCCGTGCTACAGGCGGGATAAAGGTGTGATGATGACTAGAGTGGAATGAAAAGTGAAGACCTATTGTCACGTGGTCTCTTAACCATTTCTCCCGTGTCTTCATCTTGAAGGAATTTACTGGCATATCGTCTATTATTTCCGGTTTTGTGTGTGTTTTTTTTTTCTTCTTCTTCCGTCTCTTCTTTTGAAGAAAAGACGTTTTGTTATTCTGTGAGAACCAATTTATTATTATTATTATTTTGATCATCATCCATATTGATATGTCACTTTTTTTTCCTTCCTCCTCCTCCTCCACTTCCCCCCCCCCCTTTCTTACACTTTTTCTTTCTTCGTCATCTTCTTAAGAAACGGAAGAAGAAGAAGACATGGTTGACATGAACAAAAATACCTCTTCATCCCCTCCCTCCTTTTTTTTTTTTACTGAAGAAACTGGAAAGGGGGGGGGGTGAATCTTCTTCCAACTTCCCATTATTCATTGTTATTGACAGAGGTCAAATGTCAACTACTTGGAAAAGATGACAAAAAATATTGATCTTCAATTCTGAGATGGGACAAGGAAAAAAAAAAATAAGAAGGATGCTGAGGAAAAACGGTCTGATACACCCACCCACATGCGCCACTCCTCCAACCGGGCAAATTTCCCCGTCTCCTCCTACTCCTCCTAGACACTGAAATCGTCTTCTTATTGTCTATCCGCGGTTCTTCTCCACTTTTTCATCATCCTCTGCTTGACAGGTCAAAGAAATCAACCCTTTCCTTCCGTTTTACATTTCCTTCAGATAAAAATAAAAAAAAAGACACTAGACTACTTGTGGGTGGAGACGACTCCATTTTTCCCCATCACCTCTCTGTATGCCTGTCCTCCGCACCCTCTAACCTCATTTTTTTTTACTCATTCATCAGCGGGCCTTGACACTATACCCAATTTGTTGTGTTTAAAGGAGTTCGTAGACGGAGTAAGGCAAGGTAGGGGAAAAAGGACGTAACTGATGACGACGGGTTCGTTGGTTCGGTATACCAACGGGTTGGGGGAATTCGGCCAAGCAGCCCCATAACGGGCCAGACCCTGTGGAGGCTGCTCGCGGCTGAGGTAGGAGGTAGGAATTGTGGAAATTAGCAGTAGCTAGTTATCCCAACCAGCCAACCACCCATGTCGGTACTAACTTGGATTGCGTTGCTTAACTTCAGTTATCTGACGAGAACTGGTGTGTGTGTGCGTCCATCGCAATCCCCCTTCGCAGGCGCGGGGGGGGGGGCTATTAGGTGACATAAATGCACACTTTAAGACACTCCGGTTGGTTGACAAGTTGGAAAGGAGAAGCGAACCTGCATCGTTTCAACTGCTCCAAAGATGAAGCATAGAACAGCATTAATTGTGCAGCCAAGTTGCGTTGGACAAACCAGTTCTCGTGAGATTACTGAAGTTAAGCAGCACACGCCCACATTAGTACCAGCATGGGTGGCTGGTAAAGAACGTTGGATGCTGCAAACTTCCCCCTCTCCTACGTCCTCTGCACCTACCTCCTCGGGAGCGGCGAATTGCGTTGGACACACCAGTTCTCTGCTGATTACTGAAGTTAAGCAACGTAACCCCAGCTAGTACTGACATGGGTGGCCGCTTGGGAAAACTGGGTACCGCTAGTATCCCAAAAATCGTCGCCTTAGTGTAGTGTTTGTGCAGTCTCTGCATCAGAACTACACTGTGGACGGGGCTCTAATGACCTTGTATTTGAAGGGCCCTAAACCACCAACAAACAAGCAACCTACCTCCTCATCTCCCGCGAGCAGCCTCCTAAGGGTTCGTCCTGTTATGGTTGCTTGGCTTACTCCCCAACCCATGAAAATTAATCCAGCAATTAGCGTAAAATGAGGAGGAGCTGGACTGGGCCATTGCTGCTGAGTGAGTACTGACCCAACCACCGCAACACAACCCTTTTAGACAATTTTGTCGACATCCGACTGTGACTAGGACCTTTAGGTGACAGTAGAGGGAAAAACGAAAAAAACGTGTGGTAGTAGTATTAGTAGGAAAGAAGAAAAATGGAGGGAAGGCGATAACAGGAACACAAGGAATTTTAACGCCGCCATTTTGTGGGAAGAGGAGGACTGGGGAAACTTCCTGGGAATGTTGTCTCTTCCCCCCCCCTAAGAGAGGTTTCATTCTTGGTGCATTTCTCTCCTGTTGGGAGAAAGGAGCTGTGATGATGGTGGTTGTCATAATTGAGAGTCAGAGTTGCAGGACGACAGGGGGTATGAGGAGGAAGGGGCTAATACAGCGAGAGAGAGTGGGGAAGACGTGTTCACCCCAGCGCCTGTCTGTCTCTGAAGATTTAGATGAAAATAGATTTGAGAAGAAGACGCAAGAAGAGAGAGACATGATCTCATTGTCTCTGATTTATTGATGCTTCAACAACATTTTCATCTTTTAAAAATATATTCATATTTATCCTACTGTCATTTATTTTGCACGCAGCTTTACCACACGTGCTGCCAGAACCACCACCACCACTACCCTCTCCCTTATCCCTACTCATCATCCCTAAGATCCTACCTAAACATGTTTGCTTGTTTCACAAACTCTGTCTCCTGATTGATTTTCGGATTCGATCCCGTAACTCTTAAGAGTTGTTGTAGTCACTTAATCTTCTCCATCTGCTGGCTGACACTAAGGTGTCGTTATTCTGTTCGTGGGAGGCGGAAGGAGTACCGGGACCGACCTTTACCGTATAGCAGTGACATTGTATATACATCGGGAGCGGCGAGTTGCGTTGGACACACCAGTTCTCGTCTGATCACTGAAGTTAAGCAACGCAAGCCCAGTTAGTACTGACATGGGTGGTCGCTTGGGAAAGCTGGGTACTGCTAATACCCAATAATCGTCGCATTAGTGTAGTGTCTGTGCAGTCTATGCATTAGAACTATACAGTGGACGGGTCTCTAATGACCTTGTAGTTGACGGGACCTTAAACACCAACAAACAAACAAATGTATATACATCTTTCTGCCCTCACGCCACCCCCTCAATCAGGATTTGAACCTGTGAACCATAAGTTCAAAAAGTTAAATGCACCACTGACAGATGAGAAATGTGTCATGGAGTGATCACTGTGATGGACTCCAGGTAGCAGGTCAAGTTCCTAGACTTGAAAATTTTCACATACTACGGTCCGTTTACGTACCGCCTACCCCACTACGCGAAACTTGGGTGGTTTTTTCCGCATTCGGGTAACGGGCGTTGGACACACCAGTTCTCGTCTGATTACTGAAGTTGAGCGACGCAACCCCAGCTAGTCCTAGCATGGGTGACCGTTTATGGATGTTGTTGTTGCTTGTTGGTGTTTTAGGGCCCTTCAACTACGAAGGTCATTAGAGCCCCGTCCACAGCATAGTTCGTATGCAGACACTGCACCGACACTACACTAATGCGACGCTTTTTAGGTATTAGCAGTACCCAGTTTTCCCAAGCGACCACCCATGTCAATACTAGCTGGTGTTGCACAGCTTAACTTCAGCAATCAGACGAGAACTGGTGTGTCCTAACGCAATTCGCCGCTCCCTACACCGTTTATGGAACACTGGATACTGCTCATACCGAAATCGTCGTAACAGCGTAGTGTCAGTGCAGACTCTGCATTAGAACTACGCAGTGGACGGGGTTCTAATGACCACTGTAGTTAAAGGGCCCTAAAACACCAACAAAACAAACATCCTCATTCGGGACTGTAGGCGGGCTAGCAGGTGCGTTTAGGATTTCCTCCTCCATCCACCAGATTTGAATCTGCATTATGAGTGCAGAACGTAATCTTAATAAGATACCGTCTTCCTGTTGGTTTAAAGAAACAAAAAAAAAAGTATTAGCCCCTCCATAGCCAGAATCGAACCTTCGTCCTTGAGCTTGCCCGATAAGGGAGAACCAAAAAAACGACCGATCGCTCGTTTATTATGCAACATTAAGACGCCCGTTTGCACATCATTTCGGCTTCTTATGATGAATGACTGAAAATGGCAACAACGTTGTGCCATTCAATGCCTGTCATCTTAGATGAATTCCTCTCTTTCACGCTCGTTGCTGCAATCTTTTCTCTTCTTAATTGTTTCTTGTCTTCACCTTTGACCCCGTTGAGCGACTCTCAGGAGCTAATGTCCTGCTAAAGCAGGCGGGACAACGCGGTTCCCCTCCACTCTATTACAATCTATCTTTACTTGTCCTGAATGCATTCACATTTATAATTACATTGTTTAAAGGGTCAGTCACTAAAATATAAAAGCATTCTTCATGTATCCGCCCTCCCCTCCTTCTTCACCCCTCTCCTAATGTACTTACCCACCCACCCCCACTTGTCATCTCTAATGCACCCTACTCTCCCTCCACCCGCTTCATCAATCGATATTTTGATAATGGACCGCCTTGTCTTACTACAAAGGCTCAAGTTAGGGAAATGAATAAAGAGAAAAATTACGATGAGGCTGCAAGGGTCCAACGAAAAAGGGCCGGACCGGAGAGAAACGCTATTCTCAATAACACAGACGTCATGTGGGAGAAAGGGATGAAGGAGGACTTTGACCCTCTTAGCACATCTTTTGAAATGTTTAGTTACCTGGGAAGGGAGGCGAGCTTCTACACCTCTTGAATTTTTTTTTTCCGTGTAAGGAAGCCATCGTCTTAGTAACTTGATTCGAGCTCATCATCGCAAGTTCGGTCCTGGTAAAGGCTGGTGGTCTTTTTTTTCCAGCTATGAACGCCTACCGGGTCAGTTGTAAATCTCCGTCGTCCCAGAAGCGGTATGGACAATGCGGGATCCGGACAATGCCACCACTCCACCATAACCCACGCTGGAGGGGAGAGGAGGAGTACACCAAGGGTGTCTATATCCTTTGTGATCAAAGATGAGAAAATCCCCACTTAAAAATCATCTCAGTCAGAGAGGGAGGCCCACTTTTTCATCTTCCGTACCTCGAACTTTGGGGAGCGGCTGTATTGCTTTGGACACACCAGTTCTCATCTTATCACTGAAGTTAAGCAACGCAACCCCAATTATGTAGTATTAGCATGGGTGACCGCTTGGGAACCCTGGCTACTGCTAATACCCACAGATCGTCATACGAGTGCCGGTATTCTAATTGAGTGCAGTGAACAGGGACTCTAATCACCGCTGCAGTGGACAGGGGCTCTAATGACCGCTGCAGTGGACAGGGGCTCTAATGACCGCTGCAGTAGGCAGAGGCTCTAATGACCGCTGCAGTGGGCAGGGGCTCTAATGACAACGGCAGTAGGGCAGGTGCTCTAATGATCGTTGCAGTCGACGGGAGCTTTAATGGCCGTTGTAGTTGAAAGGCCCTAAAACACCAACGAAACGAAACCTCAAACTTTCAAGAGATTCAAGCGTCCTCTACCATTTGACCTCTACGGAGAGCAGATGGGAGAACCTCTGCTCTCCGCGATGAATAGGATGCGGTCAGTTGTTTTTTTTTTTTTTTGTTGTTTGTGTTTTAGGGCCCTTCAACTACAAGGTCATTAGAGCCCCGTCCTCAGCATAGTTCTTACGCAGAGACTGCACAGACACTACACTAATGCGACGATTTTTGGGTATTAGCAGTACCCAGCTTTCCCAAGCGGCCACCCATGTCAGTATTAGCTGGGGTTGCGCTGCTTAACTTCAGTGATCAGACGAGAACTGGTGCGTCCAACGCAACTCACCGCTCTGCGGTCGG
The DNA here is from genome assembly GCA_013389805.1 of Trigoniulus corallinus. Lineage (NCBI taxonomy): Eukaryota > Metazoa > Arthropoda > Diplopoda > Spirobolida > Trigoniulidae > Trigoniulus > Trigoniulus corallinus. Next base: position 5,221,486 of record JAAFCE010007744.1, read on the forward strand.
TTGGTCTTGAGAGGTTAGGCGCCCCAAAAAGGAAACAGTTTTATACCCCCTACACCTCTGTTCCCTTTCCTGTTAGATGAAAAAAACACCGGCCCATCTCCAATTTTATACTCACTATCAGTATTCCACCATGCTCCTAAAATATTATTGTTTAACGCATCCCCAATGATATCCATCTTTTTTTTTTTTATCGATGTCATCCTCAGGCGTCACCATACATCGGGATTGGCAACACTGTTGAGAAAGAGGAAGGAACGTTAAATGACATCATAAAACACAAATTCTCCTTTCGACTCCTCCCCTTCCGTCGTCACTTTCCGTTCCCTATTCTTCTAAATAGGATCCAGAGTTGGCGCTGATCTAGAAATTCAGGGTGAGGGGTGTGTGTGTGTGAGAGAGAGAGAGAGAGAGAGGTGTAGGGGAAGGGATAGGAAAATAAGCAAGAGGGTGAATAACTCATCAGTGAGACTCTCCGTTTTATAGTCTTGTGGTGATAACATTTTTTTTTCTTAAAATTTGAAGCCATTTTTGTGTCCTGTGTTATTTTCCCATTCGGTCCCTTCATCTCTATCATTTCCTGTCCCCCTTTACTTCTATTTCGTATGTGCGTATCGTTTTCTACTCCCTCACGCTCCTTTTTTTTTTTTACAAAACACCCTGCCATTTCTGCCTCATTCGAGCAGGACTAAGGACTTAGAGGGGAACGAGAGAGGGAGGAAGGCCGTCGACGGGACATCATCTCCTATTTCCCCCTCATTTCCGCAGTAATCTCCTCTTCCTATTTTCCGTCCCTAAACTGTTAATCGAGAAATGCCTTGTTGCGCCATTGACATCTACATATTGTGAGCCCATCTTTCACAAATATGGTTATGATTTACGACTCTGACTGAGAGGGAGATGGGATAGTTATGACAGTTAGGTAGTCGCCCTCGTTTTTCGACATTAACGTATTACCCCACGTCTGATGCAGAAAGTACTTTCCACTAAATCTCTAGCTCAGTCTGATAGTAAGTTAGGACGATATTGCACTTAATTTTACAATAAGTATGTAATAGTTATTAGAGTTTTATAGGATCGATCCTGACTATGGCGTGGGTTGTTCTTGGAAGCGGCGAATTGCGTTGGACACACCAGTTCTTATGTGATCACTGAAGTTAAGCAACGCAACCCCCAGTTAGTACTGGCATGGGTGGCCGCTTTGGAAAACTGGGTACTGCTAATACCCAAAAATCGTCGCATTAGTGTAGTGTCTGTGCAGTCTCTGCATAAGAACTATGCTGTGGACGGGGCTCTAATGACCTTTGTAGTTGAAGGGCCCTAAAACACCAACAAACAACAACAACTCAGGAAATGGGACTCCAACAGGCTTCTGGTTTCTTTTCCGCGCTAGTCATCAACGTGTCCTACTCATTTATAAAAAAAAGAAACCCATCCATACATAAAATTGGCGAAAAAGTTCATTTTGAAAACTCCCGTAAACCGAAACGATTCCATAGGTTTAAAAGTTTGCCCCTACCACCTGAGGGTCAGAAAATAACATTCCTTCAAAGCTAAGGGACTAAAAAGGAAGTCATATAAACGGAAGTTGTAATACAGGAGCGGCAGACGGGAAGTGTCGAAGACGAGTAACGGATATGATCTCATTTCGAACTCTCATACCAGCCATTTGTCGAATTTTTAACCCTAGGTATTTATTTTGTGGACTGATTTGAGATCAAAATTTTAATTTATATCCAATGTTATATCCTGTGGTGACAGCATCTTCTCCATAACTGTTATGTGACTCACGCATTAAAAATATTCAAAGAATAAAAGAAAATACGAAGAAATAGTCGTCGGTGTATATATGTAGTTTCTTATCGAAGTTTTATTTGTCTGAGTGTAGATTTTTATCGGTTTGCAAACTTTGAAGAATCAGCAGAGACACACAGAGACGTGCATTTAGAAGAAAGAAAAATGAATTTCGCCTAACTAAACACACCAACATATCTTAATTTTGAGTCTGTCTTTAAATTACATCTCCTTTTTTTTGTGTGTTTACGAGATGAATAGAGGTAATCAAGGATTTCCCTAATGAGCTTCTGAGAAATCTCACTTTGTGAATAAAAATATACACTCGTAAAAAATGAATAATAATAATGATAATAATCATGGGGCCATGGTATAATTCGTATGTTTTTCCTCTCTCTTTTACCCAACCGTGGTCGACGTCGTCAACACCAACAATGTAATTACAGAATTCTCTAAATTAGAGTTTTCTCTCTCTCTCTTTCTTCCCCCTTTCTGTTCTTATTTTAATATTTGTTGACGAAGGTATATACGTAACACACTCTCTCTGTCGTATGTTTTTAACAAATAGCTGCGTTAATTTGTTACTTACTATTTTTCGTTTTGCCATCCGTGCATATAAAAACTTTTATCCTGCTAACAACAAACGTTAGAAAATGAATTTATTGCTAACGTTAATGGCGGTTATAGAACGTTTTCAAGAACGAAATTTAAGCGTTCTCGATCACGTGATTCGAACGCTAGCGCGAGATGTCGTTCTGCACTTCTGCCCGCCCCCTAGCGTCTTTGACGTAATTCATATATCATCATCATCATACCTTTCTCCAGCACGAAACTGGGTCGGGTGTGCGAGTTCCAATCCTCCACCCCCGCCGATCCCCGACCAGACTCCCATCAACTCCACACACACCCATGTCCTTTTGAACAACACCTGCTTCCACGCCCTCTTTGGTCTTCCCCTCCCCCTGACGCTCCCAACCACTTGCAGTCCCATGATGGACCTAATCAGCTCCTCCTCCCCTCTTCGCATCACATGCCCATACCACCTCAATCTGTTTTCCCTCATCTTCTCCGCGATGTCTTCCACCCCCAGACTACCTCTAACATGGTCTTTTCGGATTCTGTCAGCTCGTGACACCCCGCTCATGAAGCGCAGCATCTGGTCTGTGGGTTCTTGCCCTCCATTCCCGCCTATCTCCCACCAAGCCCCCGTCCACTCCACACATTACCATATCCTTATGGAGAACTTGCTCCCACGTCTGCTTCGGTCTCCCCCCCCCTGCCCCGGGTGCTTTCAACCACCTGCATTCCTATATTGGACCTACCAAGCTCCTCCTCCCCTCTTCTCATGACGTGTCCATACTACCTCAATTTACTATCCCTTATTTTTTTCGGCGATGCCCACCCCCAGGCTACCTCTGATATACTCACTCATTCCTAATTCCATCAGCAGTTCTCCACACACCACTCATGTACCGCAGCATTCGCATCTCCGCTACTTGCATTCTGTTGACGTGGCTCTTCCTCACTGCCCCCAACACTCTGATCCATAGAGCATAGCTGGCCTCACTGCCCTTTCACCTTGTTTGGGATTCTCCTATCACACCGGACTCCACTTGCCGGTCTCATACGCGTTATATTTGTGTAATTAATGTGTGAAACAACCGGGTTGAAAAGGTAACCTCTAATTTTTGTAAATGGAAAGTGGTTGAAGTCGTCCTTCTGCCAACACTTAGTATCATCATCATCATCACATCCTTATCCCGCCTGTCGCAGGGTCGGGTCTGGGGGTCCACTGAACATGTTCTGATTAATTAATTGAGTGCTATAGGGGAGCGACGAGTTGCGTTGGACACACCAGTTCTTGTCTGATCACTGAAGTTAAGCAGCGCAACCCCAGTTAGTACTGACATGGATGGCCGCTTGGGAAAACTGGGTGCCGCTAGCATCCAAAAATCGTCGCGTTAGTGTATTGTCCGTGCAGTCCCTGCATCAGAACTACACAGTGGACGGGGCTCTAATGACCTTGTAGTTGAGGGGCCCTAAAACACCAACAAACAAACAATGAGTGCTATAATAAGGTAGATCGTGATTGTCTTACCTGTCTCTCTTTTTTTTCTTCCACTCCCCCCTGGTTGGAATTTCAACCAAAAAATTTTCTTTGTTGTTGTTGTGTTATCCTGGAAATGTTTTCATCGATCCATTCTCAATTAAGAATTTGTCTCTCGTATATGGCTTTAATTGTGGGGGATGGGTTTTTTTCTCACTTCCGCTTATACACACACATACAAGAAAAAAAAATATATGGATACGAGATGGGGTCTTTTTATGCATATTCACTTACCCTTCCCTGCCTCGCTCTCTCTTTCCCTCTCTTTGGGATGCTTTCTCTACTGCCTCATACTCAGTTTCACCCCCTCCACGGCATTGCCCCCTTATATTATCCCCTTTCCATGTCTTCTCTCTTTCTCTGCTGCACTTATACCCTTTCCTTTTCCGGTGAAGTAAATTTGCATATTCAGTACTTTGTCTGTCTCGAAGTAGATTTTCTCTCCTCGAAAATGGCTTTCATCTTGTAAAAGCTCTGGCTTCTTAATTGCATTTACTTGCCGAACTAATCTGTTAATATTCCATTTACATAATGTGTCTTAAAGAATAACTCTACGGTTTTTTTTTATTTCTTGCTGCCTGCTTGGCCTTTTCTTTATTGTCTTTAGTTTTATATGTTGCTGTTACACCATTTTTTTTTTTGCCGTCGTTTGTCTCTCTCTCTCTCTCTCTCTCTCTCTCTCTCTCTCTCTAATTCGGGAAAATTTCGGTTTCGATTTCGGGTTCCGTAATTTGATCCCGCTCATGATTTCTTGTTGATGACTGGCTGACACTGAATTATTGTCGAGTGAGATTATTTTTGGAAATAATTTTTGAGAGTATCCTCTGAATTATACGCGGAATTAAATAAAATTAGGATTGCCACACACTAACGCTGTTGTATTATATGCATACTAGTGAGGGTTACTGACTTTTAAGAATGTTTCGTCCTCCATCTTTGTGTTCTTTTTCGAATGTTGGGGGCTGCCATTACTCGCGCATGCGGTCTAGAATATCCATGTTGCCTACTGTTATTGTGCAATAGGTCAGACACCATGCAATGCTATAACCAACCAAGCATTAATTTACCTGCCAAAATTTCTATTTTGGTTGTATAATGCGGTGTTGAAACACCCGCCGCGGTGGCTAGTGGTTAGCACGCTCGGCAATTGCGTCAGTAGTAGATACTGGACCGAGGTGGGTTGGTTTCTTTCGGGCGAGAGAGAGGCCGCGAGTGCGCCTTCGTTCGGATGAGAAGTAAAACTGAGGTCCCGTGTGGGTGTACGATGGCACTTGCACGTAAAAGAACCCTCTCTACTACGCAACGGGTAGATAAGGCAAAATTTTCAGGTGTAGGAGCTTGCCCCTGGCGTCGGTGGAATTCCCCAACGAACACTAGACCGACAATAAATTAGCGTAGGGGTTGCAGCTTTGGCCGGCAACCGGCTGTAGAAAAACTATGACCAATATATATATATCGCCCTTGTGTCCATTCAGAGGGACAAGATGGGTACCCGACCCTGCCATAGGCGGGAAAAGGGTCAATGCGGTGTTGGAACACGTTATAGGCCGGCCCCCCCCCCCCCCCGCAAGACAACAAAGCCGATATTCCTGCGAGTTACAGATGCCTGGCTGGGGTGTGCCCCCAGCCAGAGCATGTTCAGTGGACCCGCAGACTCGACCCTGCCACAGGCGGGATTAGGGCATGATGATGAGGGCTGCCGTTATAGAACGCCGCTCAACATTCCTAATGAAAGGCGCTCTGGTTGGTTGACGCTTGGCGGTGTTGTTGCCAGTACTGATGGGTTGTGTACTGTGTGTGTTTACCCATTAGTGAGTATTGTGGCTGCGTTTCTATCCGACGTACGCTATGCAATGCAGACGAATTGTCAACTGCGCAAACTCAGACTTTGCGTGCGTCTGCGCAGTTCACCCATCGTCTTCATTGCGTTGTGTACGTCGGATACAACCGCAGCCAGAAAACTCTCTATTAATAGGGTAATTTAGCACTACGTAACGTATCAGCCTACGCTGTGTATGTATGCACGTTCGAGCCTGCGCTGTTTTTTTTCTCTTTTGCGCAGTTGAGTTTTCGGGTGCTGAACGTGACGTACGTTTGTATGAAACGTAGTGCTAAATCTCCCTTATGGCTGAGTCCAGTGGTTTTTTTAAGGTCCGAGTAAGGTGTCATATGCCTTCTTTTGTTTAACGCAATTAGTGGCTTGCATAGCTTTGGGCGCCATAGTGCTCAGGTTCGATTCTAGGCCGTGGTGTTCCTCGACGAAGCATGGGACTTCTTTCGGACATAAATCCAGCACCTTCTGACATCGCTTCTACAATAATGCACTACAAGAGCTTTTCTTTTCAGAAAATTGGCAATTTTTAACTCCATTATTGGGTCCGGCTGTGTTGAGTTCAATTTATTACTCGATGTATGACACTGACCCCTTCTTTGGCAAAATTGGAAAGCGTACTAATATTTTTTTCCCTTCATTTTCCAGCAGCGTGTCTTGTTGCGTAATCCACTTCAGCAACAGGTTGCTTGTTGTTGGCGGTGCAGCCACTTACACCCCCGTCATGTGTGCTACTTCACACGCAGACATTTTACTCACCTCCTTCTGCCCACCGTTTCTCTTCCCCCTCCTCACGTTAAATGAGCCTGATCGACTTCCTTAGAATTAATTTCTCTACCCATACTAAAACTAGCGCGCGTAATTGTTTTAATTAAGAAAGCCCAAAGGGAGAGAAAATAGATAAAGGGTTGAAAGGGGAGGGAGCGGGAATGACACTAGCCCTCTTTGTCGTCGCCGTCTTCTTCTTGATTATCTTTTCTATTTCGTGTTGACGAGATATTTTTTGTCAATAGGATGTCGATAGCTCTCAACGTCGACTTCCGGGGAAGCGCCTGTATTGCGTTGGACACACCAGTTCTCGTCTGATCACTGAAGTTAAGCAACGCAACTCCAGCTACTATTAACATGGGTGGCTGCTTGGGAAAACTGGGTAGTGCTATACCCAAAAGTCGTTGCATTAGAGTAGTGTCTGTGCAGTCTGCATTAGAACTACGCAGTGGATGGCGCTCTCATGACCTTGTAGTTGAAGGGCCCTAAAACGCCAACAGAACAAAAAATTGACTTTCGTTCTGATTATCAGTTTTTCTCTTTGGTGTTTTCTTACCCAGGCGGGGGTTTGAACCGTGCTCTTACTACAAGCTTAAGTGTGGCGAAACTGTACTCTCGTATATGCGCATGTGCGGGCATTTCGACATATTTGCGCATGCGTAAGATTTAGATAACTAGAACATTCTTCTGTTCGAGAAGGAACGTTGCACGTGTCAGCGATTCGAAAAGCGCTGAGAAGCGAAAATGAGTCGTAGCGGAGCGAACCGAGATGCGGCTTAGCCGTTGAACGCGGATGCTATGAGTGATTGCCCACGTAGAGAACTGTAAGGGGCAGCACAAAGTACTCTTCACCACTGTTAGTTGAATCTAAATAAACGGAGACTGCTGCTAATGGAAAAGGGAAAGGGTTTTAATAATAATATTTTTTAATATATTCTTGATGTTACTTAATGTAATTGTGCGGCGATGTGTTTTTTTTTCTACTTTGAAGCGGTGGTTGATAAGATATTGAGGCAAAGGAGAGATGGGGGAGTGTAAACCTAATATCCAGTAGTGGTTTTTGCATTGTATCCTGCGTCTACTCGTGTCTTTCGGGGTTTTAATTTATTTTGATATCTCAATATCCTGTGTGACATTATCTCGTGTCGAAGTCTTTTACGTATTATATATAAAAAGGCATCTCTAGATTGTGTCATGTGTATTGTAAGTTAATGCGAAAAGTTTTTTTTCCTCATCCTGCTCGGCTTCCTCCTGCCTTCATCTTTCCCATCCTGCTTGCCAATCTCTTTGCCCCAAGATTTCATCTGATCACTTAAGATTCTTGGATAATAAATTGTAAGATCTTGTTTTTATGATCTCTCTCTATCTCTTTTCTTTTTGTAGCTCAATTTCAATATTGAAATGAAATTTTTTTTACTAACACACTCACACAGGAAGATATATATGCTAAAACTAAAAAATCTTGGTGAAAATCATCCTTCCATCAATTTCATCTCTTTCTTATACTCTTCTTCCTCCTTGTTCTCTCTTTTTCTCATCCGTCACATTTCAAGAATTTTTTTACTCTGTTATAATTATAAACAACGATCCACTCGAGAACTATATCTGCATACTGAAATAAGATGAAAAGTTTCATTTCAGTTGAGATATTATTGTCTTACATTGATATCTTTAGTGGTTTTATTATTAAAGTTAATTTTCCAGATGTGAGGGTTTTTTTTTGTTTTCATGTGAGAAATACCATCTGGTTATGTGTCTGACAAACATCAGGTTGCCATTAGCGACATTACTGATAACAAAACCTGAAACGGTGAGAAAGTATGAGAAAGTAATTCTTGTAATTCACAAAAAAAAGTACAATTAAGTTTTAAAGCTGAATTTGTGGTCTTAAATTGTGATAGACTTCGTGACCGAAATAGATACCTTTTCTAGTTATTATAAGTTCGTTTTAATGATTTGTTGGTGATTATTGTCATCATTTCAACCCCTTCTTTATACTTTCTACAATTTTTAATTAGATTTGAAGGTGTTTTGAGCATCACACGCTATTCAATTCTGAACTGTAATCATGTATAACATTCATTAATCCATCCAAAAGATCACACTCTTTTTCAGACTTGCAAATGAAGGATTTGTCTTTCTTCCTCTTCTTCTTATAATGTCTTAATTCCCGTCATTCTTTTTCGTCTTAAGACGATTATCCCAGGTTCAGTCACTTTCTCATCTACATCCCTTCTCCTTATAGATTTTATGTAATTTCTTCAAAATGTTTTTTGGCGGACCAAGCATCTTCTTCCACCTCCTCTTCTTCTTCTTCTTCTATTCACAATCTCTTCTTTCGACACGATCTTTATTAGTTTTCTTGTGATTTTTTATCGTTTGCGTATGGTAAATGTGGTGTAGTAGAGTGTTGTGAGGATTAAAGGGAGACAGTAGCAAAAAAAAGAAGTGCTTGGAGCCGAGGAGGGCAAGGAGGCCAATCACGGGGTAGTCAAGGGTATAAGTAGGATTACTCTCGCTGTACTCTCTCTCATTTTAATAAAGTGTTGGTACAATTGAGACGAGGGTTGTCTTAAAGACATTAGACTGCTGAATTCTGAATGCGTGTGTGCATGCATTATCTTTTCAATCCTCTCCCCCCCTGATCGTCGTTATTTAGTGGTCCTCTTTACCATCCCTATTTCATTCCAAATTGGTCATCACCAAACTGATATTATGCTAAACAAATCAGAAGAAGAGGAGAGGATAAAAGTTAAGCAGGTTTGGTGGTAGTGGTGGTGTTGTGAAGGAGACGAATTCAAGGCTATAAGAAAATTGGTTATCTAAGATAAGTTTGGGAGTTGTGCAAGGAGAGAGATTGCATCGACTAAAGAGGAAGAGGAGGAGGGTTTTCTTAGTGCCCCTCTCACCCTTCACCTCAAGTTAGTTTTTTCCCTCCAATTCCCCTCTCGCTACCTCTCTCACTCTCTCTAAAACAGATTTGCGCAAATGTCGTCGATATCTTAATCTACTTGCCGTACAAATATACAGTAGATCTATAGACAAGTTTTTTTTTTTTTTGAGTGACATTTTTATTGCTAATCTAATAGTAGGTGAGAGGATGAGGAGAAGGGGGTTTGATTCTTTTGGAGTTTGCAAGCAAGACTTCACCTCTTTACCCCTTCCCAATTTCGTTACTAATATGCCTGTCTATCTGCGTTTCTCTCACTCTCTTAAAGAAGCCACCTCTTTTCTTCTTCATCTTCTTTTACTGGTCTGAAATTTGGGACAAAATGAAACGGTAAGTAGGGGGAAAAGAAGGGGGTATCCCTATACGAGAAGGAGGAAAGCGAAACAGGCGACTCAAGGAGGGTGAAGGTGGGATGCCAAAAAAAAGTAAGGTGGCGTAGGAAGAGGACGAGAAACTAAAAAAAGAAGCTAAAGAGTGAATGTGAAAGATTTTGCCACTGATCCTTTGAAAACCTGTTAAAAAGTATTGAAGAGGATTTATTTATTACACTGAACGACTTCTTAGCCCAAAAGTAGATGTTTGACGGAGGCAAGAGCAGGGAAGGAGGAGGAAATGGCGACTAGCCGATTAAGAGGATTTGTTAAAGAAGTGGCTTTTCTATCAAACACCTTGCTACGTGGCACTGTCTCATTTCTCCTTCCAACAGTGTGATGTCCTCCCTTTCTTTCTTAATCTTTTTTTCCCTTCTTCTTCTTCCTCGTCCTACTTTCTTTTTATTCTTCTGATTTACTTATTTCTTTCAGTAAACAGGCTACTGTATCTCCCCACAGTCATCTTTCCTATCTGAGTCTTTGTAATTTTAGGAATCTACATTCTTGGCGCGCTTAATATGATGGAGCGCCGTTGTTACTCTCCCCAAATTCGAAGTCGGTGCTTCTTTATGCCCTTTCGGCGCTTTCAGGAGGTTTCTGGACGTTTTACTGTCTTGTATAACTGCTAACATCCTCTCCTCAACCACACAGTCCTGAAACTACTTCCCTGGACCAGCAGTGTCCCCCCTGGCGAAAGGTAGTAGCGTGGTCGATTACTGCGTCAGTTGGCTTCTTTTGGACGAGTGGTCCCGAGTACGACTTCTGTCGGATGGGAAGTAAAGCCGTGGCCCCGTGTGTGGCACGATTCTATTTGCATGAAAAACGACCCTCTCTACTACAGAATTTCCAGGTGTAGGAGTTCCCCTGACGTTGGCGGAGTGCCCCAACTTGATAATCCAGCATGCTGACACCAAAATAGCTCAAGTAGTAGACGTCACCATTCCCTGTGAAAATCAAATGTTGCATCACACTAAGCGTAAGAAAACATCTTATAACAGCTACTGTCCGGGAACAGACCCTCAAAATTCTACCCGACAGTAGTTCATTGCAGTTCTGGGGTTTTCTGATATGGGCAAGAGGAAGATGGCTACCGAACAAGACCTGCTAAAAGAACTAGCTATTCCCAAGTCCACTGCCTACAATATGATTCACTCCACTCTGCGCGGAACACTTTTCTGTTACTGGTGTTTCATGAGGACGGCCATCACATACCATTGTAACACCGGGCCATCCAACGAGGTACCTAAACGGTCTCACAAAAGACAAAATATGGTCAACAGTCGGATTGCCAAAACGGTTGCGGCTTCCCACTGCAATTCTTTATGATTTAGCATTTGAATAATTTTTGTAGAAAGCTGATTGCGGTTCATTTTTTTATTTCGATGATGTTTTAGGGCTCCCAAGGTTATTAGAACCCCGTCCACTGCGTAGTTCTAATGCAGAGTCTGCACAGACACTACGCTGTTAGGACGATTTTTGGGTATTAGCAGTACCCAGTGTTCCCAAACGGTCACCCATGCTAGTAGTTGTTTGGGGTTGTGTTGCTTAACCTCAGTGATCAGACGAGAACTGGTGTGTCCAACGCAATACAGCCGTTCCCAAATTCAGAGGGCCAGAGATTGGTAACCGACCCTGCCATAGGCGGAAAAGTATTGTAGTTGCTTTGCTTCAATGACGTTGAAGTGAACAGTAACGATCACGTGAGGTGATGACGTCGATGGAATGTGCAACGTTTTTCGAATTTTCGAAAGGTTATAGAACGTTGCACATGCCTTCTATTTTGCAGCGTCCAAGTTGTGTGTGGTTTGCACACCATCCTAGTACAACCGAAAACAGAATAAGGTGTTCGTTCTTCGCCTCCGATTTCATATTTTTTTGTGTTGTTGTTTTTTTTTTAATTTTATAGTACAAGTTGCAATTTTCTTATTGTTTTCTTGACAAAGTGATTGTTGTTTTATACCAACGCTGTTTCACGGAAAATTTAAGAAAGTGATGACGGATATATTATGAGTGGTTAATAAGAGAGTGTTAAAATGCAACCTCATGTTACAAGGCGTGAAAATGACATTTCACTTTATTATAATAATAATAATGAAGTTTTTTTCTTAATGTTGAATCGTTTTTAAAACTGAAAACGAGATTGTTTCTGACAACAGGCACTCTTGAATTAATAATAGTATTAATTACAACGACATGCATTCCTCCCCCGTCCCCATCAACTTTTAAAACTTGATTTTATATATCCATCAGAGAGAGAGAGAATAAGACATTAATTTGTTCATTCATGATATGACCGTATTAAAAATTATTAAGACTCCTCTCTGATAAATTATGTGAGCTTTATTCTCTGGAAGAATAATTTTTTTTCAAAAAAAAATAGTATATATTGTCCTATTTATAGTGTTATCAGCCGTTGATGACGTCACTATCGATTGTTTGTAATATGGTTTTTCCGTTTTGGTCTCATTGTCTTGCTGTTGGTTCTTGATACAAAAGACTTTGTAGAGCAGAATCTGAGGGGACCTTAAACTAATTATATATTTTTTTTTCTCTCTTTTCTATTATAAATCGCTCTCGCACTCTCATCGGAATTCCTGCAGGATCGACGTTGTTACAATTTGCAGAAGTCGATCGAGAAATTCAAGCGCAACACCTTAACATTGTAAGTATTGTATCGTCATAGACATGCTCCCCTTTTCCACTCTTGTAATGCCTAAAGGCCC
>JAAFCE010007744.1:5234426-5260149 GCA_013389805.1 Trigoniulus corallinus
CAAGTTGTGTGTGGTTTGCACACCATCCTAGTACAACCGAAAACAGAATAAGGTGTTCGTTCTTCGCCTCCGATTTCATATTTTTTTGTGTTGTTGTTTTTTTTTTAATTTTATAGTACAAGTTGCAATTTTCTTATTGTTTTCTTGACAAAGTGATTGTTGTTTTATACCAACGCTGTTTCACGGAACATTTAAGAAAGTGATGACGGATATATTATGAGTGGTTAATAAGAGAGTGTTAAAATGCAACCTCATGTTACAAGGCGTGAAAATGACATTTCACTTTATTATAATAATAATAATGAAGTTTTTTTCTTAATGTTGAATCGTTTTTAAAACTGAAAACGAGATTGTTTCTGACAACAGGCACTCTTGAATTAATAATAGTATTAATTACAACGACATGCATTCCTCCCCCGTCCCCATCAACTTTTAAAACTTGATTTTATATATCCATCAGAGAGAGAGAGAATAAGACATTAATTTGTTCATTCATGATATGACCGTATTAAAAATTATTAAGACTCCTCTCTGATAAATTATGTGAGCTTTATTCTCTGGAAGAATAATTTTTTTTTCAAAAAAAAATAGTATATATTGTCCTATTTATAGTGTTATCAGCCGTTGATGACGTCACTATCGATTGTTTGTAATATGGTTTTTCCGTTTTGGTCTCATTGTCTTGCTGTTGGTTCTTGATACAAAAGACTTTGTAGAGCAGAATCTGAGGGGACCTTAAACTAATTATATATTTTTTTTTCTCTCTTTTCTATTATAAATCGCTCTCGCACTCTCATCGGAATTCCTGCAGGATCGACGTTGTTACAATTTGCAGAAGTCGATCGAGAAATTCAAGCGCAACACCTTAACATTGTAAGTATTGTATCGTCATAGACATGCTCCCCTTTTCCACTCTTGTAATGCCTAAAGGCCCACACACACCAAACTGACGTGTGTGTGTGTGTGTGTGTGTGTGTGCAAAAAAAGCTTTTGCTCACACCAAAAATTTTAACTGACGGTGTGAAGAAATTTTATCACATCGGTGTGTCAGTTCGGACTGACGTCAGTTAGAAGTGAGCGTGTGTGGTGTTGCTCACATCAGTTATTCACATTTTTTGTTCTGCGCATGCCCAAACATGGATAAACGTCATCTTTAAAAGAAATTCACCATGGTAACGGTAGAATTAAGGCTCACTCACACCAACGCGAATAAAACGCAGTCGCCGCGGATGTTTCGCGGCGAATTATTCGCATCAAACGCTACCCATGAAGAGCAATGGTCATGTGTACACCGAAGCGAATGTATCGCACCCGCGGTTTCGAAAGGGCACCGATTTAGTCAAAAATCGCTGCACGCACGGTTTTAAACGTCATCGTTGTTCGAATTTTGATAGAGCAAGATGGCGCTCACCTAAAAAACAATAGACTTAATGAGAACAAGCTGGTCAAAAAAGAACTAAACTGACGCGTTGGTGTGCATATCAAGGCGAATCCACCGCGTCGCAACGCGTGCTCCTGTTCGGTGCGTGTTCCTGTGGCGAAAATCCCACTGCGACTGCTATTGTTTCGCGTTGGTGTGAGGGAGCCTTAACTCGTTGATGTGGACAATCGAATGACGTCACATGACGTTTAACGAAAAGGAACATAAGTATGTGACACACCAAACTGATCGTGTGTGGGCAATTCATTCCTTCACACCAAACTGAACACATCGATGTGCACACACCGAACTGACACACCAGACTGATCGTGTGTGGGGGCCTTAACTGGTAGATGAAACTCTTCTGAAACACCGTAACTCGCACATTCTCGTGCAGAAAATAGAACTAATCGACAAAGATGGCCACAAATCGTTCTAAATTGTGTACAACCACCGAATATGGCGGACTGTGTTCTACGCGTAGCAAAAATTGATTGTTTTTCCTATCTAGAACCCATTGATCGAAGTTTTTCTACGCACTAGTAGAGATTTTAAATGACTGTTTGTTAAATTTACTAAAGGAATTAATTTAATTACGTTGATGTATACTCTGATAAAGAGAAACTCAATAATTTCTCAACGCAATGACGATTGTCGTCAACCGAAGGAAGGAGAAAGGATCGTAAGAATATGCTAGATTATATTATTACTAAGAAATAGTTATTACCGAGATTTGGCGATAGATACACTTCTTAATCTGCCGTGTTATGTTTTATTTCACCTTAATAATTTAGTGCGAGAGAGAAAAGATGACAAATTCAAGTTGAGGATTGTAGACAGAAAAATATGTGACGAATAGAATTATTTTGGAAACGTTTATTGTTTTATTTATTTATATTACCACCAACTTATAGCGTTAGGATTAATACGATTGATTCATCGTCCCACGTAAATGTCTTTCTAGTTTTTTTTCCCCCTGTGTTATTGTTTTTAGTTTGTTTTGTGGCTTGTGGAAAATAATGTTTCCTGTTGTATTTACTGTATATTTAACACCGACTACGACTGCAATACGTCCTCTGGGCATTTGGCTTTAAGGATTTCGGGATTTCAATAAGAATTTTAGTTAGGACGTCATCCGTGTTGTAAGAACTATCCTTTGTTACTGACGATGACTAGAGGGTTTAGTCTGCGAGACTTCAAATAACGTAGAGAGGTTTTTTTTTCTAGATAGGCTATTATTAAAGAAAATGCAGACATGTTTCCATAGAAGTTCATTTGACACGACGTTGTTGCCGTGGCCTTGAGACAGTAGCGCTTGATTTAGTTTACAGCATCTTTCCAAGTGGTTGACATTAGTCAAGTGTAGCGTGCATTTGAAGCAGAGTAATAACTGTTTTAGTCAACTAAAGTAGATGAGGAAACTACTAACAACAGGTAATAGCTGTCTGAAAAGACAAGTACCGTTTGACTCAATAATAATAAAGGGTTGGCATCTTATAAAGATGTTTCTCAAGAGTCTTTAAGGTGCATGATTTTGACATGATAATCAAACGCAGCACCAACAATAGATCTGAAGCAGTATAATATCTATTTACTAGCATCGTCGTTTATTCAAAACACCCTGTACATATGACTGAGTAACTGACTATACAGGGTGTCCGTGAACTCAGAAAGAAAAAAAACCGTATTGTAGAGGGTGCCAAACTAACCATTTTTAGCATAGGAATGTAGGGTCCAAAGTGAAACCTCAAAAAATGGCAGGCAAAATAAGGTTATCGCGATATGACGGGTACTGATGATGCAGGGTGTCAAAGAAATGATGAGACACACGTTTGGTAAAACAACAAGATAAAATCGGGTTTTATTCCAAGGACAGTCAGCTGGCGGGTATTCCAGGATACCCGGTACAAGGAATCATCGGTACGAGACCAAATCAATGAATAATCCGAAATTGACTGATAAATCATCAAAACTGTTTGATGATTATCGAATGAAGGTCTCAGTGTACAATCTGATGAGTGTCTGCGTCAAGACCGTTAGATGGTTGGTGAGTGACCGTCTCTAGAATCTCTGACTGTGACTATCTGATTCCTAAAAACTTTCCAACCCCAAAACATACCCTTTATGACCTTGCATCCTGAGGTCCTTGACCATGGTTGGGTCCTGTGACAAAAGGGTACCCACCATGATTCACTGTCAAGGGACCATGCAGGATGCACCTACAAAAGGTCTTGCAACTCAATGTAGAGGTCCTATTGTTGCACACAGGATGCAATGACAATAGGACCTAAAGACAATGATTTTTTTTAATTCATTTAAATGTGTGCATTGCAGGGGTGTATGCTTTTGTGGGGTCAGAGGAGTGTAAGGGATCGTGTCCCTACAAGGTGTTGGTAGACATAGTCAATTTTCATGTAAAGCTTTCACCGTAAATGTTCAAAGTGGTTACCATTTGCAGTTATGCATGCTGCACAACGTCTATTCAGTGATTGTCTAACTCTTTCAAACATCCCTGCCATAGCCTGTACATCTCCAGCAGCAACTGCAATTCTGGCCATGAGATCCTCAGCAGAGTCGACAGGGGTTGAATAAACATGGTTTTTAATGTGTCCCCACAGAAAATAATCAATTGGTGCCAAATCAGGTGATCATGGTGGCCAAGGAACAGGTGACCATGGCGGCCAAGGAACAGGTCCTCCTTTACCAATCCAGCGGCCCCCAAAGGTGGCATTAAGATGAGATCGCACATTCAAGGTAAAATGTGCTTAGGCTCCATCGTGCTGAAACCACATCTGTTAGCGAAGTTGAGGTTGGAATGTTTGCCATAAGTTCTGGCAACTGTTCTTGTAGAAAAACGTGATTCGTGTGGCCTGTTAATTGATGTGGAAGCAAGTATGGCCACATCAAGTACACCACCTTCTTTCGCTTGTCATTTGTTAAGGCTTGACTTTGGACCCTACATTCCTATGCTAAAAATGCTTAGTTTAGCACCCTCTAAAATACGTTTTTTTTTCTTGCCGAGTTCACGGTTGTTGTTGTTGTTGTTGTTGTTTGTTGGAGTTTAAGGTCCCGTCAACTACAAGGTCATTAGAGACCCGTCCACAGGCATAGTTCCAATGCATATACTACACAGACACTACACTAATGCGACGATTATTGGATATTAGCAGTACCCAGCTTTCCGGAACGACCACCCATGTCAGTACTAACTGGGCTTGCGTTGCTTAACTTCAGTGATCAGACGAGAACTGGTGTGTCCAACGCAACTCGCCGCTCCCCCGAGTTCACGGACACCCTGTATATAAGACTCCTGGTAAAAGTAAGAAATGTGATAGATTTTTCCGGAATGTTTCTGGTTCAGCGCCCTACATTTCTTTCTTTTTCCTCCTAGCGCTAGATCCTCTATATTCATTTTCATCACACAACACCTTTGCGGCTTTTCTCTAGTAGATGTTCTCGACTCTGTTTCTTTGTTGATGTGGAACTGGATTGTTCATCGTCATCGTCTTTCCGCCTTCTTTCCTATTATCTTTTTCTTCTGCTTCTTCTTTTTTGAATTTGGATTATTCGTGAGGCTCATGAACATATTTCTTGAAAGAGCCTGATGCAGAGTCTTGAATGTTGAAACGGTGTTGGGGTGTAAAGGCAGAAGGATGAATGAGGAGGACGATGAGGCTACAAAGTCGTCGTCGTTGTTTTTTTTGTTGTTGTTGTTCCTCATCCTTACTGTTCGTGTGAATTGTCTGACCCTTTGGGCCCCCTGCTCCAGTCTCATCTCTCTGTTTTTTTTTCGTATGTAAGTAATGTAAATATCCTCGCCCTCCTCAGTGACGATGATCACGAGACGACATTGAATCTCGTGATGACGACCAGTCAGGTTGGATGTTTCTCTGTATGTGTTTGTGTGTTAGGACGACGTAGTTTGTCAGGTGTGTGAATGGCTGACGAAGAGTTTCATCGTACAATAAATTAGATCAGAGTCATTTCCTCTTGTTCCCTCTTTCTTTCCCCTCCCTTGTCTATTTTGCAAAGATTTCAGGTCTCTTCGTCATTCAACCTTACTTAAAGATTCAGTTTCTGGTTTGTCTTGGAGGCAGTTTCCTAGTTTATTGTATTCCATCTGTGATGATGATGATGACCTGTGTCCTTTCTTCTGCTGACAGTTTATTGTTGTTTTTTTTTTGTATTTCCAGTTGAAAGCCTTCTACGTTGACGTTTTGGTTCCTCTGGAAAACAGTCTGGAGAAGGACACTAAAGTAATTCAGGTGAGGATAAATAAATATCTTTAAGTTCTCTCCCACTCTCTGTACCCTTTCCTCGTTCCCCGTTTACCCCCTTCTTCCCCACTCCTTTCCGTGCTTGGCATCGTATAATAAACCTTCATAATTTATGTGTGTTGTGTGTAGGCAAAATGAGATGGAGAAAGAGAAAGACCGGAGGTGTATCGATTTCAATTTGTTTTATGAAAATAGAGGTGACGACATGTTTAGTTATTTACATCCTGTCCTTCATTTTGTAGTGGTTGCGTTGAAAGGAAACTTGGGGGGGAAAGGAATGGAAAGAGCCTTAAAGTCACACCTTTCCTTATATATAAATAGATATTTATAATAAAGGGTGTAGTAGAAGGGGTGTTAAGGACCTGTTGTGATTGTATTACACCAACTTTTGTATCCTTCACTTATCAATCGTAGACAAGCCCCTATAATGGATATATATGTATGCATATAAATTTATTTATATTTTTCCTGTCGCAAGTGTGGTAAGATTTTCTTTTTAAAGAAAGAAAAAAATTTGTAGCGAAAATGGTAAAATGATGTCGAAATCTTATGAGTTTAAGCTGTGTTTGGCCTCTCTGGCGATCCCTGTCAAAAATGAAGCAGTAAACCTGCCTATTTATTGTAGTTTCTCTTCAATTTTGTTCCTCCATCTCATGTTGCGATTGGTATTTTGAGCGCACGCACGCCCTCGCTCCCGCCTTTGCAACTTATCCATCTCCATAATCTTTGGCCATAAAAAGACATTTATGACAATCTAACATCAAGAGCGAATAAAAGATGAGAGAACAAACGACCAACGAGTCAACGAGATGAAGAATGCGCGGTAGCGGTGGCGCTTCAGCTAAAATAGTCACTAATGACTTGTTGGAGCGCCGCATTCTTTTTTTTATTATTCCTTCCATTTTTGACTGGCGAGAGATTCTCGAAGGCTGCAACTCAACATACGGTCCAAGATGTTCTCAAAGTGTGGTCCGGGGACGGGATCCACGAATTGGCCTTAAGGAGGTCCACGAAATAGGTTCCATGATTGTGTACAATTGCCGTGCAGAATTGTACATTATTTTCCGCGAAATTACCATATTTAAAGGCTTTTAATGCGCCATTTATTGGAGAGCGCTGTTTATATTTCAGTACAGTACCTTTAATAAGGTACTCCCTACAGACAACCCAGGCAATATTCCTGTGGATTACAGACCCTGCCACAGGCGAGATAACGGTATTGTGATGATGTAATCAGTGCACCAGTTATTGGAGGGCGCTGTTAATTAGAATAAATACGGTATTACTTATCGCGGTAGATGGGTGGTAGATTTTTCAGGTTTAACCCTCTAGTGCAGTGATTCTCAACCTTTTTTTCGCCACGGTACACTTTTACTAATTTCAAAATTTGGTGGCACACTAGCAACGACACATTTCTAGGTACACAAACGCCAAAGAAAATATATAAGTTGTAACCTAACCCTATGCAAAAACTTGCCTCGGCAATTGTCTCAGTAGTTTTTGGTTCAATATTGGACCGAGGTGGTTTGGCTTTTTTCGGGCGAGAGAGAAGCCCTGCGTGCACCTTCTTTCGGGTGAGAATTAAAACCGAGGTCCCGTGTGGTGTACTATCTCATTTGCACATGGAAGAACCCTCTCTAAATGGAACGGGTAGAGGACCAAAATTTCCAGGTGCAGGAGCTCGCCCCCGTCTTCGGTGGAATGTCCCAACGAACAGTAGAAATACGATAAATAGCATAGGAATTGCAGCTTTCATTGGCAACTGGCTGTGGGAAAACACTGCCCAATATATCGCCCTTGTGTCCAGTCAGAGGGACAAGATGGGTACCCGACCTCGCGGCACAGTGGTTGAGAATCACTGCTCTAGTGGGATCGTTATCAGGTTAACTGTGTTAACAGGCGGATACCTTGATTGGGCGATCTCCCACATTGAGTTCTTCCTTGTGTTTCTTGAGGAGTGCCATCTTCTAATTCAGAGCCACTGTCATGATCTGAACTTTCCACCCCAAAGTCACTAGGGATGTTGAAGTCATCAGAATCGAGTTCTGAGTCAGAGGCCTCACCTTCTAAAGCAAGTGCAACCAGTCTCTGTGTGCATTCAGAATATACAACTCACCATGGGCGTTTGTCAGCCACTTTCCCTTAAAACCAATAAAGAAAATATCCCAGAAATGTGCAGAAAGTCCTTATATGGGATTCTCAGCTCCATAGATGGATGATTATGGTATGGAGCTTTAGTGGGATTCTCTGTCTGAAGGGCGGATTTTGACATTGTACTTCAGTAGGATCCTCCACCTAATAGGCGGGGTAGGTTATAAGAAAGCCAGGCTTATCTTGAACAGAAGCGATGTGGAAGTGGTAGGATCCTCCTCCAGTCAGGGGCATGAAGTGGCTGAAGCACATAATGGCGGGCACTCATTTTCCAGGAGAAGTGTGACCCCTAGTGGCCCAGAGGAAAACCTACTCTGCTTGCCAGGCGGACAATCCCACTAAATGGTTAAGTTTATGTAACTGTAACGTGGGGTTTGTAGACCCTATGATGGGTCCACAAATTTCATATACTTTGTAAAAGGTATATGCTTTGTCCTGCGTCGGTGGCGCCATAGGTAGCGTGCTCGATTTACTGCGCCTATGGTTCTTGGTTCGATACTGGATCGAAGTGGGTTGGCTTCTTTCGGACGAGAAAGAGAGAGAGAGGCCCCGAGCGCGATTTCTTTCGGATGAGAAGTAAAACCAAGGTCCCGTGTGATGTACGATGGCATTTGCACGTCAAAGAACCCTCTCTACTACGCAACGGGTAGATGAGGCAAAATTTCCAGGTGTAGTAGCTCGCCCCCTTCCCCCCCAGGAGTCGGTGGAGTGCTTCAACGAACAGTAAACCGACGACGATAAATAAGGAAAGAGGCTGCAGCTTTGGCTGGCAGCTGGCTGCGAAAAAACACCGTCCAATATATCACCCTTCTGTTCATTCAGAGGGACAAGATGGGTAACAGACTGCCATAGGCGAGAAAAGGGTTAGGAGTTACTTGTGACCTCTTGAGAACCTCTGGGGCCCGCCGCGGATTATAAAAGTTCACTCTCCGAAAGACTCAGTACTGCGCCTGCGTGATGGAGGTGGTTGAGTTGAGTGACGTCAATATCGTGGAAGGCGCAGTTGGGTGTAGGATCGAATCTGAAATTACTGATGTACGATTTTTTGTATTGTTTACGTTTTAGGACCCTTCAACTACAATGGTCATTAGAACGCCGTCCACTGCGCAGTTCTAATGCAGAGTCTGCGCAGACACGTTGGGTATTAGTAGTACTGTTTCCAAACGGTCACCCATGTCAGTACTAGCTAGGGTTGCTTTGCTTAACTTCAGGGATCAGACGAGAACTGGTATGTCCAACGCAATACAGCCGCTCGTGATGTACGAGTTCAGTACTGTACCCTGTGTGCCACCGAGGAGGGTTGTGGACCATCGGGTGTTGGCAACGCATCAAAGGGTGGGGGGAGGGGTTATGTTATGGGGCCTTTTCCACCGCACATCTCTTAACCTCTCAAGCATCTATCTATTTGTTCTATCATTTTAGAGTGGGTAGTTTTCGGTTGATAGAAAAATACGAAGAATTAAATAGATTTCTGGCTGAGCGATAATAACTAAGAGACGACGGTTGAAGATAAAAATGATTATAACAAAAAATACGACGTGAATCGATGTCCGAATGTGACGTTGACCATCTTGTATCTAGCTGGTTTATGAGTCTTTCGTTCAAGATTAAATAGGTGTTTCTTATGTGGTCACTTCTTATTTTGAAGAAAAGAAAAAGAAATGGGTTTTGAGTTCTTTAAGAAATGTAGTATTTTTAAAGGAGGGACTGGGCAGTAAGAGTTATTGTAAAAAAATCAATGAAGTATATCATTTTTCATTTGTTTTGTAGTTTCATTGTTGTATATATGACTCTGTCTTGTAGTACTGGACATTGGTCAAGAATAAAGGGAGAGAGAGAGAGAGAGGGCAATTCATGTCCCAAAAAATTAGTAGTGTTTTAAGTCTTTGTCGTATAACTGCTTAGTGATCTGTACAGCTGCATTAATCTTGTTTTGTACCGCGTAATTCTATTAGAGAGGGTCAGTTGTGGGACGGCTTAAAGGATGACCAAAAAAAAATAACAGGAATTTAATACCAGACCGATAGCTACTACTATTGCATTATTGTAAATAATATAAAAAAATTTTTTTTTATTTCCTCGTCCACTTCACCCACCCCTTTCCTACACACATTTTCTTCCCTTTTGGACAAGTTATTTAATTTTAATTTACGATGTTTAATCGTCCCTTAAAGAGAGGTCAAGCTATCGGACATTTAGTACAAGCGACGCGTGTGTGGTACTGCTAATGTTTTAGCAGTGAAAAATGTTTTTTATTATTATTAAAGTCGCCACGGGCTACTAACAGATAGGCTAGGCAAGAGATAAATTCAACTTTCAAACAGTTTTTCTGATATAGTTGTCCTTCCTAGATCTTGTGGTTACGAGTTCCATCCCCATTTGGCAGAGAGAGAGAGAGATTGGTTACATATTTCTGATAAGGAATAAACCGGGGCTCGGTTGGGAATCCGCCTCGGTTGGTCAGTTGATAACGACTTGGGAATCCTCCTCGGTTGGTCAGTTGATAACGACTTGGGAATCCGCCTCGGTGGACTCATTGGCACTACTGCGCTTTACTTTGAAACCGAGGATACAGGTTCCATTCTGGTGCTGCCACCCACAGAATTTAAGAAATTATTTTTTTCAAGGCGTAAATGCTACTCTTTCTTCCTCTGACATGGATAAAATACCTGTTTTTAGAGCTGCAGGCCAGGTCCATCAGGCTGGTTAGGTCCATCACAGGGATGCAGATTATTGGAAGCATCTGCTGAGGCAGAGGAAGATCTACACAGACGTGGGAGTAGGTTGTACGAAGGGATATGGCACTTTGTGGATTGCTGGATATATTCATGGGTTGGGGAGTAGGCCAAGCAGCCATAGCAGGCCAAACCCTTAAGAGGCTGCTCGCGGGAGATGAGGAGGCAGGTGTAGAGGACGTAGGAGGGGGGAAGATTTGCAGCACCCAACGTTCTTTACAAACCACCCATGTTGGTACTAACATGGGCTTGCGCTGCTTAACTTCAGTGATCTCACGAGAACTGGTGTGTACAACGCAACTTGGTTTGCACCAACACAACTTGGGGGATGGGAACCTGGCTAGAACCTACAGGCCCGACCCTACCACGGGCGAGTGAAAGGTATGACTATAATGATGGCCATTAAGTGTACTGTTGAGTGCCACGTGTTAAGAGTTGAACGGATATGATGGTGTGTGGGGTGGATGGAAAGCCGGTGGGTGATAGACGGGAGTGGAGGGCCAGAACCCACAGACCCGTCCCTGTCACAGGCGGGAAAAGGATATGACGATGACGAGGACAACGAACATTTAAGTGTACTGTTGGGTGTCACGTGTTGAGTTGAACTCGGGTCATTCGCATTGTAGATGACCACCGTCGCGACGGTGGTCACGTAGTCATCATCATCTCAGTTTGTTTTTTATTCTGCCACCATCGGTTTTTGTCACATGAGTCTTCCTCTCCGTAGTTTAAAACTCTTGAAATCCTGAAATTGATCTCCTCCAAAGCCTCCAATTCAATGATTTTGTGTCTAAATTCCACTTTTTGTTTTGTTGTTGGAAATCCCTGTTTTTAAGAGAGAGAGAGAAAAAGCCTGTAAGTTCTCTTTCACCCTCCTTCTCTTCTTTGATCCTCGAGATAAATATATTTGTGTCTGGCATTTATAAAGAATCTGTCTTTTACTTTTCAACCCGCCAGTAACTGCGTCAGTAGTTCCAGGTTCGATACCTAACTGGGAGAGAGAGGCGGCCCCGGGTACATCTTCTTTCGGATGAGAAGTAAAACCGATGTCCCGTGTGGTATACGATGGCATTTGCACGTCAAAGAACCCTCCTACTATGCAACGGGTAGATGAGGCAAAATTCCCACGTGTAGGAGCTCGTCCCCTGGCGTCGTCGGTGGAGTGCCCCAACGAACAAGCGGCGAATTGCTTTGGACACACCAGTTCTCGTCTGATCACTGAAGTTAAGCAGCGCATTGTTTGTTTGTTTGTTTGAGTTTAAGGTCCCGTCAACTACGAGGTCATTAGAGACCCGTCCACTGTATAGCTCTAATGCAGAGACTGCACAGACACTACACTAATGCGACGATTATTGGGTATTAGCAGTACCCAGCTTTCCTGAGCTACCACCCATGTCAGTACTAACTGGGCTTGCGTTGCTTAACTTCAGTGATCAGACGAGAACTGGTGTGTCCAACGCAACTCGCCGCTCCATTAAGCAGCGCAACCCCAGCTAGTACTGACATGGGTAGCCGCTTGAGTAAAACTGGGTAGTGCTAATACCCAAAAATCGTCGCATTAGTGTGGTGTCTGTGCAGTCTCTGCATAAGAACTATGCTGTGGACGGGGCTCTAATGACACCTTGTAGTTGAGGGGCCCTAAAACACAAACAAACAAACCCGACGAACAGTAGTCCGACAACAAATAAGCATGGGGGTTGCAACTTTGGTCGGCAACCGGCTGTGACAAGACATTATCTATTCAGAGGGACAAGATAAGTACCCGACCCTGTCATAGGCGGGAAAAGGATTAGGAGTTACTTGCTTTGTTCAAAGTCTTTTAGTTTATGAAAGGAAATTTCCGGTTTAAAGTCTCACTCCTTTCGTATCTTCCGGTCGGGATTTATTTCGTCAAGATGCCCGGTGGTAATGCTGAATAGAGGCCGAGATTCAATCGTCGACCATGCGGAATTCTTTTATATGAGACGATTTTCTCTTGTAAATCCGACTCCATTTTTTGACGTTTTCACATGTTGATTGGTAGTTGTGCCCTAAAAAAAAATACTGCATATAAATCCTCTGGATAGAGAAGAAGGAGGTAGGGAAGATGGGCACAGGGTAAAAAACGAGGTGGGACGGAAGAGATGATGTTAGTAGTCGCATGATAAGCGCAACATGTCTTCAATCCGTTTTGATCTCGTTTGTTTTCTACACCTGGTTTTTCACATGGGGTATGCTTTTTATTTCATAACCTGCTTTTATCAATGAATTGTCTTTTCTCCTTTCCTTGTTTTATAGAACGAGCAGAAGAAATTTCAACAACAATTTCGTATGCGACAAGACAACTTTCAAAAAGCCTTAAGAGCTGTCAAGAAACAACGCAATAAAACCAAAACTGGACGTTCGACCTCCAATCTAGAGAAGGAATTTAAGGTACTAGTACATTTTTTTACCTCAATTTCAGCACGAATTTTCCATCTTGCACATCGTTACCTCCATCCCGTGGCGTAGGGAAATAGTGGGGAACAGTTGTCCCCAGACGCCGCTGCACGGGGGCGCCATTTTCCTACCCTGAAGTATGCGTCGCGGCTCCCCCACATCCACACACCAGCTTTGTTTCGTTGGTGTTTTTGAGGGCCCTTCGACTACGGTGGTCATTAGAACCTCGTCCACTGCGTTGTTCTAATGCAGAGTCCGCACAGACATTACGCTGTTACGACGATTTGGTTATTGGCAGTACCCAATGTTCCCAAATGGTGATCAAAGCCGGTACTAGCTAGGGTTGTAAGCAGACAAAACAAAACGTTTCAGGGGGTGTTGTATCTTTTGTACTCGAGCGCTGACTCCCTAACTACGCCACTGCGCCCCGTCCCGCGTAACAGGGTTTGCACCGCCATGACTTATGAAACCACAGTCATTTCAAACGTGTCGCGTGTAGGCAAAGGACTGTTACATAACTAGCCACCTGTGGACAATGGACTGTGACGTAACGATCAACATGCAGACAGTGAGGCAAGGCGCAAAATTAAACGCAGGTGGCGAAGGTGACGCAGGGTGTAGCAGCCCTGTGAAATTCTGCTAGCAGGCAATCACGGCACATTGAATCGCAGTTTTTCGGCCAAGTAGTGCGGCCAAGTTGCGTTGGACACACCAGTTCCCGTTAGATCACTGAAGTTAAGCAGCGCACACCCACGTCAATACCAACTTGGGTGGTTGGTAATGAACGTTGGGTGCTGCAAATTAACCCTCTTCCTCGTCCTTTCACCTACCTCCTCGTCTCCCGCGGGCATCCTCCTAAGGGGTTGACCTGTTATGGCTGCCTGGCTTACACCCCAACCCACAAACTAATCCATCAAATAACAAGAGAACTTCTCTGCTTCGCACCGCTCTTTGTTATTGTCACGCCAAACTTCAAGCAGGAAACTGCGGCATTGGCACTGCGCTCCGCAGGGTCACGTGGCGCAGGCACTGAATCACGTCACCCTGCGACTTAACATGCGCAATTACATACTATCATGTGAGCCACAGAAATATATAGTGAGTCACCCTGCGTCTCATTTTGCGCTGGGCCTGAGCTGGGACGTAGCGACCCAACTGTTGGTCGTGGTCTGTGACGTGTAACGAGGCACGTACCAGGAATAGATTGGCGTCATGATCACGTGCAACAATGAGGTGTGACTTGACGACACAGGTGTCAACTTTGGACTATGACGTGACGAAGCACGTGCAAACAATTGATTCAGTGGGGGCAATAGTCGCTAAAAAAAAAAAAAGCGCCGAAACATTGGACGAAGCGTGACGTTGATTCATTTGAGAATACTGTAGTATGCCCACACTGAACTCTACAAATAATTAGAGAGGAGCCCATCATCGATAGGCGTAATGAGTCACTGGGGGAAAGGGGGAAATATGGATGAATTGTTTCAGATGTCCCTGCTCTATTCACGATTGGGATGGCTCCTACTGCGTTTGCAATGATGATTTTTCACATTTTTACTTTCTATAAGCTGTGAAAGCATGCGTGATAGGGGACTGGATAATGTTGAAACGGTGCAGAACTCACAAGAGATTTCATTTCATTAATCAGCAGTGCAAACCCCAGAACATTTGCATTTTGAACCAATGCTTAGGCACATTGAATGAGAAAGAGGTGCACATTATACCAGATATGGTTTGTATATACACACACCATTGTACAAAGTCCTTTGGCGGTAGTGGCCAACTACTCCACGACAGCAACAACAGCAGTAGCACGCAGAGGCGACGATAGTGGCTGCTGCCGCTGCTACTGCTGTTGCTTTCATCTTTGCATTCAGCAAGTGTTGCTGATCGATAAATCGGAATCCTAATAAGTTTTGCGAAACCTTTTGAAAGTTGGGAGTACAACAAATCTCTCTTCTCTCTCTCCTCTCTCTCTCCCTCTCTTCCTCTGTTGAATAACCGAGAAGAAAAGCATAACCTTAATATTTTCAGATGGGAAAGAGAAAGGGAGAGAGAGGATTTGAATCCCATTTGTTATTAAATTTCTAGAGATGATGTGTATGTGTGTACCATAATAGATTCTCTAATTAATTGATTTTATATTTTTGTTGTTGTTGTTGTTTCTGTCCACCGACTTGTAGAGTATCTAAGGAAAATGGGAAAAGATTTGTGAAAACGATTAGTTTGTTAAAGAAATTTTGAAGAAAGAAAAAAAAGCTATCATCAGCCATAGGACCTTTTGTTTAGTTACATCGTTGTATTTTGTTGTATTATTGTTCGTAAACTGTTTCTTCCACCTTTCCTCTCTTGTCGTCTCATCTCTCAGAATTTCACTTGCTAAAAGACAAAATACTTGATATCTCGTTATGATATTTGACTAATGGTGTTGAACGTTATTCAATTACAGGACTTAAAGAGTAAAGAGGGAAGAGTAAGTGAAAACAAAAGAGAAATATGAAGGCTAGGGATGAAAGAGTAGAAGGAGGAGAGGGGAGGGGGGACATAATTTTTTTTTTCAATGTTATACTTTAGGAGAGGAGATATTATAAAGAGAAGGGAAGGAGGTTCCATCATGTACAAGTATATGTAAGATTAAATATACACAGGCTCTTTATTTCCCCCTTGCATATCTCCTGCTTGTCTATCCCTTTTCTTCCCAGTTTTCCTCCTTCTCCCGACCATTTTGTTGTAAGACAAGGAAGATAAATAAATGGATGAGGACGTGGATGTCAAAAAGTATTAAAGGATTGAAAAATGAAATGTGATGATTAGTTTGTGTTTTAGCAAAGGATGACAGAATTGATGTTATTTTTTTTTGTTGTTGTTTTCTACACTTTCATCTGCTTCGTCCTCTGTTTTTACTGCGCCATGAAGGATGAGGAGGACGAGGACGGGCTACTGCTACTGCTCCTTACATTTGATATCACCAGCTCGCCATTCCTGGTACTCTTAACTAGATTTTTCGATAAAGAAATGTCGGGCGCATTAAAAAGAAACCTGAGAAGTGAAGCTTGAAATAACGACTATGATATCTACAACTGTGAAATAGCTGTTGAGATGGAAAAGTCTTCCTTTCTCTTCCTCCTCCTTCTTCTTCATGTCCTTCTCCTCTTCCTCCTGCTACCGTTTCATTTCATTTTAGGATGCTTACATCTTCCCTCCACGAAACTAAGAGGCAAAGACGGCGATTTCTTGAGACTTCTCACTTGAACAATGGGTTCTTTACCACAGTGTTGGCATTCTTCTAATCATAGGCGTTTTTCTTTTGTTAGGAAAAGCATCAAACAGATCGGTTGTATCATCGGAACTGACGACTAATGCATCAACTTACTATTTGAATGTGTTGATTCAATGCTTTCTATATAAAACAATAATAATAATAATGTGTGTGTGTATTTATATATATTTCTTATTTTTCTAGACTACA
Source organism: Trigoniulus corallinus (assembly GCA_013389805.1). Taxonomy (NCBI): domain Eukaryota; kingdom Metazoa; phylum Arthropoda; class Diplopoda; order Spirobolida; family Trigoniulidae; genus Trigoniulus; species Trigoniulus corallinus. Next base: position 5,250,897 of record JAAFCE010007744.1, read on the forward strand.
CAGTCGTTACAAGAAGAAAAGAACAAATTAGATGGATTTTGCGAACATGGATTACAATACGTAAGTACATTAGTCAATTTTCTCCCGTCTTTTTTTCTGTCTCTTAATGTAAAAATATAAGTCGGTTTTCTTACCAAAGGGACAAAAAAAAGTTTGAATTCAATAATTGGCGCTTGATAGGATCAGTTCTTTCTTCTTTCGTTTGCCAACTGCGTTTTGTTTTCTTTCGCCAACGTTGCCATTCTTATAGAACATAATGGCGACGACTAGAAAGCGGAAGGAACGGCACAACATTCTAATTGATCCAACGGAAAAAGTGAGACGGAATGGAATACTAAGTCGTGACGTAACACATTTCTATTAGAAAGCGTGACTCGCACACGTGCTTGGTAACGTGCTCGTGCTTGCAACGATTGCGCTCCACGGATAGGTGAGGTGCGAGTCACTGTGTCAGACCCTGTGTGTGTATAGGTTCAATCTCCAAGCAAGCAAAGCAACTCCTAACCCTTTTCCCGCCTATGTCAGGGTCGGGTACCCATCTTGTCCCTCTGAATGGACGCAAGGGCGATTTATTGGTCATAGTTTTTCTGCAGCCGGTTGCCGGCCAAAGCTTCACCCCTACGCTTATTTATCGTCGGTCTAGTGTTCGTTGGGGAATCCCACAACCTCATCCGAAAGAAGGCACACTCGCGGCGTCTCTCAAAGCCCGAAAGAAGCCAACCCACTTCGGTCCAGTATCGGACCTAGAACTAATGACGCAGTTGCCGAGCGTGCTAACCACTATGCCACCGCGGCGGGTGTATGGGTTCAATCCCCTTTTTTTTAATTGATATTAGTTCCTGTCACACTGGAATGATTCTAATTCACTACACTGCAAGCAGTGGAGAGACCTAAACCTCCTAAAAACCCTAAGCTACAATTCTGGTGGCCCTGTACAATACTTGCAAATGGTGACCTTTCCTTTGAAGAAGCCCTGCACTTTATCCTCTCCAAGGGTATTCCATTGTCGAATGGTCCTTGGTAAAAAAAGACCAGTAGTAAGCGTCTGTCTGTGCCCTTATCTCCTTCAATTTGTATGAATGATCCTTTCTCCCCTTATACTCAATCAGGGACTCACTTTCATCTAGAGGTCCATTGCATTCTGATAAAAAGACTAATTCTGTGAGATATACCCCTCGGCTTAGTGTGTCCCACCGTAATCTCTAATCATGTCAGACACACTCTCCCTGCGAGAAAACCTGTGGAGTACTATTCTTGCTGCCCTCCTTTGGATCCTTTGGAGCACTAACATGACAACCAAAGTAGTTAGAAACAAGGCCGGCATGATGGGTGTCGGCAGGGCGGCGGCAGGCGCCGCAGTGCCTACAGGTGTCTACTTATAACGAACACATTTAGCCTTTTAATCGAGATGCTACTTGGTGTGCCTGGGGTTGGCAGGACATCCGAGTTAAGACTTTAATAAACGCTGGATCGACCTTGGATAACTCCTATTTAATCTTAGGACTAAATTAACATCATAATTAAGTAGGTTGGTTGATCTCAGGAATCAATAACTGGCGGAACCAGAAAGATTTCAAAACTAATTCTCTCGAATAACTTTTACCTTTTTTTCCCGAATGGAATACATTTTGATCCATTCTCCTTTGAACCTCACGGGGAGCGGCTTATTGCGTTGGACACACCTGTTCTCGTCTGATCACTGAAGTTAAGTATCGCAACCCCATTTAGTACGGACATGGGTGGCCGCTTGGGAAAACTGGGTACCTCTAATACCCCAAATCGTCTCATTAGTGTAGTGTCTTTGCAGTTTCTGCATTAGAACTACACTGTGGACGGGGCTCTAATGACTTGTAGTTGAAGGACCCTAAAACACAAACACGCCAATGGAACTATCGCACGGGATGACGTAGACGACGAGAGATGTTATCTTTACTGACGTCATACGCGTCACTATTATGATGACGTTGAGCGTTAATGTGATTCAATATTCGTGCACAGTACCCCCTAAAATATAGCCCCGGCCTTGGTTAGAAAGAACAACATGTCAGCGTAAGAGAGAGGGATTCTTATTAGAGATAAAAGCCGCCACGACAAATATACGTGTAGATCGGCATCATTTCCCCAGACGTCGGCGCTCGTTTTGTCCCAAGGCGTCGGTAAATAGCTTCGGAAGTGACAGACAGACGCCAAAATAAATAAATATCTGAAATCTGGGTGGACAATCTGTGCTGCTCTATCGATATCGGCGAAATCGATTTTGGCACCGCGTTCGTTCGTTCCATTGTTAGAAGAATAGTAAATAGAATTTGGCAAGGATGCTTCTGGGCTTCTGTAGTTGTTCTTCTGTAAACTGAATAGAATATTCGCGTTGGTGAGAAAAAGAATCTAGGGTTAGGAGAAGTGCGTAAATCACTTTGTAAATCAACAAGATGTTAGCAAGCTAGTAAATGGTCATTTTGTGTAAGAAATAAACCCAAGACACGTAGTACTAAAAGTAAAAAAAAAAAGAAAAGAGAGAGAGAGAGAGAGGTACAACAAGAAAAAAGAAGAAAACAGAACTTGGAGGATCTCTGAGACGTGAGAGAAAAGAAAAACCATTTATGATCAAAGTTTGTGTTGATATCCCTCGGGGAATCAACTCAACTGTTGGATACTTGTTTATATTTATCTCACTTTTGCATCTTCGGATAACTCTGCTTGGGGTTTTTACGACGCTTTTTTTTTTCTTTTCTCTTCTTTTCTTTTCCTATTTTAAGGATGGTGAGGGAGGATGGAAAGGGTAGTAGTTTAGTACCCTCGTGTGACTCTGGAGTTAGTTTTAGTTATTGTATTTTCTTTTTTCCCCTCTCTCTCTCTCCTCGTTTCCATTCTCCATCTACACTACTTTTCCAATACGTTACCTGACTGTTGAATGTCGTTTCGCCAAGTCCACTGGTTGAAATTTGTTTTTGTTACTCGAGTGTATGTTAGAAATAGGGCGATAGTTGGTAGTAAATGAGTTGCTGCTGCAATAGCAGGTCATTTGCTTTGACACACGGTATCTTGGTCTTACACCATTGATGCTCAACTATGTGTGATGGAGACCCGTTTGGTCTCTTCGTGTTCCAGTGTTGCTGATGCCTGATCATAAATGTAATTCAATTAATTTCTAGATAGTGTAAAATATTATTAACCACGCAGTGGTTTGTTATAGATAAGAAGAAAGAGAGTCGGTCATTGGAACCCTGTGAAATGTGGAAGTTTGCAAGACGGCGTTGTTGATGTCGGTGCTCTGAAGGTGGAGGGAAGAGAAAGGGTTATCAGTGCACCATCATGTTGTCGTCTTGTGTTTGCAAAGGAATCGAGTCGGGTAGGAGAAGGAAGATGAGTAGTAGGTTTTATGCGAGAATAGATTTGTCGCTCGCTTTTCTCATTTCAGATGAGATGAAAGTGAATTGCAGGCGTTCACTTTGGAATAATTAATCCTCTGGTATTTTGTTAATGTGCACAGTCGTTTGGTTCACTCGGTTGTAGATGATGATCATTATCATCAATTTGGTGTCATCATCATCATATGCAATTTTATATACTATTACGTTAGATACATGCACACGCATTTATATATGGCTTTGTTTTATCTCATGAGTCAAATGAATCAACTTATTTCAATATTGCAAGCATTAGATGAAAAAAAAAAAATAATGTTTTTTTCTTTTCATTCTGAACAAAATGACGATTTTGTGCTACATACAACTTAAAATACTGATCTAGCTTCACTTACTGGCTCACTAACTCCAATTTCTGGCACAAAAGTATTAAATTTCCACCTACTTGGAGATGACATTTAGTGTGCACCGACACGCGAACCATAAGTGACGAACCTTGCTTCGCCCTACTCGTAACTGGCATTTATCTTAAGGTTCGCGTGTTGGTTCACACTAACTTGGGAACCTGCTTATCAACAGGTGAAATAACTGTACTAATTTTTCTAAGAAGGTTGAGTAGCAGTTGATGAGCATTTAGCAGCTACCTACAATGAGCATGCAATGCGATGTACGTGTATTGCTTTCGGCAACAGCTAATTGTCGCAAGAAATAGCGTGATAGAGTAGTGCGGGGTGATACGCATCTTTTAAGGCTGATTCACACCAGGCAAGTTGTCCTTTTTGGTTTCGTTGGTGTTTTAAGGTGCCCTTCAACTACATGGTCATTAGAGTCTAACCCCCTGTCCACTACATAGTTCTATCGCAGACACTACACTTAGGCAAAGCGCAAAATGAGGCCGCAGGGTGACGCAGTGTGGCGCAGCCCTGCGAAATTTTGCTAGCAGGCAATCACTGTTACGTTGAAAGCCATTTTAGTTGACGCAAATTGCAAACCAGTACAGTGGTACCCCGCTTAACGAACGTAATTCGTTCCAGCGATACGTTCGTTATGAGGGGTGTTCGTTGTGCGGAACACAATTTCCCATAGATCTCTATGTTACATTGTGTAATTTGTTCCGGGTTGCCACGAAAAATTGTTAAGAAGTTAAAAACAAAGTGCAGTGCTGATTGTTAATGAGCAAAAACACTCTAGGACCCATTTTTGGGGGGGTTCATACTTCACAAAAACTAGGAATTGCCCTGCAATGCGAAGGCAGTCAATTACTTGCAGTGTGTAGTTGAACGGTGCTCGTCAGCAAAAGCCATGCATTCAGGGGTCCATTCTCCTACTCCCGTCAGTAGCTCGTCCATAACCAGAATAAAAAGGTATGGATTTGAGTGCTGAACCTTGGTGCACCCCAAACTTCACTGGGGAGCCTCCAGTATTTTCCCCAAGGTGTCCTTACCCTGGCTGTGGAATGGAACCATCATACGAGTACATATCCTAAACTATTCGAATAAACCCCTTTTCTACCCCCTTTTGCATAATGCCTGTTGTGGAACACTGGTAAGCCTTCTCCAAGTCGATAATGATGGTATGGAGATCCTTCTTAGCGGCTCTATACTTTTCTGTCATCTGCCTCAGAATGAAGATTCGTTCCATTGTGGACCTGCCTAGCATGAACCCAAACTGATTTCCACGGACACTAGTTCTATCCTAGTTCTATTGCATTACATTGGTATAACTCATTGGATTAATACCTCTATAGTTACTACAATCTTGGACATCCTATACCAGTGGTGGCGAACCGTTTTTGAAGACGGGCCACAATAACACAAAAGAAAACCAAGAATTTGTCCAGGGGTCAGATGCAAGCACTATTCAATTTTATGAATAAAAATAAGTTATTATTAATAGTGAATAAAGTTTATTAAAGGAGGGAATAGAGAACATCATCCAACTTTTATTACACCTTTAACATCATCTCATTAACACTCGGGCCACTTAAAATTGCACGGTGGGTCGCAGGTTCGCCACCACTGTGCAATACAGTTCCTAGTTCACTTTGTATATTGAACAAGCGTTCGTTATGTGAAACAAGTTCGTTATGCGATACTCCCGCGCTTTTTTGACGGTGTTCGTTATAGGGAACATTCGTTATACGAGGCGTTCGTTAAGCGGGGTACCACTGTATGTTGAAAAACTGCGATTCAATGTGTGGTGATTGCCTGCTAGCAGAATTTCGCAGGGCTGCGTTACGCTGCGTTACCCTGCGGCCTCATTTTGCGCCTTGCCTTATAGTTGAAGAGCCCTAAAACACCAACAAACGACAAAGTAAAAAAATCCAATAGATCGCCCTTGTGTCCATTCAGAGGGATAAGATGGGTACCCGTAGCTGCCATAGGCAGGAAAAGGGTTAGGAGTTACTTTTCTTAACTAAAATGGAGCGTGTGGTTTTTCACGTTTATTTTGGAAACATTGCTGACTTGTGGGTAGCGACGTTGGAACAGCGCCTTTGAAAGAGCAATTCGCACTATACGTGTAAATTATGGTCACCTTCGAGAGTCGTATTTTTGTTGTTTTTCAAGAGCTGGTCGTACGCAGGTTCGCCTCCCTCCTTCTCTCTCACACTGTGGCCAATTAGTTTCTTTCTGTCTTAGTAGTATGCACGTTTTCGGATAGATAGGGACTAAGAGTCGGATGTGTGTGTGGAATGTCACCTAGCTGTTCCAATCCTTTATCGATGCCGAATCAGTATTTGTGTGAAATATGGTGTTTTCGATGGTTTCCTGTTTTCGATCAGGTGCAACAACAATTTGAAAGTGGGAAAGTTTATTATTTTAAACACGTATCGCATACTGTAGTTTATTTTTGGTTGATGATGATGATGATGATACCACCGTATTTTTTGAATGGATCTTACAAAACTAGGCTCCTCCCTGTTCTAATTCTTGTAGCCACTATTGCAAATGGCGCATTTGTTAATTTGGTTGGTTTACCTTGTTGGAAACCAATTTGTTAGTTGAAAGTTTGTTCAAAAGTTGTTGCTATCATCGCCGCCGCGTCACCGATTTGGAAAAATGTTTATTTTTCTTGACTGATTTTTATATTTGATTAAGGAAGTAGTTGAACTTTAAAAGTTGGGTGTAATTTTTTTTTTCTGCCTTCTCATCCCTCTTTAACCCCAATGTGCCTGGTGGCTGCCACGTACAGAATGAACTACTAACTAATGTTGTTAAATGTGTGTATGTGAGTTTTACAAATGCAATTTAATGTCTTGCAGTTGCTGTCAACTCCAATTTTAAAGGCAAATTTAAAGTTGTCAGACGCAGACCATTGATGCGTGAATACGAATTTTCTTCCCTCTCCTTTTTTTTCCTCTCTCTCTGATGACATTAGTCATATGTTCGCAGTACGATGAAGGGATGGTGGATTTGAACCGCAAAAAAGTGGAGGCGAATATCTTTAAAAAAAATACCTCTCCACCCCATCCTGTGTAAGCGTCACAACATTTTGACTTGTGTAGAAATTACATCGAAAAGTCGATTTTTCTTCTGTGGTTTTTTTTTCGTTTCGTGCAATTTGGAAAGAGTAGAAAATGGTTGCACTTTTTCTTGGTGAAGAGGGTCGAAAAAGAGGACAGACGCACACGTCTCTTTAATGTCACCAAAATTTTTGATTTTGAATGATTGAGACTGAGTTTCTCTTGTCCATTACAATTTCTCAGCAATGATGCTGCTTCTGACAACTTTTTTTTGCATGTATGTCTTTTAGTCTTACTCACTTCCTATAAGTTGACTTGGTTAGCTCCTTGCCTACTGTACTTTTCTCTTAAGTCAAGATACCAACGTTCGAGCCTGGCCAGGCCATTCTTGTGACTGTTACTAAATTCCCATCGTGTTCAACACGAGTTTTTTTTTACGTGTTGTGTGATATCTCACACATAGCATTCCCATTCTGGTTGGAAAGGTACTCGAAAGAGACCACTCGGCACGTCCGGGATCGAACCCTGTTTTATCACCTCGAATCAAATACGCGCTATATCTAATTATATCCCATTGTCATTGAAATGCTATATGTTTAGTAAGGCTCGTACCTGCGCACCATGAGTGTTTAACTGAACTGTCAACCACATGGGACGTACGTACGCATGCAGATGTCATTAGAGAGTTTTCTGGCTGCGGTTCTATCCGACGTACGCTACGCAATGCAGACGAATCGTGAACTGCGCAGACGCATGCAGTGTCTGAGTTTGCGCAGTTGACAATTCGTCTACATTATGTAGCGTACGTCGGATAGAACCGCAGCCAGAAAACTCTCTATTGTCACTGCTCTTATCAACATCAGCTCCCAGCCCTTTTCCCGCCTATGGCAGAGTATGGTACCCATCTTGTCCCTCTAAATGGGCACAAAGGTGATATATTGGACAGTGTTTTCCGTAGCCGGTTACCGACCACAGCTGGAACCCCCTGTGCTTATTTATCGTGGATGTTGTTGGTGTTTTAGGGCCCTTCGACTACAAAGGTCATTAAAGCCCCGTCCACAGCATAGTTCTCATGCAGAGACTGCACAGACACTACACAATTGCGACGATTTTTGGGTATTAGCAGTACCCAGTTTTCCCAAGCGGCCACCCATGTCAGTACTAGCTGGGGTTGCGCTGCTTAATTTCAATTATCAGGCGAGAACTGGCGTGTCCAACGCAATTCGCCGCTCCCATGCTTATTTGTCGTTGGTTTACTGTTCGTTGGGGCACTCCTCCGACGACAGGGGGCGATCTCTTACACCTGAATATATTTCCTCATCTACCCGTTGCATAGTAGAAAGGGTTCTTTGATGTGCAAATGCCATCGTACATCCCTCGGGACCTCGGTTTTACTTCTCATCCGAAGGAAGGCGCACTCGGGACATCTCTCTCGCCTGAAAGTAGCTAAGCCCTCTCCGTGCAGTGTCGAATTTAAAACGACTGACGCAGTTACTGAGCACGCTATCCACTGCGCCACCGAGAGGCGCTTTTCGTTGCTCTTTGACTATGTAGTTAATTACTGAAATCTTATGCCTAGTTCCGCATCACCACACTTCAACGCTAATCACGTCGCCACTGATGACAACTTGATGACGTTTTGTGCTAGTGCGTTATGAAGGACCGCCAGCGCAATTCCTTAAGTGCAGCGCTTTATTTGGAGTCACCGCACGCCGCCGTCATGTCTCATGCCTGGTTCCGTATACCCACGCGCTAACGCTATTACCGTTGAATCAGACGACACAGCACAAAAGATGGTGACGTCACACTGCTACTTGGGGTGCCGCAGAGCAGCTATGCGTGACGGTAGTTGAGTTGACCAGTGATCAACTCACATAGCGTCCCGCACGTCACGCTGCGTTCTGATTGGCTGGCGATTGAGCTGTCTGCTTGAAAAATGGCGGAGAATAATGTAAGACATGACGGCGGCGTGCGGTGACTCCACATATGAATATGAATATGAATATGTAATCCTTTGTGACGGATACCTTGCTAGCGAGATTTTTCATGCCAGGCCCATATACCTAGATCTCCACCAGCACCCTAGGAGTACCTTTGCCTTTCGCACCCACTCCAGCCGCTCCACACCAGAACCCCTCAACCCCAGAACCTCTTCCAAGGTGGGGGTTCCCCAACTCATCCTGCAGTGGCCCAGCGCTGGACAGGCCAGGATCACATGCCTGACATCCTCCACTCGATCCCCACACAATCCACAGCCCACCTCTCCACCTGTGATCTTTGCCATCCTCTGTTTTGTCTCCAGTGACCCAGCTCTTGCCCGAAACAGAAGTGAGCTCTCCCACGTATTGTCATAGATTATCTCCCTCTCTATGTTAAGCTTGTTCCCATACACCATCAGCGTTTTCTTTGCCGCCCTTCCCTCCAT
>JAAFCE010007744.1:5265149-5532208 GCA_013389805.1 Trigoniulus corallinus
TCACCCCTTGCATATTTGCAAAAGCAATCCTCAGGCTTCCTTGTATGGCCCTATCACCCTTGCCTCCCTTGCTCCTTTCTAGCTAGGAACTCCTTCACAAATGCCTGCATCTGATTCCTCATCAATCTGGTGCCCTTTCTTGTGGGGTGGTTACTAGTTCCAATCCAGCATCTCTCCTGTCCTATCAAGGGGGCCCTGCTTTCTATGAGCTGGATGTCCAAGTCCTTTCTGTACTGCCACAGCCTTCTGTTTATCCAGGTTGCCCTTGCCCTCTCCATTTTGTTCTCACCATTTGTAGGGATAGTGCAAACTCTGATAGATACCCCCCTTCTCTCCCTGCAGCCTGCAATGAGATCTGTCAGTGCTTCCCACACATTCACAGCATTACTTTCTGCCAGTTCCTCTGCTCCAAGGCAGATGACCACCAAACACTCCATCCCTTAAAAACACTCAATCCCTTAAACACTCCACCACTCCATCACATAAAGCGCTGCACTTAAGGAATTGCGCTGGCGGTCCTTCATAACGCACTAGCACAAAACGTCATCAAAATGTCATGAGTGGCGACGTGATTAGCGTTGAAGTGCGGTGATACGGAACTAGGCATCAGTATATCCTCCGCCATTTTTCAAGCAGACAGCTCAACCGCCAGCCAATCAAAACGCAGCGTGACTTGCAGGACGCTATGTGAGTTGACCACTGGTCAACTCAACTACTGTTACGCATAGCTGCTCTGCGGCGCCCCAAGTAGCAGTGTGACGTCACCATTTTTTGTGCTGTGTCGTCTGTTACAACGGTAAAAGCGTTAGCGCGTGGGTATACGGAACCAGGCATTAATTACTGAAATCTTAGACAACAGGTTCTATTCTGGTCGAGGTCAGTGGTCAAGGATTTCGAAAGGGAGAGGTGAAGAATGTTGCGTACACTTTTAACAAGTTGAAAAATTCATCGTCCTCCTCTTTCTTACTAATTCGGTTTAGCGTATTGTAAATTAATAAAACTCATTGAAAGCAAATTTTAAAAAAACAAAAGATTGTCGACCCTGGAATGGAACTTGCAATTTGAACTCCAGAAGGGAAACGTTAGCAACTGGTCTATTTATTACTGTTGGTATGCGATTGTAGTTGTTAACACGAAAATGAAGTTGTGTGGTTGGTGTAGATATATGATACAAATTATAAATATTCGTTGCCTACTTCCAACTGTTTCTCGACCTTGTTATTTTCGTTATTAAATTAAACAATTGAAGCTCAAACAATATATTATTTGGCGTCAGAGAAAAAGTTTATTAATTTTCATTGTGTAGCAGTGAAATAATCCTTCGCAACAGTTTACAAGACGCCATTAAATATTAATGAAAATTTATATTGTTATAAAGTGCATTGTCTGTGATTTTTTTTAAAATATTTTAACATCAATTTATTGCCCGATTAATATTATAAATACCCGACGTCGACAGATGTAAAATTAATCCAATTTTGAATTTCACCTGTTTGTTAAGCTCGGTAGTAGTTCAATTTATAGCTTGTAACATGCTTGAGTTCATGATGCAAAGGTTCGATCCTCGGTCACATTTTCGCATCTTCTAGAGTAGGAAAAGGAGGAATCTGAAGTCCATGTGTCCGTTGTGTGTACTGGATCTTAACCTTGTCTACCTGACCTCCGTCTCTGTGTCCAGTTGCCTGATTATGACGCCTTATCTCAGTCTCCCACATGACCTGGACATGCCTGTTTTTTTTTCAGGTTTCAAAAGTTAAATGGCAGCAGTGACATAGGGTACTCACTCTCACTCTCCCCCATCATGGGAGCGGCGAATTGCGTTGGACACACCAGTTCTCGTCTGATCACTGAAGTTAAGCAACGCAAACCCAGCTAGTACTGACATGGGTGGTCGCTCGGGAAAACTGGGTACTGCTAATACCCAATAATCGTCGCATTAGTGTAGTGTCTGTGCAGTCTATGCATTAGAACTACGCAGTGGACAGGGCTGTAATGACCTTGTAGTTGACGGGACCTTAAACACCAACAAACAAACAAATTTCCCATCATACGCGCGCATACCAAATCATTACATTCCCTTCCTTATTTGGGACAGTGAACGAAAGCCGTACAAACCTGAAAGAAACTACCGAGCCTCCATCAGAGGAGGAACGAACCTGCGTGCAAAAGCAACCCCTAACCCTTTTTCCGCCTTGGCAGGGTCTGGTACTCACCTTGTCCCTCTGAAAGGGCACGAGGATGATCTGTTGAACAGAGTTTTCTGCAGCCGGTTGCCGATCAAAGCTACAACCCTTACGCTTATTTATCGTTGGTCTGCTGTCGGTTGGGGCACTTCACCGAGCTCCTACACCTGGAAATTTTGCGTCATCTACCCGTTGCGTAGTAGAGAGGGTTCTTTTACGTGCAAGTGCCATTGTGCATCACACAGGACCTCGGTTTTATTTCCTATCCGAAGATGAGGCAAAACCCTGGGAAGGGGGAAAGGATATTGTTGCTTTTGCTTTGAAATCGTACTCCTTTGACACTATACCAACTTGACATGGAGCCCTAGATGGATTGAATTGCTTTAATGGGTTAGGGAGTAAGCCAAGCAGCCATAACAGGACGAACCCTCAGGAGGCTGTTCGCAGGAGAGAAGGAGTTAGGTGTAAATGACGTAGGAGAGGGTAAATTTGCATCACCCGACGTTCTTTACCAACCACCCATGTTGGTATTGATAGGTGCTTGCGCTGCTTAACTTCAATGATCTCACGAGAACTGGTTTGTCCAACGCAACTTGACTGCACAAAAGTTGCAGGTTCGTTTCTCCTTTCCAACTTTCCAACCAACCGGAGTCTTAAAGTGTGCAATTATGTCATCCAATAGCCCCCCTCCCCTCGCTCCTGCAAAAACGAACTGCGATGGACACACGCCAGTTCTCGTCAGATCACTAAAGTTAAGCAACGCAATCCGAAGTTAGTACCGACATAGGTGGTTGGTTGGGATAACTAGCTACTGTTAATTCCCACAATTCCTACCTCACCCGCGAGCAGCCTCTACAGGGTCTGGTCCGTCATGGCTGCTTGAATCCCCCAACCCGTGATCTCGCGAGAACTGGTGTGTCCAACGCAACGCAATGGGTTTTGTTTCTTAGGTGTTTTAGGGCTCTTCAACTACAAGGTCATTAGAGCCCCGTCTACTGCGTAGCTCTAATGTAGAGTCTGCACAGACACTAGGCTGTTATGACGATTTTTGGATAATAGCAGTACCCAGTGTTCCCAAGCGGCCACCCATGCCAGTACTATCTGGGTTGTTTGTTGTTGTTTGTTGGAGTTTAAGGTCCCGTCAACTACAAGGTCATTAGAGACCCGTCCACTGTATAGTTCTAAAGCATATACTGCACAGACACTACACTAGTGAGACGATAATTGGGTATTAGCAGTACCCAGCTTTCCCGAGCGACCACCCATGTCAGTACTAACTGGGGTTGCGTTGCTGAACCTCAGTGATTAGACGAGAACTGGTGTGTCTAACACAATACAGGTGCTCCCGACCCAGATGCGGTGGCAATCCAACCCTTAAACATAACTGATATCACGTTGCCTGCCACCAGCCTGACTTGTCTGAAATGCCTATTTCAAATGGTGTTATTTCGGATAGTTTCAATTTTATATTTATCCAATTTTTTTCTTTCTTTTATCTAAGAATATTGTACTCTCTTTCATGTGTGCGCGTGTTTTGATTATGGAACCCTTGGATAATAATCCGAGTATTACAGGCGGACAGAGACTTTGGGAGATGGAGGAAAGGGAGAGCAGGAAAAAGTGTAGGAGGGGGGGGTTTCATTGTTTGTCGTGTTGTCGTAGTCAACGTCGTCGTCGTCGTCAATTCCACGTGTGTTGCATCTCTAAATACATTTCCAGAAATCTCGACTATAAAACCAGAGAGAAATCGTTTTCCGGTACTCTGGTTTGTAATTTAAATAGTCCATTAGGAAAATGTTGGGTTGTGTGTAGTAGTAGATGTCTGGGGTGAAGTTGACAAAGTGTCGGAATGGAGAGAGAGAGAGAGTTGTATGTTTGTATCCATCAGTTAGAGAGGAGGACAAATTCGTAGCTACGATTGAAGGAAGGGTTGTTTACTTGATTGGAGGCAGGCAGGCGAGGGATGATGATAGATAATGCGTACTTTTTGGTCTTGGGACATCCTAACTATGGACTTGCAACTGGAGAAAAGGGGGGAAAGGGTGTTAAGGACTGAGAGAGATAGAGGGATAGACAGAATTTGCGAGTAAATGGTTTGCAAATTCTACCACTGTAAATGCTTATTGAGGCTTAGTGAAGTAGCAGCATAAGTTGGGGTGTGAAGCCCGGAGAGAGATGGGGATAGGTAAAGGCGGAGGGGGGGCCTCAACTAAGCGAGAAAAGCCATACCCATGCTGAGGAGGAGGAGGAGGTCACGTACAAACATTTTAGCTCCAATTACATTTGTATGAAATTTAAAAGTTTCTCTCATCTTCTACAGATACCAAAATGTGATTTAATGGCTTCTAGATCCCTTTTGAGCTTTACTTTTCTCTCTTTTCTGTGAGTGCACTGTGCTGTATGAATGCAGCGCATACGATGGCAAAAAGGACAAATATATACGAAATTTACTCGTTTTACTATAAGATTTTTTTAAAAAGTAAAGAAAGAAACTGTTTTACAGACATTTTCGATTTCAACTTTTACACCATAAAGTAGCGTCTCTTTTAAGTATTTAAAACTTGTTTCATAGGCGTAAGAAATCTAAAAAAGCAACAGTCAAAATTGGCCATTTTTTCGTTCTATTCTCCGTATACGTTTTAAAGAGCATGCGCGTGAAATGACGTCACCTATAACCACCGAGTGGAAGTTAATCCATTCTCGCGCATGCGTGAGATGGCGACCAACCACGTGATCGGTTCTTTGAGATCAACCAAACCTAGCCAAGTATAAAACATTAACGTAAATCTACTTAAGCTAGTCCTCCCTAATTTTGTAAATTTTCTTAGAAACGGACCAAATAACTTAATGTCCTTACTGTTTCCTGGAAGCAATTTTCTTGAGAAAAATGCGCTCCAACGAACGAATAACCCCCTGACATGGAAGAGGAGTCGTTCGCTGTGTCTTAATGTTTGCAAATTTAGCATCATAGCCCTATCTTTGCCCCATTTCGGGATAAAAGTGAAAGAATCGGACTTTATTATGACACCCCCGACCTACTTAGAATTACTTTGTAAGGACTCGAACCCACCTCGCCCCTCATTCTCTTCTTACTCATCTCTTAGCCAACTGACAATAATTATTTTTGTTTCGTTACAGGCCATGACGCAGGAACGGAAGCGATATGGATTTGTACTCGAGAGACAGTGCTCGCTTGCCAAGCACTACCTGGCCTTTTATACAAAGGTAAGACGAGAGAGGTTGGAAAATGGGGGTGGGGATGAACTCGAAAGTCCAAAACTAACCAAGTTGCGTTGGACACACCAGTTCTCGTGAGATCACTGAAGTTAAGCAACGCAAACCCACGTTAGTACCAACGTGGGTGGTTGGTAGAGAACCTTGTGCTGCAAATTTTCCCTAACCTTATCATCTACACCCACTTCCTCCTCACTCGCGAGCAGCCTCCTAAGGATTCGGCCTGTTATGGCTTGGCTTGCTTCCCAACCCATTAGCGTAACGTAGTAGTAACCGCAGTGTGGACCACAGGATATCAAATTGGTTGTACCAGATAAGCAAAGGGCATTTCTATGCAACTTTTCCATGAAGCATATTGTACTTAACAGACCGTAGAAAGCCTTTGAGTGGAGCCAACTCGGTAGCCCTATTGGATCACGTTACCACAGGTTCAGTCCTGACCATGGCAGATGGGAAGGCGAGATGGAGAAACCTCGGTGTCGCCACTGCTAGGCAAAAGACTCATTCTACACCAACAACACACAAAGAATAATTCTCGAGTGTGAGATCCTAGTTTACTTGGGTCGCTTTTTTCGGTCGACATAAATCCCAGGACATGTCGGGGGCTATAGTGGGCTAAGGATACTTTTCAGTCTTGACCGATACCTGACTTCTTGTGCATTGTAAATGCAGTAAAAAGAAGCATCACTAACCCTTCTCCCACCTACGACAGTGTGGGATGCCTATCTCTCTTTCTCGGAATGGATACTGTAGTTTTGCGCATCCGGCTGCCGCCAAGAGCTACAACCCCCTATGCTTCTTTATCGTTGGTCTACTGTTCCTTGGGACATTCCACCAACGCCGGGGGACGAACTCTTCCAATTGGACATTTTGACTCATCTGCCCATTGCATAGTAGAGAGGGTTCTTTGACGTGCATATGCCATCGTACACCACACGGGACCTCGGTTTTACTTCTCATCCGAAGGAAAGTGCACTCGGGGCCTCTCTCTCTTTCTCGCCCGAAACTCGCCTATCACTTCGGTCCAAGTGTGCTCCCCTCTGCGCCACCGAGGCGGGTCGTGGATTGTAAACGCAGTACAGTAATATACGGAATATATGAGCACTTTTGAGCATGCGCGTTGACCACAAATGACATTAATTGCTCATGCGCAACTTTTACGTCATTACGTTCGATTTCAAAAGAGAATTTGATGTTGTCGTCTTTGCCGCCGAAATACAGTAGCTGTTTCTTTTCGTCTTTAATGCCTATCCATCTTAAATTCTTTCTTTCCTTTAAAGTATCATAAATTTTGGTCTGTGATCCCTCCAAACACACCACTACCACCATGCCACTCGCCCATCTTTTCATAAGTACCTTCTTATAAGAAGCCTACTGACCTGTGTCACAACGATAAAATCTAGTCTCCATTATAGAATGTAAAATCCTTAGTTTTCAAAGAAAGTATGAACATAAATATGCAGTAGAAGAAGACATTCTCAGTAAGTTGATTAATTTTTGATGCAGTATTTTTGGCGCGTATGATGATGATTTCAAAGGAAAGAGAAGGAGGAGGGAAGCAAAAATATATATATTATTTTTTTCAATTGACCAAAAGCTTGTTATTTTTCCATGAGAGATGTGATTATGGTCAGATTTCATAGCTTGATATTATATTCCGTGCCTCTCTCTCATCTCTCTTCCGACATATTTGTTATATTGTTATGAGATCATCGAAGTCTTTCTCCTTTAAAAAGCACTAGTCCTCTTTCTTCCCTTCTCCTACTCCTCTCTTGGCCGAAATTTACATTTCTTGAGCATTTTGCTGCCTATAATATTGGTGGATTTAGACTCTGAAGTAAATGTTTCACGTCTCTATTACATATGTATAATCTTGTAAAGGGACTACATTACTCGCCTCTGTGAAAGTAGGCTCAGTTGTGCGGCTTATAAATTTGCATTTGTATATTCCCTTGGAGCCCAACGCCATTTGACATGGTCTTCATATCATCTCCATCATCATCATCATCGTGCATTTTTTGATGTTGATCGTTGAATCTGACGCTCGAGGTGTCCGAAATCATCATCGTGTGTGTCGTTGTCTTTCCCCCTTCCTTTCCTCCTATATTCCCCTTGCTCCCTTTATTAGAAAGCTTTCAGCATTTTCATATATGCCCAAATTGCTCAAGGTATTTGAAGGACGATATTATTTGACCTTTTTTTTTGCCATGAAGTTTGCTTGACTTTTAACTATCTCAAATCTCGTTATTCCATATTCTCACTAGTATTGTGTTGACTTTAAAAATAAGGAGATTCAATGCACAATTAGAATTTTCTAAAAAAAAAAATGGCGGAACGGGAAATGGAGTGTCTGTCTTCCACATCAGATAAAGTAATGTACAGTATGTAATCAAATCATTCTCGTTTAGATCACACATTTCATTCATTATCTTTTATGTCGTTGGGCACCAAACGAGGAAAAAACATTTTTTTTAGGCTGGCCTTTCTTAGTTGAGAAGCTTATAATACCACGTCTGAAATCGTCACGTATGCCATACTGATATAATTATCGAACACGAAGTATAGAATGTCAAGAATCGAATGTTTTCACGTTCTAATAATGGCGTCTATTTGTACGCGATCCTAGGGAGAGCTCGATTGAAAGGGGCTATTCACTCTATACGGTCTGTCAACGTAACATTTCCCGTTCTATTCACTTCGCTACCTCAGTCATGGCTATCGTAATTTCCAAAAAAATCCTTGATTGTAGTTTTCAAAATTTCGACTCCCCAGACTAGAGGTCGCTGGAGTCTCACTATCTAGTTATAAAGCAACAACCAACCTCAGTGGCGTCACTAGGGGGGTGCGGGCCACCCCGGGGGATACCACTAACACAATGACAAATGGGGAAGAAAAAGCGGCTTTTTTTGGAGGGGAGGGGGGGGTGACACCATGGTGTCACCGCACCGGGTGACGCTAACCCTAGCAACGCCACTGACTAACCTTTACCCCGCCAATGACAGGTACGGGGCGGGTACCCATCTTTGTCCCTCTGAATGGAAACATGGACGATCTATTGGACCGTATTTTGACTCTGCCGGTTTTATTTCTCATCCGACCGGCCTCTTTCTCGCCCGAAGAGCCCCTGCAGCCAATTTGCGTTGGACACACACCAGTTCTCATGAGATCACTGAAGTTAAGCAGCGCAAGCCCGCGTTAGTACCAACATGGGTGGTTGGCAAACAACGCTGGGTGCTGTAAATTTCCCCTCTCCTATGTCCACTACCTACCTCCTCATCTCCCGCGAGCAGCCTCCTAAGGGCTCGTCCTGTTATGGCTGCTTGCCTAACTCCCCAACCCATTAAATGAATCCAGAAGGAAGCCAATCCACCTCGATCCACTATCGAACCTAGAACCACTGACTCTAAACCGAGTACGCTAAATTGTGTTGAATTCGCTAGATCCTGTTGGTTGCTTCGTGTAACTAAACAAAATGCAATTCTTCAGAATAAAAAAGGGTGGGGCGGTCGAATGTCTCACTGCCACAAAAGAAGGACGAGGGGCCTATTTCGAGGCTTTGAAAACCACTGACTTGTAAGTTTATGCCTCATTCCCTCTCCTTCCTGGAAATGCTTTTAACGCGAAGATGCTGCTCGAATCCCCTGACGTCTCCTCTTGCCTCTGAGGATACCGCCTTGTGATTCATACCATTAATCCTCGATAATTATATTCAAATTTCCTCCCGGAGTTGTCACGTGACAAGTGCCGGCTAATTATAATCATTTAGCACCCACCCCGATATGTTTTTTTTCTCTTCTCTGGATTTGGGTGTTGTTTGTGAACGAGGTGATCCAGATGTCTTACCTCTTTGGTACAGTTCTGATTCGGCAACTGATTACAACTCATTGTGTCTAGAAATGGCCTAAGATTCGAGCTCATCGAAATGTTGCGTTACTCTTAATGATATTATCCAAGACGTAGTTCATTAAAAAATCTTCCGCCAGAAGAAACCGTAGCTTTTTAAACACTTCTACTCAGTTAGTGGAAGAAGGAAGGCAGTTTTGTTTTCCAAAAATGAAAAAATGCCTTCAGTAGAAAGTAGACGTTTATGCATAAAAATGAAGATGTCTTTTTTTTCCTCCCTTTTTTTCGAAATGTTTAATTTTCTGGCGTAACTAAAAGCCCAAGGCAAGTAGAAGAAACACTACTCTTACCGCTGCCTTCTGTACTTTTGTATGCGAACTACGTACTGTATATAACAATGTGATCGATAAATACAGATGATAGTTCAATTGGTGAAGCCTACTTTGCCTCTTCAGCTTAGAGCACGTGTAAGTTCCCCTCCCTGGTTTGTGGTCGGGAGTTTCTCACTTTTTTTCTGTCTTACTTCGCTTGTGTGACAGTCATCATCATCCTAATACCCTTACCCCGCCTGTAGCAGAATCGGGTCTTCGGGTTCTAGCCCTCCACTCCCGTCTATCTTCCACCAGGTCCCAACCCGCCCCATACACTACCATATACTTACGAACAACCTATTCCCACTTGTGTTTCGGTCTCTGGTTGGAAGCACCCAGATGGACCGCATAATGGTGCACATAATGGACCTAACGAGCTCCTAATCCCCCTCTTCGCATTACCTGTCCATACCACCTCAATCTACTCTTCCTCATATTTCCGGCGATGTCCCCCACAAAATTTGAGTAAACAGTCGACGTTTCAGTTCGTCTGCGTCGTCTCAATTCGTGTGATAGGCTGGCATTCCCCACAGACAACTTTGCCTATATTCCTGCGGGTTTCAGACTCCTGGCTAGGATGACCCCGCTGACAGGCGGGATAACGGTATGATGATGATGTCCCCAACCCCCAAGCTACCCCTAATATACTCAGTCCTAACTGTATCAGCTCTCGACACGCCACTCATGTACCGCAGCATTCGCATCTTGTCTACTTGCCTTCTTGACGTGGCTCTTCCTCACTGCCCTCAATACTCTGATTCATACAACATAGTTGGCCTAACCACTGCCCTGTAAAACTTTCCTTTCAACTTGATTGGGACCCTCCTATCACACAAGTCTCCATTTGCCTGTCTCAGCTTCAACCACCCCTATTGATTCTATGGGTCACTTCCGAGTATCTCCGCATTGCTCTGGAACACTAATCCTAAGTTCTTTATCTCATTTACTTTTGTCACCAGTTCGCCCCTAGAGAGTACGTCATATTTTTCTTTCCTGTCCTTCCCAATTGAAAGCTAAATATTCTGTCTACTTTATGTGTATCTTTAGGCCTCTGTTTTCTATCGCTGCTCTAAAATCGTTTAGGCCTTTCTCTACCTGCTCCCTGGAGTCAGGAAGTTTTCCTACATACCACGCATGCACTGAGGGAGCCATTCTCCAACTCCAGTCAGCAGCTCGTCTATAACCAGACTGGTGTTATGTGACATTGACTTGCAGTTTAAAAATGTTGATTTCCTACAAGTTTAAATTGATATTTTGCGATTAATTTAAAATCGTAGTACCGATTTATAAGTATTCTTAAAATACGTGCTTTTTAATAATATGTAATATCAGATTGCGATTAGTATAATGCGCTACCGCCGCCATTTGCATTTGGAACGTAAGAAAGAAAAGAGAATTCCAAAAAAAAAACCCCCCGACGGATGTAGTTGAATGTTGCTTAGAATTTGAATTATCATGTTGACGTCATTTCCATGTTCCATTTTACCTTGTTGTTTATTTTTCAACGTGAATGTTGCTTCATTTTCAGCCTTATTTCTCGTTTTTGGTCCGTTTAAATGTTTGTTTCATGAATTTCAATCTTGAATAGATTTTATAGCGAGAAAATCGAATTATTACAGTTGTTTGGTGTTGTTGAATCAACGAAATGAATGACAAAAAAAAAAGAAAGGAAACCGAAAGTTCATTTTTTTGTAAGGAGCCACTTGTTTTCTTCTTCCAAATGTATTAATGCAGCGGATAGGTTTTGGATGTAGAATATAATTCTTGTCATCTATCTCAATAAGATTCTCTCTCTCTCTCTCTCCCTCTTTTCCTCTCCCCATTTCTTTAAAGTGGCGAAAACACTTTGGTGAAGACTCATCCACAAAGTTGTTTAGACTTGTATAACGAACATTAGTTTTTTCTTCTGTTTTCCTTTCTTCAAATTGTACTCTACCTATTTCTTTCTCTTTGCTATTTCGTCGACAAGTATGTTTGTGGTTTTGTGTGTTATGTATTTGATTCTCGATTCAGGTTTGAAATGGATACTTCTTTGCAATAGTTCTTGTTGTTTCAGTCCAATAGATTTTTCTTGTCTCAGTGGTTTCTTGTCGCAATTCTGTAGATGAAGGAGGTAACGGTGACATTGTCCTTTATTCACGTTTTTTTTAAGTTTGTAATTCAACTAGAGGAGTTATTTTTTTCCTTATAAATGTCTCTGCCTCTTTAACTTGTATGTTTTTTATTTCTGTTATTGCCCGTTGTTTGTTTTCCGTATTGTTTAGATAGGCGAGAACTAACTACTACCTAAGAATGATCTCTTTAAGAGCTTCCTCAGCATCTTCTTCCTTTTCTTCTACCTCTTCTTCTCCTCCTTCTTCACTTAAGTGAAAGATGAACACACAGTCGGTTGATTTGTAAGGTTTTTCAATTTCAAAATCTTTATTTTCGACTGAATAATTTATTTTAAGTAAAATGACAACCTGAGAGTGCACGAGATAGAAAATGAGTGGTGAATTTTAAGTCAAGTAGACACACGTCTACTGAAGGAGATACTGTAGATAGTTTCAGATAAGGGGGTTTGTTTGGTTGACATTATAATATCTTGAAGATTTTATTTTAAAAGTGACCAATAATTTGTTGGAGGCCCTTAGGTTGAGGAAGCAGTGACCCATAAAGTGTAGCCTTTGTACAATTTTTTTTTCATTCAATGTTTAAAAGTTATATTCGTCTCTCTCTTACTGGTTTGCTCCGATGGTGGGGTGAGTATGTGTTTATACTGCTACGAGTTGAAATTTATCGTTTCAAACGCTGTTTTAATCAAAATTGTTCACTTTTATGCGTTGAAGAAAATATTTTTTTTTTCTTTGTTGGTACTTGGCAAAGTTTAATGGGCAACTTTATTACCACATTTTCTTGTGTTGTTGTTGTTGTTGCTACTGCTGCTGCTGTTGAATTGTATAGCATAACAACAGGGTTCAAGCTGTCAATAAGGTCTTGGTCCTCAGGTTTTCTTCCACTCTACCCTCTCTAAACCACCAGAAACCGCCAAACCCCTTTCCTCCTCTTCCTCCTCCTTCTCTAACCTTGTCAGCACTGGTTGCTAAAATAATACGGTTGCCACTTTCACATATTTTCGGACAACAAAAGCCAACTGCCACTCTGCACTAAAGGGGTCAGTTGGCATTATTGCCCCATCATCATATTTCTCTTCACACTTTCTCTCTTTGCAACAACTTTCGGTAGCAGTGGCGACCAATAAATTCCTTGTAACCTTTCGTTTCTGTTGATCTTTTTTCACCATTTTTCTCTTGTTTTCAAATGAGATTGCATTGCAGTTGGTATTTCCCTGATGATCACTCAACTGAGCTAATAAAACACTGATCTTTTGATCTTTGAGTTTGCGCAGGCGCGGTGCACGTGACAAGCATTAGTCACGTGCAACTGGTTTTTAGAATGTTCTACGAAGCGCGTGCGCTCTTCGTTCTGTTTCTATTCTATTTTTTTTTTTCAGCGCCATGATAATCTTATTCGTCGGTCCTTTGAATTCAAGTTTTTAACCAAACAGGGCCAAAAGATTACAATATTGCTTACCCAAGCAACAAATATTTTTTTTAAATGACAAAGGTATATATTGTTGAATTGGATTTTTAACTTTAGGAATCGAATGAAGGACAGAATTCGCCGTCGTTGCCATGTTTTGAGCCTGTGTCTAGCAGTAATACGGTTTTGTTATTTGTATTATTGTTGCTGTTGTTGCTTATTCTTTGTCTTCTCGTTTAGGGTGAAAATCTACTTAAGAGTCGGTTGCACGATTGGCAGGAGGTGGCCAAAACGAGAGACTATCTTCCGGAACATATTCAAGCCATGTTTCCACCCAACGAACACGCACATTCTTTGATGGTAAGAAAAACCGCCGGCCCTTTGTGGTTCCTGGCACATCCTTTAATGATTGATTGCCGTTGGACATGTTGAGTAGGATGCAAATCATCATTTCTCTGTTTCTGAAAACAAATTGAGTTTCCACAACATTGTTTTTATGTTGTGCGAAAGAATGCTAGTGGTGTGCACCCAATTTTCGAACTGCCAACGAGTTTAAAAGAAAAACAAAATCATAAGTTTTCTCAAAGGATGATGTGTGTCAAAACATCGTGAATAGATGTGGTTGATTTTTGCCTCTGAATACTGTTGTAATGTGTAAATGAATGAGAGTTTCTTGGAATTCCTGAGAATCTTTAGACCATGGAGGTTGTTTTTAGTCGTTTTTTCTGCTATGTCTGCTTCTGAAATGGAAAATTACCATGATTGAATTTTTAGTGACCTTTGAGAAACGTTATGAACTTGGTTTTCAGTCTTTTACACCGTTCATTTTCTTTTTCCCTTCACAGCACAACGGAATGTATCCTCTGGATCGGTCAAGTGGTGGGAACGATGCTCTAAACCACGAAGACAGCGTTTCAATTACACTCCGTAAAGCTAGAAGCATGGATGCCAGCAGTATGGATTTACGAAGTCTGAGTGAAGCCATTGATCCACCAGACAGGAATGGACCAGGACCTGCCGCTCCAACAATGACCAGGGCGAAATCTGACTTTAATTTGTCATCCTCACATCAATCGCTAGTAAATGGTGAGGATCAATGGTCATGTTTATCATCATCCCCAACCAACGTGTTTTAGCTCTGTCTTTCTTTGACCTTCCTTGCACGCTTGGTCCCAAAACATGAGGGTTCCTATTCTCTTTGTAAAAAAAACCTGTCTGAGTGAACTCAAGGCGATGCGTGTCATTACAGACGTATCACGACCGAGAAGCATGGTTGTGTCAGACGACTCATCGAAACGTCTTCTGGCGAAAGCCTTGTACTCGTACCTGTCCAGTGGTGAACATCAGTTAAGTTTTCACGAAGGTGACATCATGGCCATAATTGGGGAACGCAATAAAGGTTGGCAATACGGAGAGAACCTGCGCACTCGACGGCAAGTAGTATCCTGGCTTTTACTTTTTTTTCTACTCATTCAGTCTTATTATTAGAGACTGATTGGTGGTGACCTAGGTGGGATCTAATCATAAGATGAAATGGTGTCATTGACAGGAGTGGTTGGTTTCCGGTGGCCTACACCGTGATGGTGGACGAAGATGAGCACACACCCACCAGGTCAGTAGTCGGCTGAAGTAGAGAACTCATTTAGCTGCAAAGCACGTTGTTATGTTAACTAATACTAATGAGATGGTGTCGCATTTCTCGTCTTTTGTTTCTGGAGTCTGTCATGTGTCACTGTTGTTACCACGCCCGGCTTTTATGTGGTTGATGGATCAACAACAGCTGCCCTTTTTACGTAAACGTTTTCAACGCTGGCTAATGTGTGTACTTGTGTTGTTGTTCTGCTTTGTCCGTTTTAGCTCTCCTCATCATCATCATCACCATCGTGTGTCCGTTGCCATTTCCGACTTCACCAGTCCTACGTTTGATCCATTTAGTTTACATTATCCAAATTCCAGGACACTACCTACTTCCGCCTCTTGGACATCTCCGCCTCCTAATTCAGTGGCAGACAGAGTAAGTTAAAACATTAAATCTTTTTTTTTTTTTTGTGTGCGTGACGGATTGAATTTCACGCCCTCTCCCTTCCCCGCGTCCACCGTTTTTTTTTTTCACAGCTGTCACTCATGGTCCATCTTTTTTTTTTTTTCAAAGGTAAATTGGAAAAAAAGTGCCTCTCCACAAGTTGCAAGCAGCATTTCACCTCCGCCGCCTCCACCACCACCTCTTCCTTCGTTTTCTGATTTCCAAGGTAGAGACACATTCACAGGTCCCCCTCCGGTGCATCCTTATACGCCAGAACGGGATAGACACATGATGCACAGGAGCCTAACGTCGCCGGCGCCACTTCGTGTTCCCAACACTCCAGCTGGTGGACGTTCCACTAGTCATCATAGTAGCAATGATAGTGGTTTTGGCAACGACGGAAATCCACCACCACCTCCAGATACCGACTACACGTGCAGCGAAGAAGATGCGTTCATGTGAGAATCATCAAAAAAAAAAGCTTTTTTTCTCTTTTGAGGCTGTCACATATTTATTCAGCACACCCTAGAACCGTGGCAGGGGAAGAGCGGCGAATTGCGTTGGACACACCAGTTCTCGTTCGATCACTGAAGTTAAGCAACAACTCCAGCTAGTAATGACATGGGTGGCCGCTTGGGAAAACTGGGTACTGCTAATACCCAAAAATCGTCGCATTAGTATAGTGTCTGTGAAGTCTCTGCATAAGAACTATGCTGTGGACGGGGCTCTAATGACCTTTGTAGTTGAAGGGCTCTAAAACACCAACAAACAACAACAAGTGGCAGGGGAACGGTAGCCCATTGTTGTTGTCCCCCTTGCACTGTCCCGTGTAACACAGAACGAACGACTCAACCGCAGCTAATGCACGAATACTTAAAAACAGCTCCGCTTGCAGGAAACCCTCGTCTCAGTGGCGCCGAGATAATGTGCTCCTCTACTGCGTCAGTGGCTCCAGGTTCGATTTTTGTTGTTTTAGGATCCACAACTACATTGGTGATTAGGGCCAAGAATAGATACTAATGTAGAGTCTATATAGGCTCTACCCTGTTACCAGTGTTCCCAACTGGTCACCCGCCTTAGTACTATCTGGGCTTGAGTGGCATAACTTCGGTGATCGGACGAGGACCGTTGTATTCAACGCAATTCGACCACTCGTATATACTGGATTGAGGTGGGTTGGCTTGTTTCGGGCGAGATGTCTCCTGCTGGGATGTACCGGGTGCCACCACTCGCACCATGAGAAATGGGCTTTTTTTTCGGGAGAGGGGGTTACATCATGGTGTCACCGCACTGGGTGATGCCAACCCTAGCGACGAAACTGGCTGGCCCACCAAAGAAATTTCCGCGAAAGAAAATTCCGGCAGGTGACTCTACTCAAGGTAGACCCACTATCCTAGTGTCCCTTAAGAAACCACTAGTCTTGGTTAGGATCGAACCTGGGCATCACGAGCCATTCTTCTACGAGTCAGGCTATTAATTTTGAGCCATGAACCGGAAGTGGTTTAAAATGCTGTGGTGTTGCCTGGACAAGTGTGTGACAAGTTTTCCGGTTGTTGTTCCCCCACTTTAGTCTTATGTACTGACCACTCGCCTTGTATCATTTCAGAGACAATGTATTTTCCACTGTGAGGTTAAGGAAGACAAAGACGAATGACCGCTCAGCGCCAAAAATAGCATGATGGTGCAGCAACAAAGAATAATAATAATAATAATAATCCCGAACTTTCCTTCTTATCCTCCAAAAAAAAGACTTCGCCATGTTTCTCTACTCGTGTGTCACACTTTCCTATCGTGCCCACTGGACAAGCATCTGCTTTGCCAGTCCAATCGCCCAGCCACCACCTCTACACAGGCTATTGGTGTTTCGCGCCCCCCGAATTGGTGCACCGACTGACTGACCTCTCGAGTCACCACTACATAATCGTTATTAAGATAATCACTTCTTATTGGAAATGTCTGTACAATCGCAGTTGTTGTTGTTGTCGTCGTCGTCGTCATCAGCAGCAGCAGACTGTTGGGCAACTGGACATCAGGATGGCCCTCGCTAGGGGTAGAGGTGTAGTGGCCAAATGCTGAGAATTTCTAGTAGTGGAAATGACGAGTGCGCACGCGCATAACGGCATGTATACACAACACATTTAGAACTGGTTTTTCTTTCTTTCATAGGGCAGCTTGAGAATGGGACGGAAATGACATTATAATTCACAATTTAGAGAGAAATAAGTTTATTAATTGACATTTTTTTTGCCATCGTCTTATAATACAGATTCTTTGCTCACAACAACAACAACCGGAAGTGAACATTTTGTTTAAATTCTTTGAAATTCGTGCTGCTGTTGCTGCTGCTACTGTTAATTTGGGATGATTTGTTTTGTCGTTTTCTTTCTCCGACTCCCTCCACACAGTGCGTCAGTGAAAAGATAACCCTAAGAAAAAAAAGGTAACAAATATATTCTTCTATCTTGAAGAATAAAAATAAAATAATTTTTAAGAATAATAATTATTATTATTTAAAATGGAAACTAGAATCAAATTTAAAACTGGAAACTTTAGAAATTTAAAGGTATGGGTAATGAAATTGAGAAATATGTATACAATATATCAAATATTACCGTTTAGATTGTTTATTTTTTTCTTCCTTCTAATTTTCTAACTTAATTATTTTAATTTTTTTACTAAATTTAAAATTTAGTTTAAATTTAAGAGAAAAAAAACTAATCTTGTTTTGTTTGTTTTTCTGTTGACTTTATTAAAAAATTTGTTATACAAAATTTCTTATATGAGGGCGATGAAATTTAAAATATAAATATATATATATATATACTAAATGTTAATTATATGAAATAAAATTGTTTATAATAATTTTAGCTTTTTCCTATAACCCTCATCGTCACACTTTCAAATTTTAAAATCCGGAAGAATTACCTCAAGGTCAGTAATTGAAATTTTAATTTATCAATTTTCGTCCGTTTTTGCGACTTTAAAAAATCCTGATGTGTTAGAAAAATATTTAGCATTCACTTCGGCCATTTTCTTTTCAGCTGCTTGAGGATTTACAATTTCCAATCCCTGAAATGGGACACAAAAATGTTTTAATAATTCTGAAATTTGCTGCTTCCCTTACCTTTGAAGAGGGGGAAGAAAATGTGGATAATAATCGAAATTAATTTACCTGTAAAGGTGTAAACGCCACGCTAGACGCTGTTCCTGAGACGTGCTTTCTCACGGTTGTACTTCCACCAAATACTTGTTGTTTTTGAAGATTTTTCTATCAGGCACACAAACACACAAAAAAAGGTGTCAAGAAATGTCACAAAGTCCCGGGCCTGTTTAAACCCCCGACAAAAAAGGTAAGCGCGAGAGTGCATTGTCAAGATTACATACAGTTAGCGACACTCCTTCAGACTTGAGGAGGAAGAGGGAGGAGAGTAAATGAATCGCTTACTCAATATTTTGACAGGATACCTTTTACCAATTCCCATCCCGTCTTGGGAGAGGGGATTTGTTTGTTTTGTTGGCGTTTTAGGATCCTCCAACTACAATGGTCATTAGAGCCCCCCCCCCCCCCCCCCTTCCCACTGTGTAGTTGTAATACAGTCTGCACAGACACTACGCTGTTACGACGATTTGGGTAGTAGTAGTAGTAGTAGTACGCAGTGTTCCCAAGAGGCTACCCCTGCCATAGTATCTTAGTTTCTTCTTCTTCTTCTTACACAATAACGGGTTGGGGAGTAAGCTAAGCAGCCATAACAGGCCGAACCCCCTTAGGAGGCTGCTCGAGGGTGAGAAGGAGGTAGGTGTAAAGGATGAAGGAGAGAGGAAATTTGCAGCACCCAACGTTCCCTACCAACCACCCATGTCAGTACTAACGTGGGATTGGGTTGCTTAACTTCAGTGGGAAGGAATGTTGGTGTTTTAGGGCCCTTCAACCACAAAGGTCATTAGAGCCCCGTCCACTGCATAGATCTTATGCAGCAGTTATGTTAGCAGTACCCAGTTTTCCCAAGCGGCCACCCATGTCGGTACTAGCTGGGGTGGCGCTGCTTAACTTCAGTGATCAGACGAGAACTGGTATGTCCAACGCAATTCGCCCCTCCCACAGTGGGACGGAGTACTGGATACTTTTCAAACTTGGTCCTGAGATACCATAAATAGAACTGTTGACCATTCATTTCTACCCGGTATCCAGTGTTCAGATAATTCTCCTAAACGTGGAAATCCAGAACTACGGACCCTCAGTTCGAGGTTCTGTAGGGTTATTTAAGCTCAGCAGGTGACTCCCCCCCCCATGAGACAAGGAAGGCGGTCCACTTGGGGGCTCTTTCCTCTCTCTCCTTCGAAACGAAGTCCCCTTTCCACCCCCAAACTGACTCGACCGCGGCGGCGAGCACTAAATGTTGCAGTTTGAGGTTAAGAGGTGAACAATATGTTCTACCTGGTTACCACGTTGGACCACTGTCAATTTGTTTTTACCTGCAATGTCTTTGAAATGCGCACTTTGGTCCTTTCGTCTATTTGAGCTGCACGTATCCTACCAGTGCCAGCTTTTCCAATCTGCCCTAGACTAAATCCTAGGTCTTCTTGATAAGCATCTTCCTCGATCTAGGAAAAGGTGTAAATATAAGAGAAATAGTGATTTGTGCTTGTCCACCAGGATGATTGGCCTAACTGACCTCTCCAAAATTCATACGGTTTGCTTGTTTCCTCAGTTCCGTCATGCCATAACGCTGCTTCATTTTTCGAACTCTTGAAAAAAAAAAATTTCACACCGTAAACTTTTTTTAAATTCAAAAAACAAACCTCAAAGATAATTAATTTGTACCTTTTTCCACCTCGTTTCTTGCGAGGTTGATCGATCGGTGCCGGCAACGGTTTTACTTGTTTCACTGGAGGTGGTTCTTGTAATTTATCTAACTTCCTTTCAATTTCTTCTCTTAACAGACGGCCTGCAAAGCCTTCAGAACTCTCATGAAAACTGTCCACTCTGGCAGCCAATGTGCACTTGCAAGCTACGAGTCGAGCTGCTTTCCGCCTTAAGTCCTGGACAAAAAAAAAAGTGTACAAAAGTTCAAATTTCGAGAACAGAAAGGTCGAAATGAGATGCACAGGTGCTCCCCCCCCTCCCCCCGTATGGTGTATGATGTCGTTTGCAAGTAAAAGAACCTATGTAACAGGCAGATGAAGCAGAATTGCCTGTTGTCGGAGATTGCCCCAGGACGTCGGTGGAGTGCTCCACAGCATCAAAATAGGCCGATGATGAATAAACATCAGCGTTTTCAGCTTTGGTGGACAGTCCACTTCGTAAAAACTACTGTCCAACAGATCGCCCATGGGCATGGGACATGGGTGGGTACCCGAATTTGCCATAGGCAGGAAAAGGGTTAATAATTTTTCGCTTTGCTCGGGGATTCTGCAGAGCCTCGGCTGGGAACCATTCTTAATACCCATAGGTCCTTTAGCGAATCAGTATAAGATATGGGGAAACAGTAGGACCGGCCGCCCGGCTCAAATGTCGGTTTTTCAGGCCTCAGACCGAGGCCTGAAAAAGAAACCCGAGATCCCTCAAAGCCTTCAGCCGGCCCTGAGTGCCAGATGTGTCCCCTACTTGCAAGGTATAATGGTGACACCACTGACACCAATATGCCCATGTGCATTATTATGAGTTTGGACATAGGTGATCAAACCCACTGGTGGAGTTGCTTGTACAATTGAACAATAATAAATGAAGCCAGTGTGTGGAAGGATGGCTGTTGTAGAGAATCCCGAAAGTGTCTTTTTCTGTGCTCCCAAAACGAGGACGTTACAAGCTGGCATCTTGGACAGGTTGGTTAATCCACCCGCCACACCTGAAAATAGCAAGTTAGTCAATAACAACTACGTGTAGTTGCCAAAATGTCGCTGTTCCAACTGACCCATGAGTTTGGCTGCTGTCGAGGATCCCACAATTATGGATAAATTAGGCGCAATGAAAGACATCCTCGATTCCACGTACTCATAAATTCTTAGCTTAAAACGATCCAGTTCCAGGGCGATGTCGCAGGCTTCGTTCACACAATTAAGTTCTTCACCTGACAGTAGTTGTCTAGAACAAAAGGGCAGAGTTCTTACACCTAGGACGACTCACTTTGGTACTACGTCAGTGGGATACCATACTTGTTTTCTGCGTTCATAGTATACAGGTTCAATTCTGGCTGGTCTGAGTGGTGTCTTTTGGAAGAGGGCATCATTTCGGACTAAAGTCTAGCTTTGGACTCATGAAAGAGGAAGCCAGAATCGGTTTCTGTTTGTTTCGTTGGTGTTTTAGGGCCCTTCAAGTACAAGGTCATTAGAGCCCCATCCACTGCGTAGTTCTAATGCAGAGTCTGCACAGACACTACGCTGTTAGGACGATTTTTTGGGTGTTAGCAGTATCCAGTGTTCCCAAGCGGTCACCAGTACTAGCTGGGGTTGCGTTGCTTCACTTCAGTGATCAGACGAGAAGTGGTGTGTCCAACGCAGTGCAGCCGCTCCCGCCAGAATCGAACCTGCATGCCATGCATGAGGAGGCAACTAGGGTATTGAAAGACTCACCCTTGAGTGGTCGAAGCAGTCACACTGACGACCATGATAGTGGCTGGTGTCAATATTTGTTGGAGTTTTTCGTTATTTTTGGCTTTGTCCAAATCATTTCCCAATTCTCTAACTGTAGAAACGTATTCGAGAGATCCAGGAACTAACGACTCCAGTTCAGGAAATCGTTTGGAATATTTATCTCTCGTGAATTTATGAATGATATCTTATTTATGGTTTGCAAAATTTATGATAAAAAAAGAAAATCAAACAGAAGATTATTGAAATAAATTAAATATACAATTTTTGACTACGAACTGGTTGAAAAAAAAACAGAAAAAGGGGTTCGTCTTACTGATTTCGTTGTCTATTTCCACTGCTAAATTATTGGCGTCAACAATTAGCTGATATTCCGGATCGGCTTCCACTGGGCCAATAACTAATTATCATATGATAATTTCAAAATTATGATTTTTAATAATAATTCTGCACTGAAAGAGTTGAATGTGATGCGACATATTTCGGTAAACTGCAATTTGCTGATGATGAATAACAACTCCTACCTTCGTCTTTTCTTGGATGCGATATATGTTGTTCGACTTGTAACATCACACCTTTTAACTATAACAGGAAATAATAAATACAGATGAACATGTAATATATTTATTATGGAAATATATACACTGTATATTATTGTGGTCCGTTTTTTTTGGACTTGAATTTCAGAGAGGTGAATGACGGCAAATAAACAATTGAAACCAACCTGTGGACTATCTCTCAATTTCGCTATTTGTCGCACAGATTCCAATTTCGTTTCTGTTTCCATGGAAATATCTTCAACATTTCCACCGTGATCCACATAAGGATCATCTTCCACATCGCCGGCATCTTCTAAATCTGCTAAAAGTTCGTCGGCTAAAGACATGTTTGAAAACAAACGCCGTGGTCGAAACTACAACTGAACGAACGTAAACCAGTCGTTGTTACGGTGCAACAATTCTAATCGTTTAAGACTGTGACACTTGTAGGCTTCCGTAATAGCGCGCCATCCCTGGCCACAAGAAGACGACATCTCACACCGCGACAGAGGCGAGGCGAGTCGCTTGACGAAGCTTTCGCCGAAACGTTTACATTCATGCGTTCGGTGCGAATGACTGTTCACGCACTCGCCGAATGTCTCGCCAGATGGTCATTCTTCAATCACCTCGTCACTCGCACCTTTGACTCGTGTTAATAACCCGCATTCAACGCGAACGCGCGAGGCGAATGACGAGTGTGGTGTTTGCACATTCGCCTCAACACTCCTCTCGCCATTCACCTCGCCTCTCTTCCGAATGTGTAAATGCGGTATTAGGAGAAGATTGCCGAAGAGTTCAAGTTCGCTTAAAGGGTTCCTCAAACAGAACGACATTTTGCGCTGCTTTATAACGTCGCGTTCGTCAGACGTCATATTGAAAACGATCAACGCGAAGTTACAACATAGAAATTGAATTATAGTTAGTTTCTTTACGGGAAAGGTCGGACGTTCATACTGAAATTTGTCTTCAACGCTGTCCTTTAACGTGGCGTTACAGCGCTGCGTTGAACTTCTGTGTGGCGAGGATACTGTACATTAATGCCGATCAAAACGACGCTATAACGCTGCGTTGAACGTTGCAACGCAGCGTTATAACATCATTCTGTTTCATCATCTTCATCACACCCTTATCCCGCCTGCGGCGGGGTCGGGTCTGTGGGTTCTAGCCCTCCACTCCCGTCTGTTTCCAACCAGGTCCCTGTCCACCCCACACACTGCGAAGGGACTGCTTCGGTCTTCCCCTACTTCGGATGCTGCCAACCACCTGCATTCCTGGAATGCATCTAACGAGCTCCTCTTCCCCTCTTCTCATAATCTGTCCATACCACCTCAACCTATTCTCCCTCATCTTTTCGGCGATGTCCATCACCCCCAGGGTCCACCACCCGCATTCCTATCTTCTCTCGACACGCCACTCGTGTACCGCAGCATTCGCATCTCGGCTACTTGCATAACATCATTCTGTTTGACGGAGCTTTTAAACGTTCGCGCCGGCCTGTTTTTAGAATCATTCTTGCGTATAATTCTTGAAATTGTCACTAGATGGCAGCATTGACTTGAGATGGTCGTTCCAAAAGCGGTCAATTTAATTTGCCGTATGATGATTCACGGTTGTTTTCAGCCGTGTACCGATCCTCTAGCCCGGATAAATGGGAAGGTTGGAGAAAGACCCGGTGACCTACTGTGTAAAAAAATCCGCCAAAAAATTCTATGGAAACGCCTCCAAGTCATTCATCATCATCATATTGGAGAGAACTCGCCAAAGAGTCGGTCATGACTGTTGGACAGCATCATCATGAGGATTCAAGTTCACGTTATTCAACATTAGGGTGCCCAAGTACCTTTGGTCCAAACCTAGTGCAGTTTTTAATCGGACAATATCTTATTCAGCAAATTTTCATCACCCAGAAAGGTTTTTACACATTTCGCCACACGATAAAGAATGAAATTTGAAGCAAGCATTTCACCGTTTTAACATCCAATCGATTTCGATCATCTGTCCACTGATTCTTGCACGGGGGAAAATACTTTTTCCACAGCTGCGTTTGAAGTAGGAATCGAAAACATGATGCTAACTGGAATTTTCAAATCAACATTTTTTTTTTGCTTAGAGACAAAGTGGATCATTTTTTATCAGTTGGCAATTTATTACATTTATCAGAAGAGGCTTCTAGTAATGAGTTTAACTCGTTAGGTTCATCTAACAACGAATCTTTCATGGCTATATCTGACACTAAATATTAAGCTGACTTTTGAACTTCAACATCAACCAAGTAGTGCAAACATATTTTCAGTTAACGTTCATCTTGAATCTCCTTAAATTTGACAAAAGTTCAGGACAAATCTGGATGGGAACTCGATTTTCAAGACAAGCTTCTAAAACTCAGGATCTCTGGACACCATATTCAAGATACAGTACTTTAATTAACACCCAACTACGACAATAAAAAGATATATCTTTATTGTAAAAAAATAACCATGAACTCAGGTTTGAATAGTGGTATCTGCTGGATACTGAGTTTTATAAATGATAAATTCGTAGTCACTTTTGTGCTCAATTTCCTCCGTTTTTAGGAACAAGCAGTGGTTGTTGATATCTGAAAAGCTGTCATCAGTTCCTCGAGGTCTTTTTTAAGATTTTCGTTTAATATGTGTCGAGCATATGTAAAAATCTAGAAAAGATGAAAATCAACATTGTGCATTTAAAATCTCGCTCACAACAACTCGACATCTTCATGACAAAGCAATGTCCATCAGTGCCATTTCGCTAACAACATCTCCATCGTGTGTTCATCATACATAACGACAAAAGTAGGTCATTAATATAACTTAAATTATTAATTTTAGTGAGCTTAAAGTTTAAACAAGTCAGAATGGCCTTGCCTTCTGTAAGAGTTCAATTTTTTGAGGATTTAAACTCTCGTTCGTGGTATCATAAGACGACGAGTCTTCTTTGAAGCGATTTAATATGAACTCGAAGATTCCCTGCCACAAGGCGACCCATAAGATGTCCAGATTATCATCATCTTTGGGTACATACTTGATCAGCTGCAAAACCAACGGTTACATTTCGTTTTTGTCCTTTTTCAGGAATTAACATGGCTTTTGTACCTACCAATGTAAGAAATTGAAGAAATTCATGATCCCATTTGATTTTCGAAATAATGGAACTGATGGCCATTCCATTCCAGTGTTGCGCTGCCAGTTTTGCACCTTAAAAAGTGAATTACAAACAAGTAATCAGGATGTTAGCAAGACAATTGAGCAGGAATCCATCCATTTCTTTAGTTTATTCCTCAGGTTAAAATAAGATAATCACCAAGTTGTCCATTGATTGTTGTTGCCCTTCGGATGATGTGTTGAAGACAATCAAATACTGACGATCGTATTTGACGCCTCGTGTGATACTACACAAGGAAAAGCAATTTTTGAAAGTCTGAAACCAGCAAATGTGTATGAGCTTCAACTTACCTTATAAAGAAGATTAAGAAGTATAAAATACCAGGCCTTGAGGTCACAAATTTTAAACAAGTCATTATAAGACGACAAGGATGATGAGGATACTAATGGATCTCGGAAAACATCCAAAGACGTCATCTCTTCAATGTCGGAAATATCGTGCAATTTCAGCAGCGACGTTTGCAGCTGACTGTCAGGTTGTGTCAGTGCCTTACTGACTTGCAACAACGCCAGAACTGCATCCTCTTGCAATGAAAACAGAGCTCGACAAAATGCCGTAAATTCAAGATCGATCCGTTTAGAAACCTTTAAAAGAAAAGACAAGATAAAGGCGACACATTAATTAAATTCATCCTTAAATTGCAGTTTCCAAATCTTGGTTTCTTATAACACCTTACAGGAATATTGTATTTCGATTGGTACAAGACTAAGGCTGCCAACAAGACGTAGGCGTCTGTTTCAAGCTGAAAGTCGTCAAGAGAATCTATGTGTTTCATCAGGATGCCCTCACAGGCCAACTGCAGAGTTGTCAGAAAGTCAGAATTTGACAGCAGAAGACTCGCACCTAGAGCGAAGATATCAAACAATTCCCGCACTCTAACGGTCTGCTTGGACGATAATCTTAATTAAGATCTTGCATTGCATAAAATCAAGAATCCTACCTCTAATATCCTCGTCCAGGCTGAATTTGGCCAAAAGAAGATTTAAGCAATGAAAGGTCACAGCTAACACTGATAGCCTGTCAGGCGTCTGGGTTGTCCACATAGTCACTCTGATGACTATTGAAGGTGAGATTGAAATTTGTAAGATAATTGACAACTATCAGAAGCTAGAACCAAAATGTCATGGACATGTAGAATGTATCAAACTGTCTCCAGTCCTCTCACCTTGCTGCAATATGGTGAGTTTATCATTTTCCTGTTCTTCCTGACCGTCATTACTCTCGCCCTCTTTATCTTCTTCTTCTTCCTCTTGGTCATAGCAAAGATTCCGAGCAAACATTTTCATAAGTATTATCACGCTATCATCTTAGAGTAAACGACAATTTTTTCCGTTGTTAGAAAAGACGAAAACAAACATATCCAGTTAGGATGGATTAGGACGGGCTTAACTAGTTAGAGACGTATCCATATTATTTGTCAAGTTGACACCAAGTATGACAGGCATACTCTGCAGTACAAGCTTCTTAAATTTCTTTCCAAAGGAACCCAACTCTAACAGGTGAAATGCTTGAGTCATCATACTCGGTTCCCCTTCCTCCAAACATTTGAGAAAGATCATTGCAAAGTTATGATTGCTATTTAACAAATCAGTGAGGGTCAGCATAGAATCCCATTTCGGGACCAATTTTTGATAGGAGTTTTGGAGACAATTGCCAAGCTGAAATGAGAAATAAAAATACACACCTGATGAGAAGAACTTGACTATTGGTTAATAGAAGGGACTATAAACAGACCGTCATTCTCCCTGCGACCTTGGTAATGCCTTCCGACGAAAAGACCCACTGAATCAAGTCAGGATGATGGGTGTAGATCGATGATGGGCTCTTAATCTTTACCACTTCTAAGAGCAGAACTCGAATTCCTGAAAAAAAAAGACTTGAAAATTTCAGGATTCTTGCATTCTTCAAATATATTTAGACGTACTATACTACCATCTTGATAGTTGGGAATACTAGCACTGAGGTCCTCTTGAGGCTCTCCCATTTTCAAGGATGAGGCCTACAGATAATTATCACTTAGAACCAGATGGAAGAAAGAACTCATCATTAGCTTTGATGAACTTACAGCAAAAAGAAACGTAATGGCTTTTAAATTAAAGTTTGGGATCATGTCCTGGTTCTGGATCAAGTGTTGACATAAAGATGACAGCAACGTAGCAGCAGGAACCATGCTGTTGAAGAAGAATAGCAAAAAAGTCAGTCAAATGATCCGAATACTTAATTTCTGATCTTTGAAGAGAAAATCCTTCGTCCAATACCAATGTCCATAGAACATAGTGAAATACAGTAGAGCTAGTGCTACCATGGTCTTAGATGCTTCCATTTCAGAAACACAAGTTTCTTCAAACGTAGATATGGTGGGTTTCCACAGAACATCTGAAAATTGCCTCGGTGAAATTTCAAGATGACAGAGGCCTCTCCGAATCACAGATAAGTCTAGATCGTCCATCGCATTCATAGTTTCCGACATCAAAGACATCAACATCTTCTCCAGCAAGACATTTCGGACTTGAAAATGTGTTCTGTCATTGAGCAGTTTTGGTTAGTTTATTTTATCAAAACGTTTTTTGGGTATTTTTTAAGGCCTTCTTACTCATTGGCAATCATTCCTTGTTGCAGTTTGTAGTAGGAATCACATGCTAGCATTAAAATTCCAGATGAGGCCAACTTTGTTACAAAGTCGAGTTGTAAATCGAACTCTTGAGAAATATCGATGGCATTTGTCAAACATTCGAGAAATTCTAGAAACACTGCAGGATTTTTGATCAATTCTGGATGTAACTGTTGAACAAAGGCGTCACAAGTGGAAATTTTAAATTCTGTGATGAGCAAGTCCAACATTTCGACCAAAAGGGGGATAAACTAAAAGTGAGACTCATACCATTATGAAAGGATTAAAAATTTCATCGGTCGTTCTCAAAATGAACCGCTTCAACTCGCTCAACATCTCTTTTGGAGAGTTCGATAGTCCTTGACTGGACTCTTGACTTCTTATATCTTCTGGAATCTTGAATGTTGATTCAAAGGCGGTGGGATCTCGGACGCACTCTTGACATAGCCTTGAAATGCGTTAATTGATAATGAATGCATATAAATGACAGAAATTGGCGACATTTCTCGCAGATGGATATGCTACAAGTCACCTCTGAATAGTGTTTGCACATTTTATTATCACATGAGCTAATTCTTCAGTTAAAGAAGATCCTCTCTCCTGATGCAAGCAAGATTTATGTCGAACAACAGGAAAATCTTTCAACGAGACCACAGTCAATACCATTTCCGATAGTTCTTGAATCTTGGAGAATGGTACAGGAGATAGCAAATAATCCCGTCTGAAGTGAACGTGTGAACATGAAATTCAGATGCCATTAAGGTATGTTTGAAGTTAAAGTTATATGTCGCTTCCTACCTACCTTAGAAAAGACTGGAATGTTTTCAAGGCGTTTAACGAAACTTTTTTAATAGGATGTTGAAGCCCAGCCGTGATGATATCAAACACCCGATGAACTTTGTGACTACTGTTGAACAGAGGAATATTTGAAGGCTGCCTGAAATGCAAATTGGATTTACTGTATCTAAGGCTAGGTAATTATCAATCTAAAAGAAAATGTTGTTGTAAGTGCAAAACTCTATCAAATACTTTTGAAATATCTTGGCCAGTAGCTTGAAGGTCACAATTATCGATTGGCAATTTGGAAACATCAATGAATTTTCCGTTGCTCGCAGTATAGAATCGATACCTGGACGGAATAGTAGAAGAGCACTGGTATTACAATTTTTTTAATAAATCATGTCTGAAGGCTCGTGACACGAGAAACCTCACCATAAACTGTGTAGCAGCCTGAGAAAAACTTCTCGTAGTCAGTAAGAACTATGCAGCAACAAATAATGGACCTAAATAATAGCACTAATGATTATCGAAAGAAAAACTCAACTTTCCAGACAATCAAATCATTTTACATTAATTACATGGTTAGTAGTTCGTCCATTGTGCTCAGAGCTTCAAACAGGAAAGGAACAATGTCACTCTTTAGCAAAAGTTCTACCCAAGCGTCATCATGGTTCTTCAAAACATTTAATAGACATTGTGCACTTGCTGTCATCAGTCTTCGGTCACGACTCAGGAGGAGTTTCTTCAGGGTTAGTGGAAGGGTGGCACCATCTGTATCTACTCGAAACAGCATTTTGGTCGCTTCTGAATCCAAAGTCATTCGTCTCAGGAGAACTGTGTAAGGAGACACAATTTTATTTTTCATCATTTTTGTATCCATGATTTATGAAGCATAAATGATTTTACCTAAGCCACTGGTCTGTAAGTGAGTATTTGGAGTAGAATGCAAAATCTTAATTAACTCCGTTGGCAGAGATGACACTAAAAAGCTAAGTGGTGGTCTCCAACCCACTTCTTGAAGAAAGTGCGTCAAAATATTGATCACCACCTTCTTAATATCATCAGTTGCATATATAAGACTTGTTTCTAAAAATTCAAAGAATGGGCCTTTAAGAAAAAGAGAAAGAGAGATTGATGATTTCACTCGTGTTACGTTTTCTTCTGATAGTCCATGAACAGTTAAACATTGACCAAAAGTTCACTAATGTACCATGGTTTTCTCTGATCATTACAGTAACCATCGAAGGATGTCTTGCCAAGAGCTCATTCATCATGCGTAATTTTGGATAGGTAGTTTGGTACTTCTGCACTTCACATATCTGAATGAAAAGAAAGCTAAATTGTAATTAAATATTTTAATATTAAGTCTATAGTAGCTAGATCACCTTCTCCCACGCGGTTTTATACACACTGGCATTTAGTAAGAAGTAGAAGAAGAACCCCCTATTAATATTGCATAAAAAAAGTCGTATCCTTCAAGTGCATGCACTTCTGCTCTTCTATTAGATTAAGTGAGGGAGGGAGTTATGGTTTATTTTACTTATCAAGATTTAAGAAATTTTGTATACTAAAATCCCCATGTTATCGTGAAGATCTTGTTTACGTTCCTCAGATTTTGTGCCCTTGGTAATCGTAACATCCTCCTCTCACGAAAAAAGAGAGAGGAAACACAGGTGAAAAAACATCTTTGAAGCATTTGAAAAGTCGTAACGTGGGATACTTTATTTCCATGCCAGCTGTTATCTGTTGACTTCACACACCATATTCCACACCTCATTTATTATTTTACAAGTTTTTATTTGTCTCCTTTCATGTCTGGGTAACTTTTTTCCTTTGAAGGGGTAAAAAAATTCATATTCGAGTTTTAAGTTGATGCATACGTATTCATTCCCTGCGTGATGTAATTCATTATGCTTAAAGGTTAAGATTTTCCAACTTTCTCATCCCTGTGTGATTTGAACTCAATCCAACTAGAGTTTGTCGACTGCATGTTTTATATATAAGTCTATGTGTGTGTGGAACTTAAAGAAAGGTTACTGCTGCAATTTCAAATTAATATTTTTATATTACATCTTCCTTTTAAGCGTGAAACGACTGTTAATGATTCAACAGATGTTATGTGTTGTTCATTTACAACTTTTCAAAATAAAGGCTATAAGAAATTGAAAATCAGAGTGATCGCATCAAGTGAAATCCAAGATTGACTAAAGAGACATGGAAATCCGTTTTTAGGAATTGTGTCTGCCTACATTTTCTTCTGGCTGATCTCCAAACTCGCACAAATTGCATCCCTTTTAAGGTCTGAAACTAAACATTTATTCATTCTCCTCCCGTCCCCCTTATGATATCATCTAGTTGAGAAAATGATTTTGAATTCAAATTTCACGAACCCAAACCAGCAACCCAGGTATGACCCTGAATTTTGGAGAGAATTCAAGAAAGGATTCTTAAAGTGATGTAGAATCTTTGAATGTGTGCGTGTGCGGAAAAACGAAACAGGAAGAGAGGAAAAGGGAAAAAAGGGTATTCTTTACAACAAAAAAATTTCAGTTGATTAGCCGTCGTCAACTCAATCTAGCTTCCGGTTTATATAACACGTTCCTGTTTTATTCCGGTTTGTTACCTCTTTTCACCGATAACAGTAATAATTCTTTCGGCTTCTAATTTTCACACATACTTACCTTGTTAATATCCTTGTATTACTTTACACGTGTAAGTTAAGGAATTGTAGTGAAAGGTTTTGGCTTTCCCCCTTCCCAAAAAAAGCGAAGGTGGTGTCAACATGTATACTTTAAAATTTTGTGTGAACTTACCCATTTTATGACGTTATCTAAGATTATTTCGATTGATTCCTGTGATTGCAAGAAGCCCATTAGTCGAATCACGCCTAAGACAAAATAAAAATATGATCAGGCATTAACCTATTTTTGATTAAAAGCATGAAGAATTCTACAAATGAAGCCATGAAATTTGATATAAAATTAAAATATTTTTCTTGAATTCAACATGAAACCATATATGCATGGGCCTTTTTTATTTTCGCCGAACGATGTAATAGTTTTTATTTACTTTGAACTTCTAAAATATGGCAGTTTTTGCTCACACACACATTTCAGGTCATGGTTTTGTAATATAAAACAATTTACAGTCAAGAACAAATCAAGCATGTTGATTTTGCTACTACATGAAATTTGTAGTTCAAGATTTTTGCTTATCCTAGTTTTCCAGATAGCAAAATGGAAACGATTCTCATTTTGTCTCTAAAGTGTCTTAATATGAGAATTATTTTGGAAGAATCTTCGTTGTGAAAAATGAACCTATATACAAAGTTAGACTAGAGAAAGAAAGGGAGCAAGAGGGACTAAGTCAAACGGAATGTAAAGGAAAAGCATCTCAGCCAATCGAGTAAGAAGACGGTGCTATTTTGAAGCTGTATCAGATAACTTTTGAAAAGAAAAAGGAAGGGGAAAAAGTCCTTCGACGATGGCTTAGTGTTTTGCATGGCCTGAATTTCAGCAGACTGGTTTAATATAAATCCACCGAAC
Source organism: Trigoniulus corallinus (assembly GCA_013389805.1). NCBI lineage: Eukaryota > Metazoa > Arthropoda > Diplopoda > Spirobolida > Trigoniulidae > Trigoniulus > Trigoniulus corallinus. The sequence continues at coordinate 5,297,569 of JAAFCE010007744.1, forward strand.
CCAGTGCTGATCTACATGATGTAAAGAGTCATTTAAGGTTTATAGACTTTTGTATATCCCTTTTAATTTGCATAATCTAAAATGCATTATTTAAAATAAAGGCTGTTAGGAACGACAATAAGGTCTTCTTTGATTTAAGTAGGAACAACAAGTTTTAAATCTATAGGAATTATCAGGCTAACATGGCCCTGTCCGTGAGGAATAAATTACCGGGTTGTAACTGCATTTGTGAATTAATTTAACGACGTCTTGAATTCCCCGAAAGAGTCATACCTTCTGTTGCAGAGATTGCCATTTCCTCGTCGTCACTTCGAATCAAATCTGAAACAAGAATAAGCCTATTGATCTATATGCATTTTGGAATTACTATTCAATATACGTATAATTTTTACCCATTAGTATAAGAATTGTGTGAATAGATATGGAATTGTCATTTATGACTGCAGTCACTTCTGATTTGAATTCTGACGTTATGGATAGCATCTCATTTATTATGTGCTTCTTCTCGACATTTAATTTATGCGAATCGTTCAAAATAATTATAGCACATTCAAAGCAAAATGTAAACCCGGATTGGCTGCTTCGAAAACTGTAAGCCTCGTCATGGCTTAAATGCTCATCAATTAAATATATTCTATTCCAATCCATTATTAAAATACAGTATAGGTTATAGATTTTTCAGTAATTTCAAAATTGTTATCACGCTTGGCTTATATATAAAAGTTTATGAAATATTTAGTGTTATGAAATCTTTTGGAACGTGTTAGTCCCGATTGCGAGTTACGGAAGTTGGCTTAAAACGTTCGAAAGAAAATCGAATATTCGATGCGTTCTAAAAAGTAAGGTGGAGTAAGCAATCATAACTATACTATTTTGGTATTGTAAGATTTATTTTAAAACTTCACTTTTTTATGTCAATTATGTAATCTTTCCTCTTATGAGATTTTTAATAATTGAATGACCATCGTCCGTCCCAACCCGCCGATACATACGTGGGCAATCACTTCAAGCAAATTTGTTATGCTGGGAAACTGAATAACGCGAGTCACCCTGCACGCAAATTAACGGTTATATAAACTTCCGTTGCAGAATATGGAATCGTTCTTTTTCAAATCACGACTGTTTTGGCAAATATATGTTTATCATTATAAAAATTATACTGTTAAGTGCTAGTTAGTAAATCGCTCATCCTATTTTCAGTCTTAATTTGTTAGTAATGTCCCTGAAAATGTCCGATGTTGCATGTAGATTGCAGACATTGCAATTATTCTAACTGCCATTTTCTTTTCAGTGTTCTGATCAGTCCGAAATGTATTTTTAGTCTGTCGAAAAAATATCATTTTGCGAGACCAGCAAGTTGGAAGATTTAACTTCATCCGAGAGGATGGTGAGGATGGTAAGGAAGATGATGGGGGAGCTTGATGGAGACAGAAAAAGAAGATGGGCAATGGTGTTGCACAAACGGGACAATATCCAGAAAAGGACTTTGGTAATGTAATTGGTTTGCATGCTATGTACCCTCCATCGGGAACAAAATTGGTTCAGCTTATCCCTATTCAGGCAAGAAGATTCCTATAGTTTTCATTCATTCTTTTGTACCATATTAGGCAAAGCCTTACAGGACTTGATCTGTATACAAAGAATAGGGGGAGGGGTGTGGAAGTGCGAGGAAGCCTGGTAAAGGGGATGGAGAAAAGAGGACGACAGAGTGGGAGATAACTGTGGGTTACCTCTAAAGCTACAGGAATGTATGGGATGTGAAAAGGAGTGCCAATGCTGAAAATGGTACATTTCAAACACTAAGCTCCTCCTTGTTTTCTTACAGGCACCAATAATAACATAGTTAAGGATTTCAATTTGCCAAATTTGCAATATTGGTATTCTTAGTACTGGCATTTAAAAGTGGTCTGCACTAGGATTCGGCCTTAGTACAGCTCGAGAACGTAAGTGTGACAACATGTTATCATGTTGAATTTATTACGATGATTTAATCTGTGGCATGGTGCTGCTAATGATTTCAATTATAACACCGACTGTGGATTTCGCTATCTCCGCTTCAGTGTTTGCACTACCTTGGTGTTTTTTTTTAATATTTACTATTTTATCGCTTCCCAATTCAATTCATAACTGATTATATATACCTTGTCTTTCATTTCCCTTCATCTAAATGGATTTCAATGTGTGCTACACCTACCATTTACTAGTTCATTTTTTCGTTCTACACCTGAAGATTTAGTTCGTATGTAATCATCAATTTGATTCATCGTCAATTTTATATAATCGTCGACTTTACAGCATCATTATCACCTATAGTTTGGATTTACAATTCTTTTGTTGCATTGCATGATTATTTTATTTTCAAAAAATATACATATATATTAGTATTGTCCTTCATCATTTTAATGTGATCATAGCCAGCGACATTTCAAATTAAGAAAATTAGTCCAAAACTAAAATAAGTGAATCCATATTGAGGAAGTTGGATTTAATCGAATATACTTCCTTTCATCTACAAAAAAAAGTTGCAATGTCTTTTATGGACATCTTTAGTCTCTGATAGCAAATAAGGCAGTTCAACATTAAATTTGTCTTCAAAACCTGAAAGTGAAGCCAGTGAATCCACAGCTCATAAGAATATATTTATAATACCTATTGTTATTGATACTATCCTTTAAAGTAGAGCTGTAATCCTTTTTTTATTTATCATAGGTGTGCTCAGGGCTGTTCTGTCGTGCTGACGTTGCTTGTGCTGAGACACCACCTACCATTTGTTGAATTTCTGTGACAAGCTGCCACCACCAAAGCCAATCTTTTCATTTTCTGGAATTAATCAAATAGTTTGAGCTCACGTTTGATACATCCTCGAGCACAATGGGCAGGAAGCAACAAGATCCATCTGACGATCCCGATCCCACCGAATATTTGTTTGTTTCACTCGAACAAAAGAGAAAGGACCAGACGAAACCTTTTGATGCCAAGAAGGCAGTATGGATACCAGACGAGAAAGAGGGATACTTACTCGGAGAAATTAAAAGCACCAAAGGAGATCTGGTTACAGTTTCCCTCGATAAAGGCGAAGTAAGTTTAATTTGTAAAAATATATAAAATTGGAGGGGGAAGTCCTTTGAAACTGCATACGATTTCATTTATTAGCCCACCATTAAATTATATGGAAATTAATTTTGTAAGAGTATACTCAATATAATTTTCGTGGTATTTATTGGCTCGTTTTTTCCTTTCTCTCTCCTCTTACAGGACCGAACCTTGAAGAAGGATTTCTTGCAACAAGTGAATCCACCCAAGTTTGAGAAATGCGAAGATATGTCAGAATTGACTTATCTGAATGATGCCAGTGTCTTGCATAACTTGAAACAACGTTATTACGCCCAGCTGATTTACGTAAGTTCCAATTACTAACTTTTGTTTTAAGTCAAAAATAATGAAAGTCAGGGAAATTTTAGTCCCCGCTTTTAAAATGTGTGCGGAGAGCTCTGTATATCAGTTCTGGAATACGCTCATTGTCAGGGTTTAATAGTTTCCTATGCAGCCATTGTAAGACATGACACGAGTGGTAATACTCTAGGTGGGGAAAATGTAAGGGGAAACATGCCATAAAACATTGGGATTGGTTCATTCAAATGCAAGAAAATATGACCAGGTGTTTGTCGGTAAATTTTAATAAAGAAATTCAAATAAAAAAATTGCAATGAAAATAGCTGCACGACAGTAGAAATTCATAACGAGAAATGAACAATAAGCTGAATAAGGGTTAATTACGCGTGATCAGAGTTCAAAAATAATAAAGTACTGCACAAAAATTAACTTATCAGCGCATAAAACATCCTCTGTACATTCAAGAAGAAACTTAAATAGTCCTTCCAAACTATCCAGGCCACTATTTAACGGGTGTAGCCTACTAGGTAGCAGGGATGAATTGAAATGTATTCTTTTCCTCGATATCTGCTTCCTCATTACCTTATATAGAGTTGCTCTCATCTGAGCGTTCTGAAACCGAGGTGAAGTTTAAGCTTTTCACCATCTTCTCACTTTCCTTTCATAGTATGCTCTGTTTCCCCTTTTAAATTCATTTGACTTGTCGACAAATTTATTCAGGTCACCACCACCAAAGAAATCAGGATTTTTTTTCCTGTCTTCCAGTTGTCTCGGTGTTCTGCCACACCCCAATGTGTCCAGCAAATAGTTTTACTTTCCAGTGTATGTTACAAGATCTAGATTTTTTTTGTTGACTTTTTTTTTTTGCCAACAATTGTTCTTACTACGACCGAATTTGTCTTGACACAATATAGGTTAGGGTTATGTTACGTCTTTGCTCTGAAGGGTTAAAAAAAATGCTAGGATTCCTTCCTGTATATAAAAAAAGGAATGCGTGGCGTGATGGGAAATAGAATCTTTCGGTTTGCGTCTTCATCAATCGGTTCTGACGTCATTGTATTCCTAAAAATATTCTTATGGAATTTGTTACTATAAGAATGTTGTGTGCATTATGTTAGGAATCTCTTTTAAAAAAATTAAATGAATGACGGTACTAATATAAAATGAAAATAAAAACATGTAGAAAATATATAGCCAGTAAAATTGAAATATGACTCAGTCCCTCATTTTGAAAAAGTACCCGGATTCTTCTGTTTATTGATATTGAGCCATAAAACAGTTATGAGCATAGATGAAATTATGCACTCTTATACACCGATTAAGAAAGTGATTTGAAAGTACTGTACCTATAATTATGGCACTTGGGTCAGGTATTTATTCGTCTGTAAATAATCGTGACATAATTTCCTAGCTGTAGCATGATTTTTTTGCCCCCCCCCCCCCCCCTTCCCACCTTGTCGCAAGTTTCCTGACCGTTTCTCAGACAGCTAAAGGTGTAGGATTACAACGTCTAACATTTTAATAATATAACGCATAAAATATAAATTCAGCTATCTAATTTAACACATATCTTCTATTTCAGACCTACTCTGGCCTCTTCTGCGTCGCCATTAACCCCTACAAACGTTTCCCCATTTACACCAACAGAGTAGTGCAATTGTACAAAGGCAAAAGGCGTAATGAAGTGCCACCCCACATCTTCGCCATCTCAGACGGTGCCTACAACGACATGTTGGCCAGTAAGTTATCAGCACTCTTATATTTAATTGAGAAAAAAAAATCACTTCCATCTCCAAATTGGCGAGCCTCGTTTGCCAATAACCCTTGCCCTAAAAGTCTTCCGGTTTGAGTAAACCGGAATCCGTGGCAAGTCTGTATTAAACTTGGGTGTCACATCACGAGAGTAATAACCCTAAAGGAAGAGATTCTGCGATAAAGGTGTAACGTCGAGGTAATTAGTATATAGAGGGTTGAAAGAGGATTTCAAAAGTGGAGTTCCGTAGAGTGGGGATGAGGGGAGGGGGTTATTTCTGTCCCTAGTAGGATCAAATTATTACAATAAGGAAATGTCTTAGGAGACAGAATGGGATAAAAGGGCGTTTTCGAGAGTACTTTTAGGATGACGATGGTGGCGATGATGATGATCCGCATGGTCTTGCTTGGGGCTGCCGATGTTGGTTTGTCCATATTTGGTAACCTAAAGTAGTTCCTCCCCATTGAACGTCATATATTTAGCCTTAGTTTTTTTTCTGCCTTCCTTGAAGGAGAAGAAAAAAATATCCCGGACTAGTAATTTCCAGCCGTAGCACATGGGAGATATAGATTTACAAGTGGAGTGTCTATTTTTAGCGGAAGTGTTCTACGGGCTGGCCCATCTTAGAGTTTTACTATATATAGAGGGGCTAAATCACATTCCTGTGAGGTGAAATTGCGCCAATTAGGAAACAGGATACAAAGTTCACTCCAGTTGTTACTTGAAAAGTGTTTTCTTTCAATTTATTTCATCGTATGCATTTACAGAGATACTGAATATATTGGTAATTAAAAGAAAGTTACACCTATAAATGTATGCAGGCGTACCCTGGCTACCACTGTAGTACCTTTTATAAATTAGAGTTACCTTGAATTTATTAAATATATTGAGAACATCACTAAATCAAATTACTTTCAGTTTTATCCATCGGTGGGATCTGATTTTGTTAAGTGAAATTCCCTAGATGGGCTAGTGGTTTTCATCGCTGAATTGTAGAGAAGTTTAACTCCAACAGTTAGATGCAATAATGCCACGATTTAATGCCAATTTTATTATTATTATTAAAATTGTTGTTTTACCACCTATGTATATTATATAACCCTTTTTTCTTTAATTTTTTTCATTGCAGATCGGGAGAATCAGTCCATGTTGATCACGTGAGTGTTTTGTTTTCCCATCCTGATCAATCAATAAACGTATGAAATTATTTTTCAAACATGTTATGATACCATTAGGCCTACACTTTTGTTTTGCGCAAGCATAGGCGTATTAAAACCTTGCTCCCCAAAAAGAAATCACGACCTCTCCCCTCTCCCATTCCAAAGTAACCCTCTCTCTCTCTTCATTTTCATCTCTTTACCTATCCAAGTCTGTCTTTTGGTAGGCAGACATGCTGTACAATAGCCTTTGTCATCCTTCCTCCTTCCTATCTGTTAGAAAAGGCCATGTGTTGGTTCTTCTTCCAAGGGCCGTCAGTGTACGGACTTTGGTAGTAATGAACTTGTAAGACCTATAACAGATCATTCATAATTATGTAACTACACTTCCTAAACCCCACTAGCTAACTCTTTTCTCTATACATGTTCTCAGTGCCGGATTTACCACTAGGCTAAGTAGGCTGAAGCCTAGGGCAGTGGTGGCGAACCTTTTTTGAAGACGGTTTTTGAAAGCTGTCCGCGGATCATGTGCAATCACTATTTAATTTTATGAATAAAAGAATTACTATTAATAATGAATAGTTTATTAAAGTAGCAAATAGAGAACATCATCATAATGCCTTTATCCCGCCTGTTGCAGGGTCGGGTCTACTGGTTCTAACCCTCCAGGTCCCCGTTCAACCCACACACACTATGATACGATAAACTTGATATGAGTCACGTTCGGGTCACTTAAAATTGCACGGTGGGTCACAGGTTCGCCACCACTGGCCTAGGGCCTCAACATTTAGCGGGCTTCAAAACTTAAGAAAGGGGCCTCTAAATATCTAAATCCGGCACGGGATGTTCCAAATATCACTTCCGATGTCATTGTGATTGTGTTCTGTTGTCTTAACCTTTTATTGAACCCTGTTTTGTTTCCTATTTTTCCGTTTATATTGGTCAATCGTCACCTTACCTTACTTCCATCCACCTCAGGGGAGAATCTGGAGCAGGCAAAACCGAGAACACCAAGAAAGTCATTCAATATTTCGCTACCGTGGCGGCCTCTGGTTTTAAGCATAGCTTTTCGAGCGGCGTAAGTGGTGGCCATTTGCCTGCACGCAACGGCGCTACTACTGTTTTTCGAACAGTTTATTAATGTTTAATTTGCGTTCTACTTTCACAAATTTCATTAAGATTCATGCGCTTTAATTACTGTTATTATTTCGTGATGCTTCATTATACGTAAATGCTTGCTTGCTTCCGCATATATCTTTTTTAATATCGCTTTTATTTATGACAATGTCGTCATATGGGATGCATATGCGAATGATGAAAACGCCTAACGCTCATACACGTATTTACACCATTACACGAAGCAAATACTGTACAATGAATCGTTGTTATTCGTTAGTCCCAAGTTGTCAGTTTCATTCACACTTCCCATATCCGCGATGCGAAAGAAACGCTTCCAGTAAAGGTAACTATTTTTAATTTGATGTGGTAACTTCTATTTCCTAAACACAGAGGTGAATCTGGTGCCGGTAAAACTGAAAATACGAAGAAAGTAATTGCATATTTTGCAAATGTCGGTGCCAGTACTAAAGAGGAAGGCAAAAAAGATCCAACATCAAAGAAGGTAGACCAAAAAAAAAACCGCGATTTCCTCTCTCAACCCTGTTTACCACCATCACTTGACGTCACTCCCCTTTAACCACTATCCATCCAACCTCCAAAGAATTTGTATGGTCTCTAAGTAGTGATGCCACTTTTCCTTATCCACACCTTCTTTGTGATTGTAAGGGGCAGTTTAAGTAATTGTTAAATATAGCGGGCTGTCGTTCAAATAAGCTACTGATTTCTCTAGATAGCTCGTGTAAAGTTTTATTATGGACACAATGATCTGCTAAAATGCATTGCCTGAAGAGAAAGAAATCTAAATTTCATATTTAGTATATATCGCTTAAACTGTCTCATACCCGAGGATTGACGGATTTCCTTTATATCCTCCAATTCCAGTTAATAGTTTGCAGTCATCATTACTTTGCCTGGATATTTTTACCTGGACTTCGATTGAACTTTTTTTTCCATTTTGTTGTTTTCCCGGAGTGTATCCTGCATTTGTGTTACCTTTCTTTTTTCTATTGGGTGGAAATGTGAAAAGAAGAAAGAAGAGTTTGTCTCAATTACAAGGCTACATTACCTTGCTTGTTTCCATTTTTTTTTGTGCCACCTCAACCTTAGCCATACAGCACCCATTTCATTCCTTCAACTGATCTCTACCACACACCGTTGCATTCTCCACCTATGAAATTACCTGAACAAACACCACCACGAAAGAAAACTTTCATACCAATACGTTTTTAATAATCTTGAGTACTTTTCCTCGTTTTCTTTTTAACTATTGTTTCATTCTCCATGTTGTGTTTTAATTTCTCTTTGCTTAATACCAATAGTGTCTTATTACTAACTTCAGCCATCTCTTGTTGTTATTTTTCTCTTCGTATTTTCCTGCATGTTACATTGTTTATATATGTGTTGAATGCAGCATGGAATAAAAACGTTCATTGGTATTCACTTTATTTTTTTCAAGTTGAAAACTAGTCTCAGGTGCTAAAAGCACTGTTTCTGAAACTTGAAAAATAAAATGTCTGACCAAAAATTTATAATATTTTAGCTCTATATACGTACTAATATATCTTTGATGAATTTTCAAATTAGGGTAACTTGGAAGATCAAGTCGTACAAACTAACCCTGTTCTGGAAGCTTTTGGTAACGCTAAGACAGTCCGTAATGATAACTCCTCTCGTTTCGTATGTATTATCTTTTGACGATTTCTGATTTGTGAGTTTTTCGTTGATCCTCTGCTAATTCATTATTCATCGTTTTAATATTCAGGGTAAATTCATCCGTATTCACTTTGGTGGTTTGGGAAAATTGGCTGGTGCAGATATTGAGACATGTAAGTGGTCTGTGTCATCAATCTTTGACCTTCGTTGCCGCATTTTATGACGAAAACATTTCTGTCCACGTGTAGATCTGTTGGAAAAGGCTCGTGTCATTTCGCAACAACCTCTTGAACGATCCTATCACATTTTCTACCAGATTATGTCTGGACATATACCTGATTTGAAAGGTAACTTTTATAGGATATAATTTCTATTGCTGAATATTGCTTTTTTTTATTAATTATGAGATTAAATTGTAAAGTTTGTTAGTGGCTGTCACAGCTTACAATAACATATAAGTTACAGCTGATTTGGAATTTTATTTTAGTTTCTTTGGTTTTCAAATGCTTTTAAAAATTAACACATAGCTGCTGTTTTTGGTTAGTTTTAAATTACTAATTCGAAATAACAGTTGCTTATTGCTTATTGCAAAACAAAGAATATATCTGATGAGAGATCAACAGCCAATCTAGGATTCGATAAACCCTCAAGTCCAAATTCAGCGTTTGAAATATATTTTAATTGTTGTTTTTACTGATTTAATTTTTATTTAATTTTTACCTCACAACCTCACATATTTTGCCGCACTCCCTTCTTTTGCCCCTCACAATAATGTCACAACACCAAATAGGAAGATTATGCTTATCTGATGATATTCATGAGTATCACTTCGTGTCCCAAGGCAAGACTACGATCCCCAATGTAGACGATAGTGAAGAAATGCATTTAACGGACGTAAGTAAAAACGGCGACCCCACCCCCCCCCCCTCCATCTCCCTTTCCCTCTCCACGACTATCTTCGTATACTGTATTATCTTCAACCCCCTGTGAAGTACCAAATCTTCTCTCAGAATTGCAGTTCCCTCTTGGTGCCAAATACAGACCTGTGTATGGTCCGTTTTTATCGTATTGACGCCTTCCTGAACTCTTTGCTGCCCCATTATCTAGTTTGTTTCCGTTGTAATGACGTAGTCCTTTTTCTGTCATCGCCTAACTGTACCCCCACCCTTTAGTTTTGAAGTGAATTCCTCTCATGTTTACTTGAAATATCTGTTCATCCGCCTACTGCGTTTTCCCCTTCCTTTACCGTAAAGATATTTAGCAGTCAAATGGTCATGGTAATTAACGGTAAGTGAAGGGTCTTGAGGCCGCCAACAACGTATTTTAATTGTCAGAATGCTTTCTACCCTTCGTTGTTCATATCGTACCCAATTTCTATTGTATGATTCCCCATTCTATTTCACATCATCTTCGCATCTAGACCCCCCCCCTCTCTGTCTTAATTACCGATTTCCACTTTCGATTGGTTATTGCATTCATACGTGTACCTCTTCTCGTTATGTAAGTTACCGACGTTCCGCCCCCTACCCATTGATACTGTATGTGCATACACCTGATATTTACTGATGTTGGTAACAATTTTACCACCTCTTCGATTGGTACTGTATGTGCACCCCCTGTATACCTTTTACCGATTTAGGTAGCAACTTCACCACCCCTTCGATTGGCTCTGTATACCTTTTACCGATGTAGGTAACAACTTTTCTCCTTGGACTGTGGCCCTTCCCCACATCACTTAGTTGCCAATTTTTCACCTTTCAATTTGTCTGAGTACCCATGCCCCTTGTTTACCTCTTACCCTCTTCGATTGGGACATGCCTACCCTATATATGTACACCTGTGTGTACCCTTTATCAGTGTAGGTAACAACTTCTTTTCTTTGATTGGTACATGCTGTATGGCCCTTCGCATCATTTAGTAGTCAATTTTTCACCTTTCGATTTGTATATTCGTATCCATACCCCTCCCTGCCCCTCTCCAATTACCTCTTTATTTACCAACTTCCTCTCTTCGATTGGGACATAACTACCTATATCGTCTTCTTCCTAAAATTTATGGTCTCTCTGTCTCTCTATCGTCTTCTGTATCCGGTACATGAAATTATCAGTGGACTGTTACTCTTATATTGTACTCATGCATGTTTTAATATGCTTGCTGCATAATAACCAAATACTTAATTGAATTTGTGCTGAAATTCTTCTCGCTTTGAACTATATTATGCTGATCATAGCCAATTCATAATAACGCGTAAGAATTTCTAATTTTTTTTTTAAAAAAGGCAAAAAAAGATAATTAAGATACCACATCGCTACAGATGGATGAATCAGAGGTTTTGATAGCCTTGTATTTTTATTCAGCCTTTAGTGATGTGGCTTGTTGCAATACGCTAGTTGTACTTTTTTTTCGGCTTTTAATTTTTTGGCTTAAACTCGCTTTGCTTCACTAACATGATGCATAATTGCTTATTATTCAAGTTGGCAAAAAAACTATCTCGGTATAAATTTGGTTGGCTATGAAAATTTCAACGATTTATTTATGATTATTGTTTATATCTCTATTGGTTTACTTTTCAAGGGAAGAATTTTATTATGTTACCTCCTCCTTCATAATATAATTTTGAATGCTTCTACATCTAAGAAATATTTTAGATTTCAAGTTTTTTTTACTCTCCTGTATGTTATATATTAGTTCTCCTCCCAATCAATTTCCGGAATGAAACAAACTGTACATCCTCTCCACGTTTTTTTCTCTCCGCACACAAATAGTTTTTTTTTGTGGATTGCTGCAGTAGTTTTAGTATACAAGTGTAGTGTATACATACTTTTTTCCAGTCACGAGGTTATTAATTTGATTGGCGTTATAAATGCGGCTTCGTTGACCCTTTAATTTTTCAGGTAAATTGCTTATGTCAGACGACATTTGCGATTACCATTTTGTGTCACAGGGTAAGACTTCAATCCCTGGTGTAGACGATGCAGAAGAAATGAATCTTACCGACGTGAGTAATTTCCCCCCTCCACTCCATCCTCCGTTTCTGTCGTGAAACAGAATAGTACTTTTCCCCCCCAATTTGTTATATCCACTTATTCTTCTCCTACCCCTTTTTGTGGATCCTCAAATACAATTAGTCCTATCTCCATATATATCTTTTTTTCTCTCTCTCTCTGCACGTCGTGATGTATTTTTTTTACCATTGAATATCGTCCAAATACCTGGAATGTTTTTTGTTTAGGTTTAAATACCTCTCCTCGTCGTTTTTTTTGGCACCTTCCTCTCTCTTTTTTACACGTTTCGTAGTTGTGATAATGCTGCGGACTCCCCGTAAACCATCGTTTTATTGTTCCTCTTCAAGTAATTAGTTAGAAACGCCTCTTTACCCTTTACTGTCCACTTTTTTTTGTACTCTCGTCTGTACCTCCCTTTGCGATCCCACGTTGTCCCCTTTTTCTTCTTTGCTCCTGTCTGCATTTCCGACACTCCGTTAGTTTTTTCTGCACGTATTTTGAACTACTGTACTTAGATATATAGTCGTATTTCCAACCAACCAACCAATTTTTTAGTCCATTCCTCAAGAATCCAATGATCTCCTGGATGCACAACCCTTTTTTCCCCTGTATGTTTTTTTTTTTATTATTCTTCAAAAGAATTTATTTCATGTTTAAGCTGTCACAAATTTGTTGAATTTTGATAAAAAAAAAAAAGGAATAACAGTGCTTCAGTATGAAGTTTTTTTTTAGTTGATAGGACAGAGTCAAATCAGAGGAGAAAGCAACAATTTGAGTGGAATTTAGAAGAACGTTTAAGTGGGTAACACTTGAGAAAATGTCCCAGTAGTTTTTCTGTGAACTTCAAGTCTTTGTAGAGTTTAAAAATTAAGAGGGTCTCTTCTTTGTTTTTCTTCTTCTTCTTCGAAATCCCCTTTATTTACACCCGCTGTTACGCCGACTGTTTCGGTATTTGACATCATTTCTGACGACTCATTGGCAGTTCCGTAACCCTTTTCAGAAAAACTTCTTCTTGGCAATGACATATACGCCTACCACTTTGTATCTCAGGGTAAGACAACCATACCAGACTTGGATGATGGTCAAGAGTTTGAAGTTACAGACGTGAGTTATAAAAGCGTTGTATTATTTCTCGTCTCACTCACTTTCTCTTTTTTTTTAATATCGCGAATAAGTGGACGTCGGCTAAAACAAGGACTTGGTGTTGAAATACAGAAATCTGCATCAGAGATTTTAATACAAAAAAAAATTATTTAGGACCTCTTGACATTTTTTTAAAGGCAGGGGTGGGAATTTTAGACATATTATTGGGTGATACCGATTCATGGTGTTACTCGTCGCAGAACAAGTAATCATTCCTTATTATTTTCTGTACCATTTGTTGGTAGTTTACCTCTTTATTTCTGCATCCTTTGTCGGTGCTTGCATGGGTCATTCCTTTGCTCGGATATCTTCCTTTTTTTAGACCATCTACCTACCCCCTTCCCTCTCTTCTCCCATATTTTTCAAAGCACATAAACTTAGCCTTGTCCGCAGCCGTCGCCTTCCAATAGTAGTACTACTCTCTTTTTTTCCCACTTGTTTTGTATGTAGTGTATATTTATATATTTTTTTGTATTACAATTCCTTACTTCTTTTATTTTTCTATAAAATAATAATAATAATATATTATTTTTGACATCCGAATTTAGAGATTTTCATTTTACGTAAAGAGACGTAAGAAAATTACATTCACAAGACCAGTCTTTCTTGGGGACAATAATGACACCTCCTTTTTTCCCCTCGTCCTCTTCTGAAACCTTTTCATTCCTCCCCAAAAAAGACTCCTTGTGTCTGTAATGTTCAAAAAAATTATTATTTTAAAATTGACTAATTTAAATTTTGCGTTTCATTATTCCTTACAAAAACTCTTTTCCTCCAAATATACATTTATTTGACGATGACCCGTTTCCTCATAATAGTAATCAATTTTTTCTTCGCGTGTGTAGACTGCTTTTGACATTTTGGGCTTCAGTGCAACTGAAAAAGATAATGTTTACAAGTTGGTGGCCACTGTTATGCATTTGGGTGAGTTGAAATTCAAGCAAAGGCCCCGAGAAGAGCAGGCTGAAGCTGATGGCACTGCAGAGGGTGAGAGGATTGCCCATCTGTGTGGTTTGAATGCTGCTGACCTGTACAAGAATTTGTTAAAACCAAAAATCAAAGTCGGTAATGAGTTCGTCACCCAGGGCAGAAATAAGGATCAGGTGAGAAGTTTCTGTCTGACAAGAGCATTTTTAAAAAAACAAAGAAAGCAAATTTTTAATTAGGAAGTGTATTTATTTTACCTAATGTGATTGTTCTTGTTGTAGGTATTGTATTCCATCGGTGCCTTGTCAAAGGCCGTCTACGACAGGATGTTCAAGTGGCTAGTCAAGAGAGTCAACGAAACCTTGGACACCAAGCAGAAACGTCAGCACTTCATCGGTGTACTGGATATCGCCGGTTTCGAGATCTTTGACGTAAGTTTTTTTTCCAAGACTTTGTCCTTAATTGCTTGAGCCTGCTGAAGTATATTTGCCATCAGTTGCAAACCAACCAATGAGGCAAACATGTTTTCAACAACGGTAGATGAATTTGGGACAGTCTTGATAATTTGTTTCCATACACAGTCTGAAAGAAAAGGAAACTGTTGTAGTCAAATATTTTGGAAAGTTACCAATTTCTTTTTTTTTTTTAAATGTTAAAATACCTCATGTGGTTATTGGGAGATGCCTCGGTGTTGCAGAAGTAGCGTACTCAACTACTGTGTCAATGATTCCAGGTTCGATACTGGATCGAGGTAGTTTGAATTTCGGGTAAGAAAGAATCCCCTAGAGAATCTCCAGTCGGAATGGGAAGTAAAGTCTTGGCCCCATGTGGTGTGTGCGATATCACCACTGAATGGAAAAGAACCCTTGCTACATGGGAAGTGTGATTCGGTGATAAAATTTCCAGATGAAGGAGCTCGTCCCCCCCCCCCTTCCCCCGGCGTCTGGTAAAAGAAAAATGCCCCAATGAGTCAAAATACGAAATGCAGCATTAGGCTAACCGGTTGCGTAAAAATACCGCCAATGGGATCAAAACTGACTCTGCCATAGACAGGAAAAGGGGGTAATAGTTGCTTTGCTCTTATGGCTACTTGCTTCAGTACGTGCTACAGCTCATTTTTGAAATTTTTTTATTTCCTTTTTTTTTTTTTTTTGTAAATTATGAAAAAATTGCAATTTCTGTAACTACTAATCATATACGAGTCTAAGTTATTTACAGATGCTACTCTAAAACTTGCTCGCTTTTAACATCATTTTATTATTTCTTCATTTTTTTCCATCATTGCCATCAAAGCTTTTGGATAACATAACTCATGCAATACCTTTTCAATTTAATTTTTAATTTGGGAGACGGGCATAAGAGCAGTTAGCGCTTTCAAATGTGTAGTATTCCTGTGCTGCTTAATTTCCTCAAACAAAAATAGCTAAAGGGAATGGTTTGCATCAGCGGCAGCTCAATAATTTCACTGCTCTAACTTTTATTTGCTAAACCCATTCACCAGTCATATCGCATTATTTATTCTTCCCCCCACCTCATCTTATTTGTTTTAAATTCATGTCCAGTTTAATAGTTTTGAGCAACTATGCATCAATTTTACCAACGAAAAGTTACAACAGTTTTTCAACCATCACATGTTTGTGTTGGAACAAGAAGAGTACAAGAGAGAAGGAATTGATTGGGAATTTATCGATTTTGGCATGGATTTACAAGCTTGCATTGAGTTAATCGAGAAGGTACGAAACGGGATAGAAAGCAAAAAAAAATCAGACATAATATGGAGATACAGCCGGACAGCGGAAATGTTTTCTTATAATGTCGAGGAAGGTCCTCCACACTGAAAGGGTTAGAAAGAAAAAAAAATCTCTTAAAGTTAAACGAGTTCAGGTGGCCAAAAGTCTATTTATGTCTACGTCAAAGGTTGGCCCCGCGCTATGAAATATAGCTTTACCCATTTCTTACTAATAAGACCGTCTCTGTTTTTTCAGATATTAGGATGATGCTTTGTAAGGATGGACCTATCCCCCAGAACATTCACCTATTTTTTATTTCTCACCCAATCTCTTGATCTCAAGTCCCTCACTCCCCCCATTGAAATTATTTTAGTTTCTCTAAAATGTTGTTATTTTTTTGCCGTCAAATCCAGTACAACGGATTTGAACAGTTGTGCATCAATTTCACTAATGAAAAGTTGCAGCAGTTCTTCAACCATCACATGTTTGTGTTGGAACAAGAAGAATACAAGAAGGAAGGCATAGAGTGGGAATTTATTGATTTCGGAATGGATCTGCAAGCCTGTATTGAATTGATGGAAAAGGTACGGGAGAGGTTGCTGAAAGAAAAAGGATAGGGAATAGTTATTATATTAGGATTAAGGAATGAAGATTCAACTCTTGTTGAGTCTTCATTTGATCCCCCTCTATCCTGCCGATCGCTATAAAGAACCTTACCCTCTCCTTCCTCACGTCATGTTTCCCCTCCCCTACTTTTTTTTCCATTTTGATGCTCTCCCCCTTACAGTAAGGTTAAGAGGTTTTTTTTACTGGTTTGTTTCCTGAAGTGGTAGGACTTTTAGCTTGAAAAACTACGCTTTTATCCTTGAATTTCTACCAGAGTTGAACCCTTTATCTTCTTGTTATCCTCCGCTCCCCCTGCCCCATTTTTTATGTCTTTTTTTTCTGGCTGCAGTTCCCTTCGCCATACCACAATCACGTCATAGCTTTAATGCATTGTGATCATCCACACATGCATCCTCCTGCGTATGCTGTTCATATTTTTTATTCCTTTTATTCCTCCGATTTTGATTGTAGCTTCTCATTTAAAAAAAAAGAAGTCTTCCTGGTTCTACCTTGGTTATCAGATTACTTCCTTCCTCTTGACCCACTGCTCCAAGAGACGCCAATGCTTTTCAGGAGAGAGAGAGATATCCTCCTACCCTCTCTCTCTCTCACACTCTGTTTTTCCTGCTCTTGTATTCATTTCAACCTTTTAGTTTGCCTCTGAATTACAGATGTGATGACCACCACAACAAGCAACTTCTTCATCCTCCCTGATTTCATTTGGTTTGCAGTTGCTGTTTCCATTCTTCACATACTTTTACTGCTTGTCTGACTGTATATTTGAATTTCCATTTTATCTTTTTTTCTTCTTCTCTTTTTTTATTTGCTTTTTTTTCTGCTTTTCTTATGAATTCACCAACACCACAACCACCTTGCCTCATGCTTACTGTTTGTCTTACTTTTTTTCTTAATTTTTTTCCCCTTTCTCTCCTTTTCATCCGCCATTCATCGACTTCTTCAATTTTTTTCCTCTTCGTACATATATATTTGGCGGCGATGTTTAAAATATCCCATAATTAGTTCAATGGTTTCGAGCAATTGTGTATCAACTTTACCAATGAAAAATTGCAACAATTCTTCAACCATCACATGTTTGTTTTGGAGCAAGAAGAGTACAAACGCGAGGGTATTAATTGGGAATTTATCGACTTTGGTATGGACTTGCAAGCTTGTATTGAATTGATGGAAAAGGTACGATAATCTCAAAGAAAGTTGGCCAAATATCTAAAAAAAAAAGAAACTTTTATATTTACTAAAATCAGTCACTAGTCTAATCCACACGTTGATGATGGGTTCAAGGTTAAATTTTCAATTTTAAGTCTAATTCTGGAAATCATGTGGGGAAAGATAAAATACTTTTTTTCTACATCATTTCTGGAATTCAGATCATTAAAAAAGGAAATTTTTCTTTGTCTTCTTTAATAAACGGCATCTATGTCTAATAATATGTTTGATTAGATTCGTTTCCTTGTATTAGTAGTGAGAACGGTAAAGACAAGCATCTGTCCATACCTCGACGAATAATGCATCAAAATAACACGCAAAAAACGATTATTTTTGTGAGAATGTTCGTAATTTGGGAAAGAATATTTGTAACTTAGAAGTAACATTGTAATGTTATAGCATCTTTTTCTCTTATTCTCATACCTTTTGCTCCATTTCGTAATCCCTGATATACTCTTCAAATGTAGTAGTATAGCTTTCCATCCCATCTTTTTTTCTCTATTTTTCAATATTTCCTCTCACCTCAAAATCTGAAATTTTACCCACTTCCTGTACTTTTCTTATGCACTACAAAATTTCTATTTTTTTGTTGTTTTTTTTTCTATCTTTTTGTCCTTTCGTTTTTATTTACCTTTAGTTTTTGCTTGCTGAAATACGATTCTTAGTTTTACTGCATTTTTCCTATTTTTGAGTGATCCCTGCAGTTGATTTTCGTCCTACATGAATGCATTCCTTCAATGGATGAATTTGGAGAAAGCGTAGTAGTGTGATTATGAAGAAAATATTTTGTATGATGGTGACAAAATCTTTTCAGAGCGAAATTTACCTCTTGAACTATATTGTTTTTGGCTGATTTGCTTTAATGGCGGGCCGAATTCGAATTTCATTTTGGTTAAACATTTGTAGTCTTAATATTTCTACTCTCTCTATCTCCCTTTACAAGTTGAGATTCTCGCTCTGAAGAGATTTGAATGTTTCGTTTTAGAATCCTAATTGTTCTCCTTTTTCCTTAGGACTTTATCTTTCCGCTTTCTTTCCAACCAAAATATCATCCTGTCGGACCTCGATCCATCTTCCATTGTGTTTGTTCGATGTGTAATGTCTTCGATTTCGAATTGTATTTATCGTATTCTTTTTTTTTTACCTTGTTCCACAGAATACCCATCATTCCTTGAAGAATTCTCTTTTTTTCCGCCATTATAGTTTTCTTTCCTATTATTTTGTTTCTAGAATATCCTGGTAGGGTAACCAGCCTTTTACCCTTCCCTTCATTAGTTACGTCCTTGCATCTGTTTCCATCCCTAGAACACTCTTATAGTATATTATTATGTAGACATCTGTCGAAACTCTCCGCTGTCCGAAACTTTCCTGTGTGTTTGTCGCATATTGAATCATTAATGAGAATTACTCTATTTTTTGATGTTATTTAAAGATTTATATGGTCTGCATGTTTGAATTAGTATTTTTGTAGTAACATTATAATACTTTTAAATAGTACGGCTAGCTCTCGATATGGTACTTAATCTCTAGTAATTCAAAATGTTAATTAATTCAACACTGATTTGCTATCGTCTACTATTCTGATTGGCGCAGCGTTTCTGGTCGCATATTTTTGACTGATCGTTCGTTATTATCGAGAGTTAACTGCATTTAGTTGTTAAATGGAAGTTACATGTTTATCGAATTGGATAGTTTTAAAGCAAAGTGAGATACACACACACATTCCTCGCTTAGCAGATATGGCAAACCCACGAGAAATTCCGTTAATCGAGCCATATGCCTTCTACATATAAGTTTTTATCTGTAGTCCTGTTTAATTAAACTGAGAATATAATTACAGGGATGAGTTAAATCACAAATTGAAAGAAACGAAAGTTTGTGGTATGTCATATATTCATATTGTTCCCATCCGTATTCAGACATTTCGTTAACCAATTTAATGCCAACGACGTCCACTAAGTGAGGGATAGGTGTGTTGTATGGGGGAATTAGAGGAATCAGCTTATTTTAAATATTGCATACCGTCGATATATATATATTTTTAATTCTATATTCTTATACTATAAAATTAAGCTAGTCTTGGGTGGGAAAGAAATGTTATTGATGTTATTGTAAGTTTGATGGCGTCACTCATATATTGCTTTTCATTTCCCCCACCTCTTCCCTCTCATTCCTTCTACAATTCTTGCGATTTATCGGGCCACTGGATTATAGCCTATGGGCGTCTTCTCAATCATGGAGGAAGAGTCTATGTTCCCTAAGGCTACTGACAAGACTTTTGAGGAGAAATTGAAGACTAACCATTTAGGAAAATCTCCCAACTTCCAGAAACCTAAGCCACCTAAGCCAGGCCAAGCTGAAGCTCATTTTGCCATCGTTCATTATGCCGGAACTGTATGTATTTGAAGTTTACAAACCAAGTCGTTTTTTAACGAAAATAATAATACGTTTACTTATTTTGCCTGGTGTCATTAGGTGCCTTACAATCTTACTGGTTGGCTAGAAAAGAACAAGGATCCATTGAACGACACCGTTGTCGATCAGTTTAAACATTCATCCAATCAGCTGTTAATCGAAATCTTCGCTGACCATCCAGGCCAGTCTTCAGATGAACCAGCTGGTGGCGGAGGAAAAGGTGAAATTGTGCTATATGTATTAGATCTAGCAGTCGGATTTAAAGAAATGGCGTTACGTTGATGTAAACGAATCAAAATCTATTGTGATTGTTTAGGAGCTGGTCGTAAGAAGGGTTCGGCTTTCCAAACTGTATCTGCCTTGTACAGGGTAAGTTAAATCGTTTTTGGATTGGAAATCATTTTATTTGCCCCAAATATCAGTTAATTGATTTTGGATCGTCTTTATTTGCAACCACGCTCAAGGGAAAATAATACGCAGTCGATTTTTTTTAAATATCTCCCGAGATGTTTTTTTAATCTCCCTTTTTTTTCTTTTCCTCCCGTATATCAACAGTCGCTAAACTTTAGTCAATTTGAACCGATTTTTAAAGTATAACGTTATTTCTTGTGCATGGCTCTGTGGCATATTTAGGAACAATTGGGCAAGTTGATGCACAGTCTTCACAGTACTCAGCCACATTTTGTGCGCTGTATCATTCCCAATGAAGAAAAGAAAGCAGGTATTTGACCTCTTCGTGACCTGCACCTGCCCCTTAATCCAGACCTGGATATTTATCACCGACCTAGACATTTTCCGTCTTCATGTTTCCAAAGCATTGTTTGATATTTTGGGTCTTCCAAGAATTTCAGACATTGTCATTGTTGTTTAATCATTTCTCAGTTTGGGTGTTTACCCTCCTAAGACATTCCCAATCATTTTAAAGCACGAGATACCCATCAGCCCCTTTCCGTCTTCCACCCTGTCATATCCAGACCTCTCCGATGTTGATATCGGTATTTAACTTTTTCTTTGTCCTATTTTATCCATTGAATGATGATTACATTCTATGATTTGTGCGGATGATCGTTTCGTTTTCGATCCCTTTTCATTGGTGTTTTTTTTTGTGATTTAATTTTGGTGAAGCGATTGAAGATGGTTTACTTGCACAGGAGTTTTTTTTAATACTCATTTTACCTTTTCATCAATCTGCCGTTTTATTATCCCTTTAACAGCAAATAACAGTCAATAATTTGCGCATATTTTTTATTGGTTTTTTTTTTTTGGTGTTTTTTTTTTCTTTTTAAATACCTGCATTGGTTGCTCAGCTAAGAGTTTTATACATTTCAAGACACAGAATTGTAGTGGAATAAGGATATATTCCCACTTGATGT
This sequence comes from Trigoniulus corallinus, assembly GCA_013389805.1. Classification (NCBI taxonomy): domain Eukaryota; kingdom Metazoa; phylum Arthropoda; class Diplopoda; order Spirobolida; family Trigoniulidae; genus Trigoniulus; species Trigoniulus corallinus. Next base: position 5,319,067 of record JAAFCE010007744.1, read on the forward strand.
GTGGACTTCCACTAATTTACCTGTCAACCCTTTTTTTTCTTGCCTTGTAATTGTCATAGGAACAATTGAACAAGCTGATGACCACCTTGAGAAGCACAGCTCCCCACTTTGTCCGTTGCATCATCCCTAATGAAACTAAATCCCCTGGTAAGATTTCAAGAAAACAGAAACAAACGCAACATTAATTTATTTAAATAAAAAAAAATTACAAAATAAAATAATGACTTTCAAATGTTGATTTATACTGATTGTCTCTTCTTGAGTGAGTGGACCCTTCCCTCCATAATGATGTGGGATCCTTGTTGGAGATTACAAGAGTGGTAATTTCACCCTCTCAAGCTTACAGACACACACACTCAAAATGAGACCTTTCAGATCATCATTTGGAAGTGATCTTTCATCATTTTCAAAATTTGAATAAATAACGTTAGCGTAGTAGCGAGAGATAGTAGCTTAGTTAAAAGTTTTTTTTTGCATATTTTTGATATCTAAGCTTCGCAGTAGTCTAGCAATAAATGCTACTTAAGAAAATATAACTTTTTTAAAAATAGTGTTTTTATATCTCACTTCTTGCACACTAAATTGAACAGCATGGCCTTTAAATAGTTAAAGTAGTAGTTTATATTTAGTTTCTATTATTATTATTTTTTTTGCTTTTACGCTAGCAAATTATAACTTTTAGTGCGGCAATTTTTAGCTAAAAAAATTAATGCTTCCGTAAATAGATGATAGACATAGAGTGCTGTCATTTTAAAATGGAATTTATTTATATCTTTTTTTTAAAAAAAAAGAAAAATGCAAACTTTACCACGATATAGATTTCCTCTTTCTACCCCTCCTCTTTTTTATCATAAAGTTCTTCATATTTGTAAGTACAGTACTCATCACTTTTGTGATCTTATCATCACCCCTTTCCACCTTGTTCTGGCATCAATTTTCCTCAAGTAATTTTTCTTTCCTATCAAAAATCCTGTTCTTCTTATTTTTTTTCCATTTTTAATATGACCAACATCAAATTGCCATTATTCCAGTGTAATTATCCAATTTTTTGTAAATGTTATGTGCATGATTTTGTGTGAATATCGCTTGCATTCCGAACTGTTGCACACATGTTTGGCTCTAACATCATTTTTCACCATTCTGAAAAATCCATTTACCTTTATTAATAATTTATCATATTTCATAAAAGTCAGTCAGTTCTTGAAATGAATATAGACAAATATATGATTATGGATCCAGGTTTCACCTGGATTCACCTGGATTCATTTCCCGGTTCATTTCCAGTGTTCTGGAGACATATAGTAGTAGTGGCGGTACTTTTGGGATCCTTAAAGGATCCCTTATTGATTGGTTAATAATTTTGCAAGATTTACTTGATAAATTTTACACCTTTTCAAAAACTGACTTTCACAATCTCTTATATCTTTATCCTTCTGTTACATATATTTATTGAAATCACTAAATTACTACCAAAAAAATGATCATTTTATTGACAAAATTTTTTTCTTATTAATTTTGCAATCGCCGATCTACAGGTGTCATCGATTCTCATCTTGTAATGCATCAGCTGACCTGCAACGGTGTACTTGAAGGAATCCGTATTTGCCGTAAAGGTTTCCCCAACAGGATGTTGTACCCTGACTTCAAACACAGGTATTCATTTGTGGCTAAAAATGCCCTTTTCATTACAATATAATATCGCATTATTTATATAGTTAAAAATTTCAAATTTTTGACATTATACATAGAGTATAGCCACTTTTTAGACTCCTCCCCTCCTTTTTTGACTTTTTTTTTGTTTGATCGTTGTAATCGACAATTTTTTTTGCGCCTCCCCTTCTGCTCCTTACCTTTCATGAAATAGATATGTAATTCTTGCCCCTAACGCAGTGCCAAAAGGCACATTTGTGGATGCCAAAGTGGCTTGTGAAAAAGTCTTATCAGACATTCAACTTGACAAGGAGCAGTTCAGATTGGGCCATACAAAGGTATTAATTCCCCCCTCCCCTGCCAACACCAAACCATATTTGTCCCTACTCCCTCTTTATCCTCTGCAAATAGCCTTAGACACCATCTAGATCTTACCCTTTCTCAAACTTTTTCCCCACTCCAACCCCTTGTTCGTTGTCCTACCGCGTTTCGTTTTGGCCCATGTCGTCGTCCATTATCCACTTTTATCATCTTGTGGTTAGTCAAGTGTTCCTTGTAAGTGTCAACTTCCGTCCTGACAACCTTTCTTACGACTTAGTTACTTGTTTTGAAGGGATAATAACGAATCATCGCTCATACAGGTAAGACTTCCATCTCCCCCTCAAAAATTCCCAACAGACCACCATTTATCCTAATCCCAACTTTCCTGATAGTCCTGTTTTGTAAAACTTCTCTTCCTCCTCACAAATAGACCTATGCATTTTCTAATTAAAATCCTCTTTAGAGAGATCCTGTATTATCAAGAAGGTAGAAAGTTTTTCCTATCACTATGTTTTCTCTAGTATTCTAGGGCTAAATCCTTGTAGGATATCCTGTAGAATAAAAAATGAAAGACAAATATAATTGCATTCAATGCTAGAGACTTGTTTTCTCTCTCTCTTCCCACCTTTTTTTCCTCTCCAATTTCCAACTTGCATCAACCCTTCATTCCCCTTCCTCCTGTTAGATACACCATCCTGGATCCTAACGTACTTCCTCAAGGGTTTATCGATGCCCGCGTCGCTACAGAAAAATTATTGAAATCGATTAAATTAGATGAAACTCAATACCGAATGGGTCACACCAAGGTAGGCATCAACATAACAAGACTGCATCTTTGAAAATGCATATTCAGGCTCGGATTGGCCAGAGAGAGGACACGCCCGTCCCACTCGCCAGATTTAATTGGGACATAAAGTGTATGATGATGATGATGTTGTCACATTGGAAATTTTAAGGGGCAATTCTTAGTGCCAGTCCGACCTTGCACGTACATAAATGTATACAATAAGTGTATATTATGCAGTTCTGAATGTTATGTGAGAATATAAAGAAACATTTTGGGGAGGGCTAAGGAACCAACAAATCACTGTTTGTAAAAGAAAAAGAAATGGTTGACTAACTGCGATGTACTGCTTTGAAATAACAATGCAGAACTTTAATGTCGCACGTTTGTTGCTGTTGCTGTACAGAGCAACGTTTATCAGCTTGAGTGTAAAGAAGTTGAGCCCCTTGTTTAAAAAAAAAAAACAGGCAACCCGTTGGACGAGATTGGACACAGTGTCCACCCTCAGGGTTGGTGGTAGCGATTGCGTTACATAAAGGTCATTGAGAAGGGATGATTGGGCCAGATATCCAAATTCCCTACCTAACATCCTTGACATTGCTTGCACGCCTTTACTAATGCTTCAGTCTTCTCTACATTCTTGGGCTAAATGTGCTATTTTCGTTTTGCTGTTGATGGAATTCACCATCAGGTAAGTACACTCAATGTCTTTTCCCCCACTCTCTTCAATATCGTTGTCCCATGCCCTTTGACACGTGTGCTCTCCTTGATCTTTGTTGTATTGTCTCATATATTTTCTTGTTGCGCAAGTGGCACAGTTGCTACTGCTGCATGCATGGCACCTTACGTTGTCGTTGTTGTCTTTCACTCGTGTCTTGAAGGATTTTGTTCGTCTACTGCATGAAGAATTTATATATAAAGAGCGATTGAGTGAATTTTTCCTAAATTTCGTCTTCTGTTTTTCGCTACGAAAAACCTCCACCACTATGTGTGTGTGTAGGTCTTCTTCAAGGCCGGTGTCTTGGGTAGCTTGGAAGAAATGCGTGACGAACGTCTTGGCAAGATTGTGACCTGGTTGCAGGCCTGGATCAGAGGTTATACTACGCTGAAGAACTTCAAGAAGTTGCAAGATCAAAGGTTAGTATGATCAAAGGCTTTCTTTCAATCTTGAAACACAAAAAGCGCACAATTTTTGTTGACATCTGAAATTGTATTTCCTTTTGATAGAATCGCTCTGTTGGTCATTCAACGCAACTTGCGTAAATACCTCCAACTTCGCAATTGGCAGTGGTGGAAGTTGTACAGCAAGGTTAAGCCTCTGCTTAACGTGGCCCGTGTTGAGGATGAGATGAAGGTGAAATTTAAATTTGATGATGATGAGGAAAGGAGTACATTACCTCTTTTTGATCTAAACATCTCTCACGCTGTGGTTCTGTCCTCTCTCTGTGTGTGTAGGCTTTGGAAGAAGAGTTGAAGAAAACGAAGGAAGCTCTGGAGAAGGAAGAAAAGCAACGTAAGGAACTTGAGGACCAGAATAACAAATTGGTAAAGGAAAAGAATGATCTGTACAGCCAACTGGAAAGTGAGAGAGCAAACTTGGGTGACGTGGAAGAACGTACTCAGAGACTCATGACTCAGAAAGCAGATCTGGAATCTCAAGTTTCGGTAAGTAACACATTCTTTACATTATTGCTACAATAACAACAAAAAAAGGCTTTTAGAGAAAGTGATGTATCGCATGCATTTAGGCCCTCCCCCCATCCTATCTTTGTACCGCTCATCAAGTAGGAGTGTAAATATTTATACTGATTGTCTTCGTTCTTCTTTTTATCCGAAAATTTAAATTGTATCGATTAGAGACAAGTATTTTGACGTAACTGTCAGGATTAGTTTGCTTCTCTTTGTCAGCTTACAAATCCTAGATAAGGGATAATTCATTTTAAAATATTTGTCAAAAAACAATTTTTTTTTTTGGCAATTTTTATAATATTTGAGTGCCTACCGCTCTAGGTTAGTTATTGGCAAGGTGTGTACAGTACTTTGGATTCTGGCATCCTGCCTAGAATTAATGTTTCAAGCTTGTAATTTGTATAACTTTGTAAAATGATCTCCATTCCTTACAACTTCCTTCTTTAATTTCTGGCATCCATCTGTCTGTCTGTCGCAGTCTCTATTAGTTTTCATGTTAATAGTTTCTTGGCTCCTGCCCTGTGTGTGTATCTCCCCTACCAAATACTTGTTAATGTGAAGTTGGCAAATTTCCACGACAAATGAAAAGTGCACTTGTTAGACATATGTCATCCAAATGAGAATTTTGTGTGAAAGAAAATTCGGTGTACTTACCTGTGTTGTCTTAATATAGACGTCAACGTAGTGGTATTTTGCGACACATAGAGTGACAGGTGCAAGTTAAAGATGAAAGAGAGACCGGAGTGCTTTCAACCGTGTATAATGGTTTTAGGGGGGAGTCCCTGGCCTAGATTTTTTTTCTTCTTTCCCATTTGCTATGTTTCAAAATGTTCCTGTCAAATAGTATGAATAATTTCTTGTTTTGAGATAAGTTGTTGAGCGCCAATTCTTAAAGAGTGATTGTAAGCCAGACCAAATACAGGTCTATCAATTATTCTTCCCTCTAAAATAAGTATATTTGTTATATAAAGTGACTAAATTTAGAATACTTCCTTACCCCTTTTGAAATTTAACTATTTTGGGATTTAAATGTTCGTTGAATGTTTCTTTTTCCTCGCCGTCATTGCCAAAATACAGAATGGTCGGCCTCTGTTTTTTTTTTCTTTTTATTATTTTCATTCATTTTCGTTGTCAGGAATTGAGTTTAAACGTCGGTTTTTGTTTAAGGTAACGCGCCAGCAGATGAATTTGTTATGAATTTTATTTAATGCTGGATATTTGGCGAAATTGAAGGAATTATTTTAGAATTTCTAACCCTAAATGCGAAACCTAATTACGGTATTCTTTTTCGAATGGGAAAAACCTCAGCCTCGTTCTGTTGTTACGGAGCTTCATTAGTTACTTTTAGTGCTTTGTGTGATTGCCTGTTATGAGGGGAGTTGAAATAACTGCGCGTAGTTTACAGAAAGTTGTAGCGATTTTAGCACAATAAGGCTCATTTAAAAATTTTATTTCTCTCATAGTCCTTTAGACGAGACATATTTCAAACTTTATATTTGAAAAAAATGGGTGTTTTTAGCTATTTCTAGCTTAGTTGTATATTTATTTTATTTATTGGCTTATTTTAGAAGTTTAGGTCCGGGATATTTCTGTATTCTCAGAATGATACTGACGGCCTAGTGTTGGAAAATGCGATTAATTGTGATAACTGTAGCTTTGAAGAAATCCACATGGCTCACATTTTATTTTTCATAAGAAAATGTTAACATTCTGAGTTTGTATTTGTTTGAAACGATCCAACAGAAATGTTTAGTGAGTTGTTGGAGATGCATGGGGAGAAGAGAAAAAAGTTGAGGTAGAAAACTGAAACGGGGGAACTCGAGAATTATGTTATTTGGTGGTCTGGCGTTAGTATGTCATTGACGGAAATAGGTTAATTTTTGCAGTTTGCACTTTTTATTTTTTTGGAACTGGTAAAGAGCAGAAGTTTAAGAGACTGGAGTTAAGAAATAAAATAAACATTCCTCTTATTGCACAAGCAAATATCAAGTAGAGATTATTTTAAATTATATAGTAGTCGATAATCGAGGAATGTGACATGGTACATCCCATCACTCTAATATAGTCTAAAGATTTTGAATTTTTTTTTACTTGCAAGAGTATCGTATTTAAACAGATATTAGACCAAAGTTTTTGAAACTAAACATTTTGCATTCTGGTATATAAATAACGGCTGACATAATCGCGAGTAGAAAGTAGTTTTATCTTTAGCACTCTCTACTTGTTAGTTTTTTCCACTTTACCTACTTCAAATTTCTGTCAACATCCTTAGTCGTCCATGGATTTAGTGCATATTTTTATATACGAAAAGTGAAAGATGAGAGATCGTTTTAATGTTGACCCCTTGTGATAGCACTCTTGTGTTAATTCTATCTTGGTTTCGTCTTCTCTCTCTTTGGTAAAAGACCTTCATTTTGTTGAGAATTTCCTCGAGTAAACCGATGATTTCGACATGCAGAAATATATATTTTTTTTTTGCTTCTTCCATCATATACCTATCTTTGGATGACTTTAGACCCGTCTTTGCTCTCCTCCTCTTTCCCCTCCCGTCCCATTCAGGCATCCAACCATCAACTGGCAATTCCTTTTTGCTTTCTGCTCTGTTACCAATCTCCGTCTCCCCTATCACCTGTTAGGCGTCAACCACGCCTACTCCCTCTCGCTTTCCCAGCTCATCTTCCTCTGAACGTCACCACTACACCTCCAACTTTTGCATCCTTTTTTGGCTGTCAAATATTTATATACCTATACATACATATATGTATGTATGCGTGTATATATATATATGGAGAGAGATATGTAAACATTTTCTAGCAATTGAGACGAGGACTTCAAAGTCAACGAAAAGGTGCGTGCTAGTTTACTCGACGGTGGGCGACGGTTTTCGGTGTGCTCTTTTGTCTTGCTGTTTTAACAGCTCCTGGTTTCGATCGTCGATATCAAGTGCCTTATGCATGGTGAACCCCACCCCTTTAATAAGGGAGTTTGCTTTCCTCGAATCACGGTTGGGATATATAAATCAACAACCAGGACATTTTTATATCGTGATATCTCTCATCGCCATTCTCCTCATCCTCCTCTTCCTCGAGTTTCTTCAAGTTGCGCATCTTCAGCGATTTCACTTTGATAGTGTCACTTATTAGCCCTTCGTGCTGTGAACCAGCTTCCCATTTGTCGAAATATTCTCGTGATTCGTTGGATATTTACCCTAGAGGGACTGGTTTCAACTCTAGGTTTCCCTCCTTATATCCTTCCCCCGTTTATGACCCTTACCTTCCTTCGGCCTCTTATTCCCAGTTGGTCTTGTGTCGTCGTAGTCAACTCTGTTCTTACCCTCCTAGAGTAATCTTTTACCTTCCCTTCTCTCCTCTTTCTCTCTTCTCTTTTTACCTAATTTTACTGCTCTTCTGTGATTGTGACAATCTACTATCGCTATAGTTTTTGAGAAGAAAAAAAGTTTTTATCAATGATTATTTATTAGTGATATCGCGTGTTCTTCAGTTCCTAAGTACTGATTTTAATATTAGTGCTATATATAAATATATTTCTGATTTAACTTTGCCGAAAAAGATTTTGTTTCAATAATGGCTGATTATGTGACCACTGTGGATGTAAAACCAGAAACTGATTATCATCACCTACTACAGGAAATGCAAGAAAGGCTACAGTCGGAAGAAGATGCACACACGCAACTTTTGGGAACAAAGAAGAAGCTGGAGGGCGAAATCCAAGGATACAAGAAAGATATCGAAGATCTGGAGTTGACCATTCAGAAGGTGAGTCTGTTAATTTAAAATATATTTAATTTCTGGATTGATGAGACGTGGTTGTTTTTCATAGTCAGTGAAGTTTAGTCTTGAATTAGTAAGTACTATTTTTTATATATATGTGGTTTTTCGTACCGAATAGGCCGAACAAGACAAGGCCTCAAAAGAGCACCAGATCCGCAATTTGAACGACGAAATTGCCCACCAAGACGAACTTATTAATAAATTGAACAAAGAAAAGAAGCATCTGCAGGAAGTGAGCCAGAAGACGGCCGAAGATTTGCAGGCTACCGAAGACAAAGTGAACCATTTGAACAAAGTGAAAGCCAAATTAGAACAGACTTTAGATGAGTTGGAGGACTCCTTGGAAAGGGAAAAGAAATTGAGGGCCGATATTGAAAAGAACAAGCGAAAGGTCGAAGGTGACCTGAAATTGACTCAGGAAGCTGTAGCTGATCTTGAACGTAACAAGAAGGAACTCGAGCAGACCATTCAAAGGTTAGTATTGATTATAACTGCTTTTAGTCGTCCCTCTCTCGAACTATTAATCTATTACTGATTTAAAACACACTTTTTCTTTACAGGAAGGACAAGGAATTAAGTAGTTTGGCAGCTAAGCTCGAAGACGAACAAAGTTTAGTAGCTAAGCTTCAGAAACAGATTAAAGAATTACAGGTAGGATAGTTTCAAAATTATTTTTTTTGTGTGTGAAATTTTTGGGAGTAACTCGAAGTTTTTATTTTGCAAAAAAGAAATGAAGAATGTTAGTCACATTAGCGTGTGAAAAAGATATTTGGGGATGTGTTACTCAGCCTTTGGTAAACCCATTTCAGGCAGTGTGTTCTCCTCAGTTATGGACCTAAAAATCGTTGACTTTTCACATTGAAGGAATGTCATATTTAAATTTAGAAACATGCATCATTGCAAAAATAAGAAAAAGTATTAGTAATCCAATCTGAACTAACCATGAAATCCGTCATAACATCTTTCAATTTTGTGTTTTTCTTTTCGCTACAAGATTTGTTGCCTTTTTTTTCCTTCTCATTTTATATTTTAGTCAAAATGTATAGCTGTTCTTGCCTTCCTTCATTTTTCACTAAGAAAATTAACATAAATGTTTCATTTTAACTTTCAAAGATAGAAAGAAATAGTTATTTTTTTACTACGTTCCCAAAAATATTTATGAGAAGGGAAAAGAAACTGTTTTCTGTTTATCCCTATAAGGCAATGACAAAATTGAGGTTCTCCTTAACTGGCGTTTTTGTGAGGTATTTGGCTTCTGGTGTTGATTTTTTAGGTGCTTGGCATCTGCAGAGTTCACTTCTTCCTTCCTTCGTCCTCCTCTCCCCTTTCTCTTGCACCATCCTCCCTCTAATTCCCATTCATATTAGGACCCTCTCTTCTTCTTCCTCTTGCTCCCTTCCCTCATCCCAGATCCCTTTTTATTCCCCCCTTTCTAAAATGTTGTTTTTCTCCACTAAATGCCATTGCTTCAGAGTCTCGCATCCCCCCTCTTCCCATTCCTTGTTTTCATAATTTTACATAGCCTCACCACCTCCCCTTCCACTCTGACTGGCCAAAGCACTTGCCAGTCTTTGTTTATTATTATTATCCATTTTCACATTTTAACTATAAAATCATTAATGTAGGTGTCATTTAATAATTATTTACAATATATAACTCTTCGATGTTGCAACTGTTAACATACAAAAAGCCATGGTAGCGTTTTTCAAAGTCATTCACCTTTGTATGTTTGGAGTTTGGCATTTCAGATTTTTTGGTAATGGCACCTTGAATCTCTTTTTATTGAGATATTCCAGCAGTGCTCCTTCAACAATCCCTTTCATTGTGGCTATTATTTATTTCATTTCTTAAATCTGGCTCGAGTTCAGGGTGATTATTTTTTTTTTTGTTGTTTTCTCCATCTCTCTCTGTTCTCGTGTATATCTTCCTTCTGTTTTACTCGCCACATTTGTTATCTCGATGCGTGAATGACTTTTATTTTGCGGAAAGAAATGGATGACTTGAATTAGTTGTGAACATATGGTATGTCAAGAAATTCCTCGAGATGAAAGCCAGGAGATTGGAATCTTGGATAAAATGGGAATCCAGACGCTGCTGTTTTTCCTCATTTAAATAGTTTTGTTCTTCGATCTGTTCATAGTGAACGTGTTTTGCAACAACTGCCTTCTTTTTGTCCCGACAAGTAGAACAAGTTATTGTATTACAATTCACATAAAGGTTTCTTTGTGTGTGTTCTTTTACAAAAAAAAGATATCTGTTCATCCTGTTTAGAGATTTAGATACTAAATAATTATGTCGAAAGACATTCCTCAATTTCAATCAGACGACGGAAATGTTGAAATTGTCAAATATGATCCTATTCAACACCACGATCAGCAGTCCAATCTGAATCAATTTTATCCTAGAGCACCATTCACTTTGCCATTTCTTACGAAATTGAGTGTTAGTACTAAAGCGGTCATCAGACATGCTCAGGAAGTCGCCAATTTCTTTCCGCATTCAGCAGCTATTTTTTATCAAGTAATTCATTTGATCTCGAGATGATACTACTTCCTGTTATATATATATATCGACAAGTTTTAAGTAAATGATGTATCTAGTAATCGTCATCGCAGCTGCCAGATGCAGTGGACATCATTTATTATTTTGTTTTCCTCAATCTCTTGTTTATTTTGTGTTTCCTAGTCGAGAATTGAAGAATTGGAGGAAGAGTTGGAAGCTGAGAGACAGGCACGAGCTAAGGTGATGATAATCTATTGCTTTATTATGTTCTTTAGATCCAAATATATTTTTGTATACACGACCTAATTGTCAAGAATATATTTATTAGGCTGAGAAACAACGGGCTGATTTGGCAAGAGAATTGGAAGAATTGCACGAACGTCTTGAAGAGGCTGGTGGAGCCACAAGTGCTCAGGTACTATAACAGAATATCTCTCTCTCTCTCTCCCTCTCTTATTTCTTGAAGAGGTCAAGTACTTTATCTTGAATATTAAACTTCTCCTTTTTTCTTGATATGTAGATCGAATTAAACAAGAAGCGGGAAACAGAATTAGCAAAACTCAGGCGAGATCTTGAGGAAGCCAACGTCCATCATGAAGCCACACTTTCCGGACTCAGGAAGAAGCACACGGACACAGTTGCAGAACTCAGTGAACAAATCGACCAACTTAACAAGGCCAAAGTCAAGTAAGTAGTTGTCGCTGATGATATTCTGGTGTGCTCTATTAAAAATTGAATTATTTTCCAGTTTTGATAGTCAGGTTCTGGATCTAGTTCATGAATACTTGGTTTTTGTCAGTTATTATTTTTGGGAACAGGCAGTGATTAATATGTCGCCCTAGTAGATTATGCCTATTTGATAATTTTTTTGGTTGTTATAATATTCTTCGATAATCACTACTTGCCGTGTACAGAATTGAAAAAGACAAAGCTCAATTGAAAGCTGAATTGGATGACTCAAGGGCATCCTTGGACCACTTAACGAAAGATAAGGTAAAATTCTAGGGTGTTAACCTCCAGTATATCACCCTTTAGTCATTAACACTAAACAGTTTGAGCGTGTGGTGGTTACTTGTGTCTACTAATATGTACCAGCTTGAGCTCCTTCTTCCGTTGTCTGCTGACCATTGAACCTGGATTCTCTCAACGGATTCCTGAAACGGTTTTTTTATTGTCTCAGTCTCTCCCCTCACTCCTGTTTTACACCCTCCCTTCCTCCCCAAGGTTTTGTTTTCCTTGGTCGATATCCTAGTCATTCCCTTGTTTTCACCCTATCTATAGACTCGAAAGAGAAAAGGCTGAACTAGTGACTGGTTATCATGACTCCCAAGTTTCCATCGAGCATTTTGCTCGACTTCAGGTATTATTGATGTCAATGTTGACCCTCTTCCCCCTTATTTGGCACCACGTGTATCATGTGGTCTGCCTTCTCCTACTGCTGATACAATTTCTATCTTAACTTATTCTTCTGTTTATTTGGTTCTCTCGCAATGGCCCAGTTTTAGCAACTGGTCATCGTCATTTCTAGCTGTGAGGATTTTAATATACACTTTCTCTCTCTTCTCTTTCTGGTCTAAACGTGTTTTTTTTTAAAATCAACACATCATGTCTTACCATAAACGCAGTGCTTTCTGTAACCAGCATGTAGTCAGTCGTTTGTTTTACTAACAGAAATATCTGACAGAAATTTTAATAGATTAATAACAATCTGTGCCTGTCGATTTCCTAGTTTAATCACTTACCAGTGTAAAGGATTGATATGTTAATTGCAATTCTAACTCCTTCTTCCTCTTCCTGCAACTAACAGGCCAATTCCGAAAAGACTCAGAAACAATTGGAAGCCCAAATTTCCGAGATCCAAGCCAAATACGATGAGGCACATAGAACCTTGGGCGACTTCGATGCAGCCAAGAAGAAACTTGCTGCTGAAAACGGCGAATTAACTCGTCAACTGGAAGATGCCGAATCTCAAATCAATCAATTCAGCAAATTGAAGATGTCTCTGACGTCGCAATTGGAAGATTCTAAGCGTATGGCCGATGATGAGAGCAGGGTCAGTAATGTCTACCTTCCTACTTGCCCTGTATTTTGTTGGAAACCCAGTTCTGTTTAGTAACTGTTTCTTACTGTTATCCATGTATAGGAACGGTCGAGTCTGTTTGGCAAGTACCGCAACATTGAGCACGAACTGGATATTCTCCGTGAACAAGTTGAGGAAGAACAAGAAGCCAAGAACGACCTCCAGAGGCAGCTGTCTAAGGCAAACACCGAAATCCAGACATGGCGCACCAAGTTCGAGAGCGAAGGCTTAGCCCGGGCTGAAGAATTAGAGGAAGCCAAGTGAGTCAACTATTAGCCCATGTTATGAATTGCAGACAACACCCGCGCTCATCATTATTAATTTGACGTAATTCAATAGGCACAAATTGGCTGCCAAATTGAGTGAAGCTGAAGAAGTTATTGAACAATTGCAAGCCAAATGTGCCGGTTTGGACAAGGCCAAGCAGAGACTCCAGGGAGAAATTGAGGATATGAGCATTGACGTTGAAAGGGTGAGATATTTTTTTTACTACAGCTTGCAAGTAGTCGACTTTCGACTAATGCTATTTGGTTTTTTTCGTATCAGGCCAATGCTCTTGCCTCAGCCTTGGAGAAAAAACAGAAGTCTTTCGACAAAATCATCGCCGAATGGAAGGCCAAGGTGGACGATTTGGCTGCTGAATTGGATGCCTCACAAAAGGAATGCCGCAACTACAGCACTGAAGTATTTAAGGTGAAGGCCGCTTATGAAGAAAGCCAAGAGGCATTGGAAGCTGTTCGCCGTGAGAATAAGAACTTGGCTGGTGGGTTACAGCTATTTTTTTCCTGCCATTACTAGTTTTCTAATAATTATAAACTCTTCTGTCTCTGTCTTTTTCTCAAAATTGACGATTTATTCATTCAGATGAAATCAAGGATCTCACTGACCAACTGGGCGAAGGTGGCCGAAGCGTACATGAACTGGAGAAATCACGCAAACGCCTCGAGTTGGAGAAGGAAGAATTACAAGCCGCTCTGGAGGAAGCTGAGGCTGCTCTGGAACAAGAAGAGAACAAAGTACTCCGTGGCCAACTGGAACTGTCTCAAGTACGCCAAGAGATCGACCGTCGCATCCAAGAGAAGGAAGAAGAGTTCGAAAATACTCGGTAAGTTACTTTTGTTATTTAATTTTGTACTTCTCGCAAATAATCTCGTCGTCATTACTTTTTGCTGGTGATATTTTAGCAAGAACCACCAACGGGCCATTGATTCCATGCAAGCCAGCTTGGAGGCTGAAGCCAAGGGTAAAGCTGAAGCTCTCCGTCTTAAGAAGAAACTCGAATCCGACATCAACGAGTTGGAAATTGCATTGGATCATGCCAACAAGGCTAATGCCGAGGCACAGAAGAACATCAAGAAATACCAACAACAACTCAAGGACTTGCAAATTGCCTTGGAAGAAGAGAGCCGTGCCCGTGAAGAAGCCCGCGAGGCATTGTCCGTATCCGAAAGGCGTGCTGCCACCCTTCAAGGCGAATTGGAAGAAAGCCGGGCCCTACTGGAACAAGTAAGTCGAGCATTTCTTGAAAGAACCTTCTAATGAATTTTCAATTTTTGGACCCCACCCCTCTCTCTCTCTCTCTCTCTCTCTGTTGTTTTCTCTCAGACTAAAATGTTTGAAATTGTTTTGTAGGCCGACCGCGCCCGCCGCACTGCTGAGATTGAACTGGCCGAAGCTCACGACCAACTCAATGAACTCTCTGCCTCTGCCTCTTCATTGTCCTTGGCTAAGAGAAAGTTGGAAGGCGAATTGCAGACCCTCCATGCCGATTTGGACGAGATCTTAAACGAAGCCAAACAATCAGAAGAGAAGGCAAAGAAGGCCATGATCGATGCTGCTCGTTTGGCCGACGAACTTCGTGCAGAGCAAGAACACGCTGGACAACTAGACAAGTTACGCAAGGCTCTAGAACAGCAAGTCAAGGAATTGCAAGTGCGCGTGGATGAGGCAGAAGCTGCTGCTCTTCGAGGAGGCAAGAAGATTATTCAGAAATTGGAGCAGAAGGTCCGCGAGCTGGAGAATGAATTGGATTCCGAACAACGCCGTCACGCTGATGCCCAGAAGAACCTTCGTAAATCAGAACGCAGAATTAAAGAGTTGGCCTTCCAGTCGGAAGAGGATCGCAAGAACCAAGAAAGGATGCAAGACTTGGTGGATAAATTACAACAGAAGATTAAGACGTACAAGAGACAAATCGAAGAAGCTGTACGTTGAACCTTCTTTTTATTTTCGCCCTTTTCTTGTAGTAGTCAGTTGGAATTCAGGGAATAATTTTTGTGTTTGATTTGACAGGAGGAAATCGCTGCCCTTAATCTCGCCAAATTCCGCAAGGCTCAACAAGAATTGGAAGAAGCTGATGAACGTGCAGACATTGCTGAAAATACCCTGGCTAAGTTGCGTGCCAAGAATAGGAGTTCCGCATCCGCAGGCCGCTTGAGCCCACCCGTAAGTGTTCCTGGATCCAGGGATAGTACCTCTTTGTCAATGTCTTTCTTGCACTGAAGATTAATAAGATTAATTTTTATTCTTGTAGCCTGCAGCTAGACCCCGTCCAAAGAAGGCTATCGATGAAGGAGATTTTTTCTAAATGTTGTAAGTTGTGTTAGTCAGTCACACAATTATTATATGGGGGGGTCTTCTGAAAGTGGTTGGCTTGTAACTAACTCTTGTTATCTTTCATTTTGTCTCCAGCGTCCCGGTGTAATTTAGATGTTTCGCAAGCAAAGGAAAGCTGGCTCCAATCTAATCGTTATCTTCCCATTCAAACCCCTTCATAATTGCAACCTGACAGATCAAGGAGCTGGGAACAACGATTTTGAAAAAAAAACGCGAATTTTAGCATAATTGCTATGTATCGGTAAAACGATTTAATGTTTCTGTGTTTTTTCCTTTTTTTGAATGGAGAAAAAATTGTAAGAGAATTTGCCAAATACATGATACATATTGAAAACTATCTTGAAACTTTGTGTTATTGATCGCCAGAGAACTAATTTTGTATACCTGGCACAGTGGGTAGCACGCTCGGTAACTGCGTCAGTAGTTCTAGGTTCGATACTAGACCGAGGTGGGTTGGCTTCTTTCGGGCGAGAGAGTCTCCGAGTGAGCCTTCTTTCAGATGAGAAGTAAAACCGAGGTCCCGTGTGGTGTACGATGGCATTTGCGCGTCAACGGGCAAGATTTTGCAGGTGTAGGAGCTCGCCTTCTGAATTCCGTGGAATTCCCCAACGAACACTAGACCGTCGATATATAACCATAGGGGTTGCAGCTTTGATCGCCAACCGGCTGTGGAACGCCATGTCCAATATATCGCCCTTGTGTCCATTCAGAGGGACAAGATGGGTACCCGGCCCTGCCATAGGCGGAAAAAGGGTTAGCAGTTGCTTTTACCTGACATCTTAATTTCTTCTACCAACGAATCATAGCTGTGAAGACATAAGCTCGACTACAAAGCAGAGTTGTCTTTTGCTGTGTAGGTGACACTGAGCGCATATACTGTACAGTAGCATTAGGGTGACCAGGCGTCCCGATTTCAGACTTCATGTCCCGCCGTCCATCTGTTGTCCCGGTGGGACGCCTGTTTGTCCCGCTTTGTCGGCAACTTTTCAGAAACATTCACGGGAAGTTCTGCAGGGCAGTGGTTAGGCCAGCTTTGCTATATGGATCAGTGTGCTGGGAATTGAGGAAGAGCCACGTCAACAGAATGCAAGGGACTGAGATGTATGGGGTGTCGAGAGCTGATAGAATTACGAGGAATGAGTATATTAGACGTAGTCCGGGGGCGGTGGACATCGTGGAAAAGATGATGGAGGATAGGTTGATGTGGTACGGACACGTAATGAGAAGAGGGGAGGAGGAGCTCGTTAGGTCCATTTCAGGATTGCAGGTGGTCGGAAGCACCCGGGGCAGGGGGATACGAAGCAGACGTGGGAGCAGGTTGTCCGTAAGGATATGGCAGTGTGTGGGGTGGAGGGCTGGAGCCCGCAGGCGGAATAAGGGTATGATGAGGATGATGATGCATCCTGTGCTGGATGGACACACATTCAAGCTATAAGGTACATTAGGTACGAGGTCGCAAGGTTTGCTCTTTGCTCTTCAGGAAAGAATGTCTCACCACCCCTACTTGGGGACACTCACCGAAAGCCCCCGTCCCGCTTTGCCCTCTGGAAAATCTGGTCACCTTAATTAGGGTGTAGAATTTCGTTGTTGGATTCATCAGCATGAAATTGGTGTTCAAATGTCAAGTACAGTAATGACAAATATGCAGTACTCTCTAATTCGCAACAGGTATAACAAATGGAAGGTTTTGCTTCATTCCTTCCGGCTTCTTGTGACGTCACTCAGACCTTCTGTGAATATACGGGGGAAGTCCAATCGAATGTTGTCTTGGTTAATTGTAGTTCTGGTGAACGTTGGATGCTGTTGTCGTTATGAAACGTTTCATCCGTTTTCTTACTGCATTTTAATTCTTACCGAAGTTTTCGATTACGAAAAAATGCACTTCGTTACGATAAAAGTGAAATTTAATATTCATTACTATTTCTGCATGGACAAAATATTTTTCTTAACAGATCACGTGTTCTTGCAAGGTTAGTGAGCCATATTTAAACTTCTTTAGGATTAGCTGTTATAAAATACATTACTACATTTCATTATTTAACCAGTTTACCTGTAAAAAGACTGAGCATGTTAGTCTAGAATTTTAACGCCAAAGGTGGTTTTACGCAATCTTTCATATTGCCGGTATAAGAGTACTGTATTGTAAACAGCAGTGGTTCTCAATTTGTTTGAAGCCAAGGAACATTAATTAAACCGTGACATTTGACTTGCACGGAAAACTTGCGATTCAACATACTGTAAACTTTAAAGCAGGTTGTACACTTTCCACACTTAGTACTTACTACCACTTTATATACGTAATAAAACGAACAACTACGTCACTTGCGTTTGCTGATTACAATCCCATTCAAAAATTATTTTAAATTGTATCGATTTTTTTTTTGCCAACATCTTTATTTTTTGCGGAACACTGATTGAGAACCACTGATATATAATATAGTCGATTTGTTTTGATGGTCTGGCTCCTCTTAGGCGGAATATTTATTTATTTATTTTGACACGTACAATAAAGTACAAACAAAAGCAAAACCAGGTATACAAAGAATATCATGCCTAGGTAGACGAAAACAGGTGCCCGAAAAGCACACGCCTGAAGTGCCGACAGGTCCCCCCATACATTTGAAATTGGAACACTCAAACACATGGGAGCGCACGGTACTACGCAGAGTATTCCAGGATGCAAAACAAACCCCTGGAAAAAAAAACGGCGGCGAAAATCTTTGGGGGGAGATCAGAAACAAAACGAAATCGAGAGGGCAGCCTAACATCCACAGAGGCCCTAAAGGTCCGGGTTATACCATGACAGGGATGATGGGGGTTGCGAAGTGCCCATGCAAGCTCCAGAAGATTGCAAAACATGAGAAACTTATCAAATGCAAGAATACCCGTTTTGCGACACAATAGGGACAGATGTATACCATTGGGGATGCGAAAGATAGCACGCAACACATTGTTGTAGGCCACCCGGAGAGGGGCAAGGCGCAAGAAGGGGGAAGAAGAGGGGCAGAATATGCCACAAGAGTCTGCACCTTGGCCCGAAAGATCAGAACCAACTTCCTGCGGGGTACTATAGCCCTGAGACGGCGGAAAAGGTAGGCTAAAGAATTAATTTTGGCCACAAGAAAATCCCGTTGAGGGATAAATACAAGCACGAAATGCTTTATCTGTTACCCAGCTGTATATTTTTGTTGGCACATCACTGGGCACATGACAGTACTCCAGGTTAGGAAGCAAGTAAAACCTTTCACTACCTATGTTAAATAATGAAGTATTAACAATATTTTCATTTTCATTTCGCCATTACCAAAGGAATCTCCTTGTTAACGTTCTTTTAACTGGATTTATTTAATGGGTTGGGGAGTTAGCCAAGCAGCCATAACAGGACGAACCCTTAGGAGGCTGCTCGCGGGAGATGGAGGTAGGTAGAGGACATAGGAGAGGGGAAATTTTGCAGCACCCAACGTTCTTTATCAACCTCTAATATCTTTTAGCCATTAATATCTTTTTTAGTAAGGAATCATTCAGACATTTAATTATCATATTTGTTATTTTTGTTAAATTGTTATTTGTTAATTTGCCCCATTGGACGCTCGGTAACTGCGTCAGTAGTTCTAGGTTTGATACTGGACCTAGGTGGGCTGGCTTCTTTGGGGCGAGAGAGAGGCCCCGCGTGCGACTTCTTTCGGATGAGAAGTAAAAGCGAGGTCCCGTGGGGTGTACGATGCCAGTGACACGTCAAAGAACCCACTCTACTATGCAACGGGTAGATGAAGCAAAATCTCCAGGTGTAGGAGCTCGCCCAGCGAACAGTAGACCGATGATAAATAAGCATAGGGGGTTGCAGATTTGGTAGGCAACCGACTGTGAAAAAACACTGTCCAATATTTCACCCTTAGTGTAATGAATGCTATGTCAAAGAGATGACTAATGAAGGAACTACGAAGATATTTGTACAATATCACCTTATCCAATAGCGTTTAATGCATTATAATATACAATAACTTGTACAAGAAGGAACACAAGTGGATTCCCTCCATATTCAATAAATGAACTCCTGTACTCTTTCATGGAACATTCGCTGGCAAAATCCAACATAAAAGCTTTGAATGACTGGAAAAACAATACGATACCGTATCTTGTTTTTGTTGAAAGCAGTAATACTCAAATTTGTTGGCGGAAATTCTCCCAAGTCAAGCAATATAAAATATGAGGGAATGTTGCTAGAAAAGATGCATTTTCATACAAGTACGTAACGAAATTTGCTAGTGCTATTTACAAAAAAAGTGCTTGATTGGCATGAAAAAATAAAGACTGCAACAAATATCAATAACCACTGCCCTACTAAAGCAACAAAAAAGTTGCAACATCAAGAACGCATTAAGTAAGCAAAAATATACATTCAGAGGGGCAGGTTTTGCCTATACATTTCTTATTGACATCAAACTCACATTTGGGATATGAAAAATACTTTCGCAATGAAAGGAATAGGAATCACAGCCCAGTATAACAATGACTGCTAATAGCATGGGGACATCAAAATGAACCCATCATTCTGGACGCTGTCATTACCAATCACAGACAAGGAAACTTCTCTGAGACTCCATAGTTCAGAAATGGACGAAATTAGTAGTTAAACTGTTGTTGCATATCCTATAGTATCGCAAATCATTGACCAACCTGTGAATATTGTGAGTAAATGAGGGTAAATCCTAAAAATGAACAGAAAAAAGTTAACTATATTAATACATATATAAATGCACGACTGTTGTAACCTTAAGAAGAAAACAACTCGCCAATTCTAATTTAAAGTTGTGCGACAGAAGAGCTTTTTGGGTGTCATCAACTCCTTGGCAACTCTGAAGAAATTGGGGCAAAAAGGTAGAATAAAAGGCATCAAAGTCTACCGCTGCCATGTTGTATATTGTAACTGCAATATCCTCCTGCAGGAGGTCGTGCGACTTATGAATCAATACTTGAAGGAGAACATTAAGGAACTGAAAAAGCATCATCTCTTTGAAGATGCTCTGAAATAGAAATACGAAGAATGACTTAACACTTTTTTTACCCTATACTTAAGGAAGAATCTTGACATAGTACCTACTTTATGATAAAGTTTCCATTTGCTATTTAAGCTCTCTAATGCCTCTAGATTTTGTCTGAAGATCGTGATGTCAGGTTGGAGGAGCGACTGTCCAAATGCCTGCAATGTCAAATAAAATGTACTCTAGCATATGAAATTTGCGTAGTTTTTTTTACCATCACAACGATTTTAAAATGAGAAATGGATCACCTGCATAATGCTGATAAAATGACTTTCATTCTCAATCTGGTCATTACCAATTTGGCCCAAGTTATTTAGTAGTCCTGATTTAAAGAAGTATCTCCAATTGTTAAGCAAAATTTGATACAGTAACTCGAATAACGATAGCTTGATATCAGGACACGACCTCTGATTAACATAAAAAAAAAAGTATTTACAGGATGTAACTTTTGGTAATGAAACGGTGTAATATATTCTAGCAAAACAAACCTCAGCAAGAAGAGGATAAATATGTTCCATGCACAAATTGATAGTGCTTGGAAGGAATGTTTTGAAAGCACTTCCTGGTTCTTGAATTATAAGTTGAAGTATTCTCAGGAACCTGAAATCGTTATATATTGGTATCCCTAATCGATCATAAGTATTAGAATGATAACAAGAAAAACTAACCTCTCCACAATTTTACATCCCATACTGTACTCCTGTGAAATCGTTTCAACCAACTGCTCTCTATATGGGGGAGAAAAGCATTTTTGTGTAATCGCTTTTTAATTAACAAAGCGTTTTACAACAAATAGTAGTTAAAATAACTCACCTTGTAAAGAGACCTAGGAATGTTCGAATAACCTGTTCAGCAAAAGGCACACCCATTTGAACTCTTAAAACTTCAAACAGAGTCAAAAAGAACTTTAACATCATTTCGCTAACGTCTGAGACATGTTAACATAAAAAAAACAATAATTGCTATTATAGGGAGTGACGACTGCTTACGTAGAAAAATTGATAAATTACAGATTATTTAAACAAACCTGGTTGACTAAGGAAGATCCCTAAAAGAGGCAATGTAGCCTGGATCGACTCTTGAGTGTTTTGGTAAAGAATTAGTTTCGATTTGTTACTTTCACCTTGCAGATTTTCGGTTAGATATTGCAGAATTTGAAGCGTTTTCGTGATTACTGGTTTGGCTAAAAAAAAGTCACACAAAAATCATAATCGTAGTTTAATATTATTGTATGCAATCGTTAAAACCATTATAGGAAATTTACCCTGTTCTTGCAAGTCTTTTCGTTCGGCAAATCCCATCGCATGCCTGATTTGACGATAGGACGAAGTGATGGACTGCACTAGCCTTGCATGATGCTGCGAACGTAGCGACCACTGCTGGTCACTATCGCATGTATTTTTCCATGGCAACAATAAGAGATTGTTAAGGGCACCATACATTAATAGTTTTGCCTATGAATTTTAAAAATTGGCTTTGGTTGTATTAGGAGCATAACTGAAACTTCACCAGTCTGTCATTTAATCAATAGTTGTCACCTCCATGTTTAGTAATTCTAGTCGTCCCTGACCAATACCATTATACATCTCTTGGACAGCAGGAATCTCCAAAAGATTAGTTGGTCGGACAGTGAACGTAAGGTGATTCAGAAACTGTGCTGACGCCATTAATATCTTTTCTGGAATCTAATGAATGAAATCATTAAAATTCCTTTAAAATTCAACCACCTTACATTAAGAAAAAAATTTCCTGTACATGTTTGTTAATCATCAGTAAGGCTGCCACAGTTGTGACTGATACAAGTTGAAGGACCAAATTCTTTTCAGGGCCTTCCTTTGGAGCTTCTGTATACAGTTGGTTTATCCAATGTGTAAATGCTTTCAAAGTTGCCATGGTTTGGGCATGCCTGAAAAGAGTTACAGAAGTAAGTAAAAGAATGGCTTTCTTTTCAAAAAATGGTCTTCTCTAGACTTACACTTCAATGAAATCCGATCGTAGGACATTAGGAACAGCAGTAGATACGTTAAAAAGGCATACTCTACTACCATACTGTGCCATCTGACATACCCTAATCAAGAAATACGAGAAATATTAGACCAAACAATGAGACAAATTCACATAAAGAAAACAACTAACATACCGTTCAACTACATCACGGGTCTGACTGTACCATGGAATGAATGCGTCACCTGTGAAATGGCCTGCTAAAACTCCAAATGCTTGTAACAATGATGATAAATCTCTCAGCACGCAATGAAGTCGAGGGCATTCATTTTCAGCTGTAACATTTAAACGTCTGCTAGTACCATCTGCGACGAGGAATTTTTCTAGGCCAAAATAAGTTTCTAGACCCTCTTGGAATGAAGCATACTGAAGAGCAACAGTAGTATATAAGTTGTGACCCCTTAAATTATATCAATGGCTGTACCAATGACCACCTTACCAAAATTCGACATGTATCTTCTGGAATTAGCTCTGTCACTTTGGCAACTACTTCCAAACACTGTCTTAAGAAATGTTGTCGTTCAGTTTCTTGCTATAAAAAAAAAGCAAAACAACATTTCAATAATGAAATTTGGTCCTTAAGATTAATACCGAAAGTTGAAATGGCTCACGTCATCGTCCAAGAAATCATCATCCAACTCTTCTAGTTGTGCCTGGTTATATTTAAATTGTGATTTCCGTTGCAGCTGAGATATCAACGATAATAACGCTGTCTTGTATCTTTCATATAAGAAAATGACAAAAATTGGTAGTGTTTCTAAGTTGTACGCAGTCATTTTGTAAAAAAAATCTCTTTACCAACTCTAAATACCTTTCAATAGTTGCTTGTCCATCTTTCCCAGTATTTACTTTGAGTATCAAATGATCTAGAAATACGTTCCAGATTTCCAGACAAGTATAGAAGCCTTCAATAGTGGGCTGATATGGATAAATGGGACTGTAAGTAAATCTTAATTGATAAATGCTACAATAGTATAAACTAATAATCTGACCTGCTGGAATGTGTATTTGAAAAGCAGGGCCAAAAACTCCAAGACTGGAAATTGAATGTTAGCTTCGAATCTTCGAAAGTGAATGCCAACAAAGAGACGTAAAAATTCCGTAAACTTTTCCATATAACTACAAAGAGAATGATTCAATCCATTAATAACATAAAATCTGTGATGGTTCCATGATACTTCCAAATGAAAACTTGCCTTTCATCAATGTTTCCCAACCAATTGTTCCCTGTGGAAGTAATGGTGGAATTATTGGCATTTCCGTCTTTCACCATCCTCTGCAGAAGGTGAAAAGCATTCTGGAACATTTGCATCAGGAATTCTTCGAAATCTGCTGGGATACAATTTTTTGCTATTATTTCATTAACACATCCCATAGCTAACACAGCCAAAGATGGAGTGCAGTGTAGCGAAGACGGTTGTTGTTGGTGAGAAGTCCCTGATGAGGATGATGATGACGATGACACTGCTGCTGAATAGCCTCTTGCGTTTCCAAAACAGTGTTCCATGGGTGTAGAAGTCATTGTCAAAGTTGAAATTTGGGAATGATGACGTTGCTTGTTTTGCTCTGACATATTCTGGTGATGACTGGGATCACAACCCAAACTTGCATAATGGAAAATAATGTTCAGTAGGTTAGGGGTAATGTGGGTTGATAATGGGATCCAACCAAACAGATGGCTGAGGCAATTAAGAGCCAAAGTACACAAATAATGAGATTCAGGATCCAGTGGTGGCAAAGTATGGAATGGATTTTTGTTTGACAGCGATTTAAAGATGCTGCTCAAAAGACTTCCTATGGTTTAAAAAAAAAAAAAAGGTATCGGGGGAATGTAGTTTTGAAATTTCCATTTTTTGGGTGGTAAGGGTTGTCATTTGAACATTTTAATTACCTGTCTGTAACGGAGAAGTGCTAAACAAGCAATGAGAAGACTCTGACTGGCCATGCGTAGGAGAAGGAGGGGGTGTTGCTGTCACTAAATGGCGTTGCTTATCCAATACAGATTCTAAGATTCCTAAATTCACGACAGAATCGGTTATTTTGAGTACATATTTTTTAAGTGCTCTTATGCAAATAAATTTCGCTAACCTGTCAAAAGATTAAGCACAGTTGGAATTTGTTCCAACAGTAAGCGATGCAATTCTTCTTTTCGTGAAACACTGAGATCCTCTCTTGGGGATATTAGCTCCTCAGACGTTGTTTGCAACATCACCAAGCCCAGTGCCACAGTTTCTTGTTGCTGAATTAGCTACAGGAGAAAAACACGCCACGAATATTTAACGGTGATAATAATAATATTAGCAAGCATAATACATTTCACGTCAGAGAAAGAGAGAGAGAGAGAGACTCACATGTAAATTGTTAGCAAAGAAATCTGGGTAGAAATGTGGCCAATCTAACCGTCCAATATCTACTACAAGTTTAACTAACTTATTTCTAATAAAGCTGGCAAATTCTTTGTGATGGTCCAACAGAAATTTATATAATGTGCTACGTATCTCCATCCTATCCATACCTAGTAACCCAACCCATTGTTTGTTTATCAGATTCTGAAATTGCAACAAATGGCGTAGATATTATCAAACTGTATTTTAAATAATATATATATATATTACTAATATAATATGGTGAACTTACTTCTAGTACTGTCATACAATACATCATGACATATTCATTTTGGGTACTTGACAGGAAATACAAACAATGTTTCCAGGCATCTTTCTCTCGACTAAAATGATTGAGCAATTCCTCTAGGAAGGAGAAAAATAATGAATATTAAAGTGCTGGTGGATAATATTTCCTGGTATAATTTGGCAGTAGTGAATATCAGCAATATTAGTAATTTTAAACTGTCACATATGTTGATTATTGGTGAAAAATTATATACCGATCTGCCTCTTTCGTTCGTTGGTTGTTCTGACATCGAAAAATTCCGTCATTAGCCCTTCCAGTACTCGCAAAGAATGAGAATCAAATGCCTACCAGTACAATTAAGTGAAGGTAAAAAAAAAACAAATCTATTAATTCTCTTCAGCACAAAAAGCAACTGAGAAACTGTCATGCTTTTTCAATATTCTACATAATGAATTCATATATTAGTGCTTTGTATACTTACCATGTCGTCAATTTTACAGTCCGTTTGGAATTGCAAAGTGGGGCATCGATTAAGTTTGCAACCTTGTCGCCAAGATTTCCGTCTCGTAATGAAGATTGTTGTTCTGACTTTATTATTATTATTCACAATTTTCATTAAAGGATTAGGTTTATAGTTTCATTTGCCTACTACTGTGAAGTCTCGACATTTAAACGTTTAGTTGCCCTATATACACAGCAGATATATTGTACTGCAATTACTTCGTCCTCCTCACCATACACACAACATTTAAGCAGTTCTCACATCTTGGGACTGCTTTTCAAAAACCACTAATTAATTTATGACCTTTATATTTAATAAAAATGTAGGTATTTAAGAATCCAATGTAAGTTTTTACCAAAATTCCATGAATACGTTCACCTCACGTCTGCCATGCTTTTTCTTGGGATTGATCAATGTGATTATGAAAGTGACAGTCGGTCAAGATTTCCTTGACAGTATAGTTTCACTTCCCTATAACTCGCGGTTTTATTCAGTTTTTGATTATAAAATAACGTTCTTCCAAATACTTATATAATGCAAAAATCATCTTCTGTATGAATACATTATATTATTTGTATTAAAACATATTATGGAGAAAAGCCACAATACCCATGTACGTGACGTCATCCTGATTTAGGCGTAGTTTTTGAATGTCGTCGTATTCGATTTGGTGTTTTTGAGTTTTAAATGTTTTATTTATTAATTTAATAATTTGAAAATATGAATGATGTGAAATCGGAAGATTTAAAGGATCTTTTGGAGACTGTGAAGGATTGTGTGAGAGTTGACAATACTAATATCGTAATATGCTTTCAAAATCTGAAATCTCGTGTTCTTCAAGAATCGCCATTTAAAGATCGAGTGACTTCAAATTCCTACATTAGTTTTCAAGAGTTTTTGCTTGACAGCGTGAATGCGAAATGGTACCGGTTGCTAACTGCATCTCAAACGGAAGATGTAATTGATTTTTTCTTCTTGAAGTGTCATGTGGAGGAATCGTACGTGGTACTAAATAGAGTGATATCTTCGACAGGGTTTGTATATCCCCAATATTACACTGGTTTATGTAGCACATCATGGTCGGGTTATCACTTGACAAAATATTTACGTTTTAATTTAAAGTGGCATTTTTAAGTTAACTTTCGACATTTTTCATTTATAGTCTATCGCACAAATTTCATAAAGCTTTGGAATTGATGGAGGAATTTCTAACTGGCAGTGCAACACGAGAATTGTTTTTAAAGCAATGTACCATCTTGCAGGACCCACTTGAAATTGAGCTTAGGAATGAAGTTTGGAGTGAAGTAATTTCATATTTAGTGTCATTACCAGACAGAATAGCCAAAACAGTCCCATCTAAATCTATTAGGTATTCAAAATATAGCCTGTTTATGGTGATGAATTGACACACTTTGATACATAATAATGAGAGCCTTATTTATTTGACAGTAACTTATTCCATCCAGCGATTTATTTTAAAACTATTGTTAATATTGTTATGCATTGTTTGGAAGAAGCTCACTCAAGGATTCAATCCTCCGTGGATTTCTCATTGCAGTTTTTAAGTCGTGTAATTGGCAGGAGTTGTCTTGCTGGTAACCCAGGTATGAGAATTATTTGGGTATGTGATGCAAACTTAAAGTCTCTAAAATTTTATCCTTCTCATTTTCTCCAGATGTTTTGTCGCCATTGATTAACTTTTTGTCTAAAAAGACAAACGATGATTACATTTGGAGAAGAATTGCGCAGAAATTCTTTAATTACATTCCCGATAACTGTATTGAAGTTGTATATACTTATTTAATGAGAAAGGTTACTTGGTTCGTAGCTAAATATCCGAGGCAGTTGTTTTGCATGAATAATTTGGTGGGTTTACCTCCACTTTTTTATTCTACCTCAGGTACAAATTGTTGTCTAGATTGATTGGTAATGCTGTACTTGATAACGAAAGAATCAAGCACTTGCTGACACACAAGTTACTGTTTATCAGATGTTTTAATGAGGTTGTTGATCATCATTTTAAGTGAAACAGCATAAGTTTTTGAAGTCTTGAAATTATAATGTTATCTTTACAGTCACTCATCTTGCAGAATATTATAGGTTATCTCACTGAAGAAAAAACTCGTAGTGAACTGTTTATAAAGGTAATTAATGTCTTAAATAACCATTTAAGTATCACAATTGCTATAATTATCTAAATATATTTTTTAGGTTATATTAAATCTTCTGGAAATCTGGGGAAATAAGAGTAATTTGAAGCACAGACCTTACACCCAGCATCTTTATATAACCAAAGCAATTTTTATTGCATTTGGACATTTGACTGAAGATGAGAAGAAAGTATATAAAAACGGTACATTTTTTTACATTGTTATGCATGGAGTACGATTGTTGTAATAAATGATATTTCTATCGTCGTTTTTCGTGCTAGATATCCATGAAAACTTAGTGCATGGTATGGATTCTCATCTTTCAAATCCATCGATTCAGATTCGAAACCTGGGCATGGTCACTGCGAAATGCATTACAAAAGTTGTAGATCCCAATGGACCTCAGCTCGAGTTTGAAGTAAATGTTTTATTACCTTGAGTCCAGTTTGCATTTATAAATTTTAGTTTTAATTCATTTGTGCATTTTGTTACAATGTTAGTATGAGGAAAATCAAGATACGCAAGAGTTAGAGACTTTATTGGTGCCGCCTCCTGAACCTACAGTGGAAATGGCCTCCGACCTGATGTCGTAAGAATTTCTTTTATCGTCCACATGATGTACAACTCTTCTCATTATTTTGTTGTGTTGACTTCCATCTCCATTTAAAAACAGCAGTTTTAGCTCAATTAGCGTAAGTGAGACCAACATTAAAGAAGGTGGTGACATAACATATCCCAAAGCTGAACAAGACTTATCCGAGCATCTTGACAGGTAAAATCTTCACACACGTTGCACGCTCATCAGTTTTATTTTGGGATTAAACGTTTATTTGTCTGACTGGTGGAAGTGATGACGACTTGGAGCCTTATGACATGTCTAATGATACAGTAGTCATGAAGTGTAAGAAGCCTCTTTATCTTCGAGACTGTATGGAAGGTACGTAGGGTGCTCTATAAAGTATTTTTGTTATTAAATAGTTGGATTTTATTTAAAAGTATTTGGGTGTTTTGAAGGATTACTAGAACAAGAAGATCCAGACCGTATGGAAATATGTTTGAGGTCCATTGAGGACATTATCCGTGGAAATCCTTTAGGATTGGAACACCTTGCTGTTGAAGTTGCCAAGATATTACTTTGTCTGGATGACAAATTTTCAACTCAGGATTTCATACAGCTTCGATTGAATGCAATGACTGCAGTGACGGCGGCTTATCCAAAGCAGGTCTGTTTGCACACTGTATCATAAATATGTGCCTACACTGCATTCATTTATGGAAATTTATATTGGTACCTCTTTAGGTTGCAGAATTTTTCTGTGAACAGTTCTATGAAAGGAATTACAACCTTAGACAAAGGTTAGATGTCCTCGATGTTTTGGTAACTGCTGCTCAGGAATTGTCAAACCTAGGTAAAATGTCACCTGATGTCAAAAAGAACACCGTCTCTGTAACCCATAAACATACTGCGCCTACACCAGCAAACTGGAAAGAAATATTGAATAAAAGAATAGAATCTAAAAGTCGTAGATTTGGAAAAGTAAGTTTCTTGTGTCATTTTGAGATGAAGTAACGTTTATATGAATAGTCCGGTTATATTTACTTATGGGATGTTTACAGGGTAGCAGTAAAGCACCTTCTGAAGTAATCAATCGTTTTGCATCATGTGCAGGCTATTTCTTTTTTCCATTGTTAAATGCTTATCATGGTCCAAAAGATGGTACTTTGGATCTTCTTGGTGATGACTTCTTGATTTTAGGGCGTTTAATATATTCTTTAGGAACAATCGTACACGCTGCCATAAATACACCGGTCAGTTAAAGTGTAATAATCTTGTGGCATTCATGTAACTGAATTAAATTATATTGTCTTTATTGCCTTCCAGATTGTTCTTCGGATGGGGCAGAGTTTACTAGATTTCCTTTGGACTGTCAGATATCATACAGAACCGTGAGTTGTGTCGTTACGTTTTTTACAAAAACCGAAATTTGATATAGGTGATCTAGAATATGAATTAATATTCTTTGCCACAGGTATGTAAGGAAGGCAACAATCTTTAGCATTTGCATGATAGTTATAAGTATACCATCTCACTTCGTTACTGATTGTTTGCAAGACACTATTCTGAATTATCAAGACTGGCTTAAAGGTTAATAGGATATTAGCACTTAATCTGCTCGATGACCATAAAAAAGGTCTAATAGATGCTTTTTCAGAAACCATTTCGAAAGACCTCGACGTTACCTGTGTGAAAATGGCCGGTCAGGCATTGGCACTCATTCATAGTGCTATTAAAGAGGTAGCGAAATCAAATATATTGCACTTGGGATAGCAAATTAATTACTATAGCGGACGCTAAAAATTTACTTTGCCTTTTTTTTTGTTTTACAGAATTTTGATAAGTTCGCTGAGGACAATGCCTTAACATGACCAATTGTTAATAGGTCTGATTTATTCACTTACAAACTATGCTCACACTATGAAGTGTCAATAAACATTTGCATAAGGTTTTGCTAAGATATTTACAAGAATGGGGTTCAATTTCAGTGATACAATAATTGCTAATCACCCAACAAAGAACTTGGATAGAAAATCTGTAGGTTTAGATTCCACAGTATCTTGGAAATAAGCCATAACATGACATGTCTGCTTCCATTTCTTGACAGTTTCTACCAATTCCATTTGACCCTATGTATAATAAAGATGATGAACTTCAATTACAAAGAAATTCACTTGAAAAGATGAAACGACCAGTAGGTAATTATACAAACCTTAATGACCAACATGTCTATCGTTCGTATATCTGTAATGTTTTTATTCCTTTCGAAACACTCTCTCAGTTTTGCACGACCTTTCTCGACTGAGAAAGGCACTTCGTACTCCTCAACTACATGATTTAAAACCAAAGAAACTCTTATTGATCGGTGTCGTAATGTTCTAGTTCATAAATTACTACTTGATGAATAAAATAGGTAACGAATAGAAGTACGGCAACCTAAAAGTACTTTTATTCGTGGAACTTTTCTGCATTATTGTCTACCTACCAATAATTGGTATTTGGCGATACCATGCTTTATAAAGATTTAGCACTCGTCTCCTTGCTTCTGAATTATCAATAGATAAAATGGGACGTACTTGTCTCGCTACCGTTTTTGCAACTTTCGAAGCCATTTTCTCAGACTCGATCACCTTTTCATCTTACGAGCAGCCGTCTGTATGCTATCGGTGGCGCCCTCTTTCGAGTCACTTACCAAATGGCGCTTCGCGTTGTAATTCATTTGTATGATTAGGTTCTAATCTGTCCTAAAAAAATGGGGATAGAACTTTGCGTACACTAATTGACTTTTACTTATTGTTATTGTCTTTGTCAGGCGTGAAATTTTGTTATGAATTGTACTAGCTTACTGTTTCGTTTGTTAGAAGTAATTACTGAAGTCCTTAAGATCCGGATTTACTCACTTGTGACCTATTTTGATTTAAGCCTAATGAATAATTTGAAACACTTATTAAAGGATGAGGAGTTCCTCGATCCTGTTAATATTCACAATTATATCCCTGGAGATTCCATCGCGATAGGGGGTTATTCATTAAGCTAGGCCTGAAGGGTAAGTTATGTAGTGTCATACAGTGTAACCAACCTCTTCCGAACTAGCCCAAGTTAAAATTCTCATTTCACTATTTAAATCATTTTCTGCATCACCTTATACATAGCCTTTTGCTGAAGTGTTTTCTTTGGTTGCTCTATCAAGGGACGATTTAAATTTTTTTAGGAAAAATTATGTAACAACAATCTAGAATACCCTACTTAAAGACTATCATGGAAAACTTGTGACCCAATGTGGATGAACTGCTGAAAGGAAATGTTGAAAATGAGGATTCTATTCAGTTATCCCCTGTACCAGTGTTTTTCAACCAGGGTTCCGTGAGATCCACCCAAGGGTTCCGCCAATGGCAAGGTAAAATATAAAAATAATGAAACTACAGTACAAGAATCGAGAACGACTTTTGTCTGTCGAAGATGAACTTCGGGTATCTCTCTCAAACATTAGGCCACGAATTCAACTGCTTATGCTAACACACCTGTATCAATTAATGTTTTTTTGTCTCTGTATGGGGTTCCGCAAAAGGTCTAAATGCTCCAAAGGGTTCCGTTTCAATAAAAGGGTTGAAAAACACTGCTCTGTGCAATGCAGATTGTGTTCGGGATGCTCAGGACACGTCAATGATGATGAGGAACTACATGACATTGCTGAATTTAAAACATAATTTCGTTCGCTAATCCGAGCATGACCTTTCCCCAATTAGTTCGGATTAGTGAGGTTGTTCTGTAATTATAAGAGACATTTAACCGAATCTTGCTGTCAGAGAAACCTCGCACTTTCAAAGTTCTAACAACTTTGATAATAGGATTTCGGTTTGAAAAAATTTTGATGTCTTGCGAATAACTTTTAACGAAGCTCCTCGAATCCCACAACTGACTCCACTATGGATAATAAGCAGCAGAAGACATCATCATCATACCCTTATCGCGCCTGTGGCAGGGTTGGGTCTGTGGGTTCTAGTCCTCCACTCCCGCATATCTCCCACTACGTTCTCGTCCACCCCACACACTTCCATATCCTTACGGACAACCCGCTCCCACGTCTACTTTGGTCTCTCCCTGCCCCGGCTGCTTCCAACCACCTGCATTCCTATAATGAACCTAACGAGCTCATCCTCCCTTCATCTCTCCCTCATTTTCCCCGCGATGTCCCTCACCCCCAAGGCTATCTCTAATATGAATATGTAATCCTTTGTGACGGATACCTTGCTAGCGAGATTTTTCATGCTAGGCCCATATGCCTAGATCTCCACCAGCACCCTAGCAGCACCTTTGCCTTTCGCACCCATTCCAGCCGTTCCACACCAGAACCCATCAACCCCAGAAGCTCATCCAAAGTAGGGGTTCCCCAACTCATCCTGCAGTGGCCCAGCGCTGGACAGGCCAGGATCACATGCCTGACATCCTCCACTCGATCCCCACACAATCCACAGCCCTCCTCTCCACCTGTGATCTTTGCCATCCTCTGTTTCGTCTCCAGTGACCCAGCTCTTGCCTGAAACAGAAGTGAGCTCTCCCACGTATTGTCATAGATTATCTCCCTCTCCATGTTAAGCTTGTTCCCATACACCATCAGCGTTTTCTTTGCCGTCCTTCCCTCCATACTCTGCCGCCACTGCCCTAACCCCCATTCCTTAACTTTGTTCTGTACTAGTCTTTGCAATGTTGTTGCCCCCTCCTTGCCCTCCCTGGGTTGCAGTGTTATGCCTATCTTCTTTGACATCTGGCTTACCCTCCTCTCCCAGTTGGTAGATACCCTCATGTTGTTTACCCATGCATTGACCTGCCATACCGGATTTTCCATCCCTAGCCCCCATATCCTACATAAGTATAGCAACTTACTTATCATTTCTCTCTGTTCAAATGTAGACCACCCCATGTCCCCTTGTATTGCTTCTACTGCTGTGAACCTATTTCCCCCTAAGGCCATCCTGCCTAACCTTCTTTGGGCTACTTCCATACAGTCCCTTACCTTTTTACTAATGCACAGAACCTCGTTTCCATACGTTAGCCCTGGAACTGCTACTGCTTTCCATAGCCCCCTAACCATTTCATACCTTGAGAATGAATCAAATGCCAGTTTCCTTATTAATCCTTCTCTGGTTTTTATCTTACACATGATGTTTTCCTCCATTGCTTTTTCCTCCATATACTCATTCCTAATTCTATAAGCTCTTGACACCCCACTCATGTACCGTAGTATTCGCATCTCCCCTACTTGCATTCTATTAACTTCTGATCCATATATCCATGATCGCCCTTTGAGAGTATGTCACCATTGTTTTCCTGTCCTCCCCAATTGAAAGCTAGATACTCTGTCTTCTTCACGTTTATCTTTAGCCCTCCCTTTTCTATCGCTGCTCTAATATCATTCAGGCCCTCCTCTACTTGTTTTCTGTAATCACTAAGTTTCCCTACATCGTCTGCGAATACCATGGACTGAGGGGCTCATTTTCCTACTCCCGTCAGCAGCTCGACCATAACCAGAATGAAAAGGTACGGACTTATTGCTGAACCTTCGTGCACTCCAACCTTCACTAGGAAGCCTCCAGTATTTCCCCAAGGGGTCCTTTCCCTGGCTATGGAACCAATAAGCGGAAGACGAGAGACAATGGGCTGAAAAAATATTTAGCCTATATATATATATCTAAATAACAAGTAGGAGTAGAACTTATTTGGTAATTAACTTCGTTCGGTTTCTCAACTGTGAAATCTTTAAGGAAGACAGATAAGTACTTAGAGTGGGAAAACATTCTGAACGAGTGGCGTAGCTGGGATAAATGCCTCCCAGGGTGGTGTCCAAATTTGCGGCTCCCCCTTTCTCCTTTGCCTCTCACATTCAATAGCGAAATGTACCTTCAAAATGGCGCCACATTAGCTACGCCACTGTCCTGAACCAAACTTCTTTATCACACAGTAACGGCTCCTTACAAGGTGACATTTTTCACACTACACGAGACTGGCTTTATTTTCAATCCGATGACACGGGGCATCATTATTTCTCCAAACCAGTTGTAAACCAGGTTTGAACCTGCGAATCACGACTTCCAAAGATGTACATAATAATATTCGTTAATATTCGCACCTCCTGATCGAGGTGCTTGGCTTCTTCCGAGTAAGATAACTCAGATGAGCTGAAAGAGAGAGAGAGGGGGCCTCAAGTGCGGCTTCCCACCGGTAGGTTGTATAGCCCTGGCCACCGTGTGGTATGTACAATGTCACCTGCAGGTAAAATACTTGTGCATTGAGTAAAGTTGCAAAATTTGAGCATGATATTACAGCACTAAGGCCTTCCTAAAACGGAAAATAATCAACATCTCATGGACCACCCATTCAACATATTCCACATCATCATCATCATCATCATCATCATAATACCCTTCTCCCGCCTGTGGCAGGGTCGGGTCTGCGGGTTCTGGCTCTCCACTCCCTTCTGTCTCCTACCCGGTCCCTGTCCACCCCACACATCGCCATGTCCTTACGGACAACCTGCTCCCATGTCAGCCTCGGTCTCCCCCTACCCCGGGTGCTACCGACCACCTGCACCCCTGGTATGGCCCTAACGAGGTCCTCATCCCCTCTTCGCATCACGTGTCCATACCACCTCAGCCTGTTTTCCCTCATTTTTTTCGGCAATGTCCACCACCCCCAGGCTACCTCTAACATACTCATTCCTAATTCTATCAGCTCTTGACACACCACTCGTGTACCGCAGCATTCGCATCTCAGCCACTTGCACTCTATTGACGTGGCTCTTCCTCACCGCCCAACACTCGGACCCATGTAACATAGCTGGCCTAACCACTGCCCTGTAGAACTTGCCCTTCAGCTTGATTGGGACCTTCCTATCACACAGGACTCCGCTTGCCTGTCTCCACTTCAGCCACCCCCCATTGATTCTACGAGTCACATCTGCATCTATCTCCCCATATTCAACATATTCCACGTCAGATAAAAAATTGGCTAACAGAGGAAAATTCTGGCTTTTGCAGGTTTAATAATGAATGAATACTTCTTTGAAACAATTGATTACTGTTCCAGCAGGAAACTAGGATTCCAACAAATGTATTCAAAATAGTATGTAACCTAAATTTTCTTATGACTTACTGTTTACTGTGTGGAGTAAATAGCCTGGTGTCATATTTACATATGACAGTTAAAAAGTGCGAACAAACCATTGTAATTTTATGAACTTTTTTTCAGAATACAAACTTTGTAGATATTTTTGAAAAATTTAAATCATGTGAATCGTTTTTTTTTCCTCAAAGAATCCTGCATATGTATATAACTTATAATAGCTTAATCTTTCGTTTTGCAGGACTCAAATGATACATAATGAAAATGTCTTTGCTAACATCCTGTGAGTAGCACATCTTATTGTTCAGTTTGATATTGTGGTATCAAGGTTTCCTTAAATTGAAATTCTTACGCGTAAACAGTATATAAAGTGAAGGTCATGAAATACGACAAACGTATCTGTCTAAAAGAAACTAAACAAAAACAAATATCATAATCTAGACTTTTTCTGTTCCTATACATAAATAGTCAATATATCCAACAAATACAGATTTGTTTAAAGTATAAAATCAAAATTTTCAAGTTTCTTTTATTATAGTTTTTTATTCAACCTATAAATATGGTCATATAATGAGTTCTGACTCGTCTATAGATAGATAACCTGGAGAGTTGCCATCATGAGTCACATTTACCTTAGCACACACATACTAATTTTAAAATTGTGTCAATTAAAATGTTTCATTTTTAATTATATAACTACTACTAACAACTTTACTCTCAGAATAAAATGTAAGCCATGTCTCACCAAGGTGGCATGAAATGAAAAGAGATAAGTTTATATTTTTGGTAGATATGTTAATGGACCTCCCTCATATGATACATATTTGTTGATTATTTGAAATGAAATTTTACAATCTTTATGACCTACAATTTTAATTAAACTAACGTAATAATATTGTTTTTATAAATAAATATATTGCAGGGTCGTCAACTGAAGGTGAGATTCGGCACAATGCAATTTATAATGCAGTCAACTTTGACAGCAGGCCAACCTCAGAGAGGGAGAAAGGGCGAGAAAAGAATATATTTTATAAAAAGAAAAGGTAATTTCTGAGAATGATTTTTTTAAAAATCGAGTTCATAATATGAATATGTCTAATCTACATTTCATATCGTGTTAGTTAATTTAACCCACTTTCTGAAGTCATTTGTAGGTGTTTCATCTATCATCAGGCAGGCTTCTAGGCAAATATTTTCCTTTTTGTTATGACTTATTTATTATTTTTCTGAATTTACCGCTTTTAGTAAAAAAAAGATAAGATCACATCCTTTATTTTTCAGTCAAATATTCCAATAACTTCTTAAAATAGGGAGAGACGTGCATTTGTTTCTGTCATCGACCTTATTATTTTTCTAACATTTTTTATAGCCACTTTCTCAGATGGGGGAAGGCAAGCCTGTCTGCAGAGAAGGGTCCGGTTACACCTTTTTTCTTTTCCACAGGTTGTTCATTTTTATTTTCAGGATTATTATTACTTTTTTGTGTTATGTAAAGGTAGTTATACAATAGCTTCATGTCTCTGAATCTTAACTCTCGCCCTCGCTAGCCAAACCTAAAAAGAAACAAGCAGCATTGAAGATCCGGCTTGTGGTCATTAATATTTGATCTAAATAAGGTTGGTTAATCTCATAGCTTACCGTTAGACGAACTTACTAGAGCGAGTGGACTAAATTTACTGTATAAGCACCTCGCAGAGTTGTCAACATCATGTACCTCTTTATGTTCTTGTTGAAGTGTGATTTTTTTTAAGTTTGTATCCTCTTCACTCTTTTTTTTTTCTCTTGTAAATCTCTCTTTCACTATATTTCTGTCTCTCGCTCTCCCCCCACCAACCACTCCCTTAGGTATCCCCATTCCCTTCTCCTTCATAAGTTAGGTCTTACTGTTTCTCTTATTTTTAAATGTGTGTTGTTGAAAGCGAGATCCTGGTCAAAATAAGGTTAGGAGGGTAAGTGAATGCCTATGATGACGAAACGTACCATTGTGATGACGCTGATAGCGATGATAATGAAACCAATATGTCTTTAATATTATAAAATCGAGTTTAGGACGTCTGCTGATATACACCCTATCCGCTACCTGCCAATTTTCTTTATATTTCGTTAACCCTTCTTCGCTAAATCCGGTTTCAATTTTTTTTTTTTTAATTGTAGGACTTATTGAAATGGAACTGAAAGAAGGCAAGGCGTTCTACGTAGATTCTAGAGTTGCACGTGAGAAAAAGGAATAATAATTATACGTGTCACGTGGAGGCTCTTTTCATCCAATCACATTTCGCATCTCATCTCAGGTGGAGTTCTCTCATTCGTGTTGATATAAAAGCAGTCTCACGATGCTGCATATTCTAAAATTAAGATTCTTTTCAAGACTTTAGTAACTCGTTTCTCTGAGGAAGGATCTCTGTAAAGAGTTGTAATTTAAAATTTGGATGAAACTTCAATTTTTGATAATCTCTCGTTTTCTACGCTGAAAATATTTTATTGGTGCATAGTGAATTGTCTGACGGAGATTCTTTTCTCTAGGTAAGTAAATGCAAGTACTTTACGATGTTTCGAGTTCGAGCTACCAAAGATTGAGGTTTATTCATGTTTATTGTATACTTATCCCCCGCCTATGGCATGGTCGGGTACCCACCGACGCTAGGGGACGAGCTCCTACACCTAGGAATTTCGTCTCATCTATCCGT
The DNA here is from genome assembly GCA_013389805.1 of Trigoniulus corallinus. Taxonomy (NCBI): domain Eukaryota; kingdom Metazoa; phylum Arthropoda; class Diplopoda; order Spirobolida; family Trigoniulidae; genus Trigoniulus; species Trigoniulus corallinus. The sequence goes on from JAAFCE010007744.1 coordinate 5,357,194, forward strand.
TGCGTGGTAGAGAGAGAGTTCTTTTACTTTCATTTGACAGCGGTTTACTTCTCATCCGACGGAAGGTGCACTCGGGGCATCTCTCTCGTCCGAGAGAAGCCAACTCACCTCGATCCAGTATCGAACCTAGAACGCTGCCTCCTGCGGCACCGAGGCGGATCATTAGAGATGCATAACTGAACACCAAAAAGTAACTGTGTGTTTAATTATTGCATCTGCAGTTGTTGAATGTAGATTGACATGTTTGGACTCAGTTTATTACAGACTGTAACAGTTGAGCCGTGCTTTACGTAGTACTGTACAGTACAAATATTACTACCCTGATTACTACTGTAGGTATAACTGTAAATGGTATTTGACTCCAACAGTGTTTTGCTTTTCTTTAAAGACCCATTTTTTTCCTATTCTATATAAAGACAGGTGCGCAAACACAATGCAAGAACTCCCAAGAGGTTGATTGTTTGTGAAGGGCTGGCATCCTTTTGGGTATTGTTTATCTGAAGAGTGGCTTTCATTTCTTAAAAGTGAATGTTTTGGGGACCCCCTCCTGATGACAGCCGCCTCTAACATGATTCTTATCATATAAGTAAGAATTAGAGTGTGTCTTATGAAATGAGGAGGTTCCTCATGCGTCAAAATGAGAGAGACAAACACAGAGAGAGAAAGAGAGAACATGTCATTCTCCCTCTCCTTTGACTTCCCATAGAGTTGAAGATGGAGGAGGTCATCGACATCAAAGACCTTTTTTTAAGTTGACGACCTACATATGGACACGTTTTTTTAAATGTTTTTTTTTTACAAAGTTCAATTTATCAACACCTTGCTGAGCCATTGACCTACATCTAGATCCACTCTGCCTTCATCCTTCTTCCATAGACTGGACTGTCAATCGTCTAATACCCTCACTTAAACTTCTATGGATAGATTAATATATCTCTTTCCTCCTCATTTGTATCTTTCATATTTTCAAATTTTAAAAAGTTGGAAGGTTTATGTGTAATCAGATATTAGTCCCTCCCTCCCTCTCTCTCAGCACTGACATCACTTTAGTTTGAAAGTTGGTATGTCGCCAATGCCATTGTTGTTCAATCGTACAGGAAGAAATCGTCACGATATCTTAAGAGCTTTTTTTATTTTAATAATTATAATAATTGCGTTTATTGGTTCCATCTTTATTGTTGTCGTTGTCTTGAAATATGTACAGATGGGGTTGTGAAATAGTTAATAGTATGTTATTGTATTACATACTAGGAAGGAACAAATTGTCGTTTAGTGGTCTCTTTTTTTTGTTTATAAAGTTGCAGTAATGCAAGTAATTCTTTAAAAATTAGGAGGATCCTACTATAGAAATTTAAAGGTTAAATTAAATAATTGTTGGACGTGTTTGTGGTGATGGCCAGGCTGTGTTTATGCTAATGTTATTTTCATCAGGGTTGACTGCACCAGACCTTCTTACTATTCATTTCCAGTTTTGTTATGTTTCTAACCAAGTACACACACTTTTCGCTTATCATCATCTCCACCATTGAAATGCAATCACGCATTATTATCATATAATTCCGTAAGGTGTGCATAATCAGGCGGCTAAATTAGAGTTCACTGATATGTGACACAGTTTTGTGTTTTGTAACTTGAGCTACGCATGTTTCCTTGAATGATAGTGGCTGAAGAGAACCCACGTGTGGCTGCAGAGGAGTATTTCTTTGTTCCACTTTGGTGATTATTTTGGTTAGCGTTAATATATATTTGATGTCGTTAATTAACTTAACATTGTACCTGAAGAGATTAATATCTGACATCCGCTGACATTAGTCTAAGGCACTAAGGATTTCAGAAGAAGAAAAAAAAAACTTAACTAATAATAATATTTTATTAATTTTTTTTATTGCAGATACAATGTTTGGGTTTGCTCAACTGGCAGCAACTATTTTGCTGTTGCAACATTCAGCCATGTTACGTGGTCAACTAGCAAGTAGGTGACTCTAAAATATCACTCTTTGAATTATCTTCGCAATTTATTAGTAATCTGAAATGCAAGTGTTTTTTATTTCTGTCTACCTTTAGATTTAACAGATGTTTCTAATGGCAACTCTACCCAATCTGATTCCGTAAACTGGAGCAGTGATTTCTCTAGAGATGACACGAGATTTTCAGATGATATTTTCGACTTTGACAATGAGACACTGTCGTCGAGCAATATTACTGGACGTCATGCATATAATTACCATGTCTACAGGCCCTCTTACCCTGGAGGTCCTCGTCCTTTGCCTCCGACTTACGTGGATTACGTGCCTCCGGCTTTATATCCGGAACCGTGTAAATGTGTGCCGTTCTATCTTTGCAAAGTGAAAGACATCGTTGGAAGGGCGACCGATGGCGAGGGGCTTATTGATCAAAGAAGTGCTGCATCTGGAGGTTCTTCCACTCAGTCGCCAAACAGAAACAATGAAAGGAGTGTCTCCGGTGGTGATTCGTCTAAAGTCAATTCCGTGAGTAGTTGATAATCCTTTTCACCCTTCAGCAATACGTGTGTGTGTGTGTTATTTTGGTGAAAAGGCACTCAAAGCGTCACTAAAACAAATACCCATTGCTATTTTTATTTCCACAGAGAAGTTTCATTGTCATTCCAAGACCCATAACTCAAACAAGTGAATGTAGGGCCAACTACGTATGCTGCAGGGATAATTCAGTAGTTGCACCACCTCCTCCTCCTCCTCCGGCACCTGTACGACCTTATCCTCCACCAAAACAAGTAGGTCCAGTTCCAAGACCACCGCTTCCTCCACCTCCTCCAGGACCAATTGTGCCCGTCATTCCTCCAAAGCAACCTCCAGTCTGTGGAATCAGAAACGCTAATGGCATTATCGGCAGAGTAAAGAACCCTGTTTTCGTTGAGGGTGACACTCAGTTTGGAGAATTTCCGTGGCACGTAAGTTGGATTTCTTATAGTCGAAAGTGAATTCTGCTTGTGCCACTCTTCCTGTAACACGACACTTAATAGCCGGTGTGTGCCCCCACTTCCCATGTTTAGGTAGCCATTCTGAAGAATGATGAAGCTGGAAGGTTGTACATCTGTGCAGGAACTTTGATCTCTGACCAGTACGTAATCACGGCTGCTCATAATATCAAAGGGTGAGTTGACCAGGATTGTGACCTGATAACTTAATTACAATGGACTTATTCTTAATGTTTTTCTTGATCTGACACCTCAGGTACAACCCTCGTGATATGCGAATTCGTCTTGGTGACTGGGACGTCGGTAGCGACGCCGAACTTTATCCATACATAGAACGACTCGTTACAGAAGTTTATGTACATCCGTACTTTTATGCTGGTAATCTTCAGAATGATGTCGCCATCCTGAGACTGGACCAGCCTGTAGATCTGAACTTTAATACTCACGTGGCTCCGGTCTGTATGCCTCCCCGCTTCGAGTCGTTTGCTGGTAAACGATGTCTGGTGACTGGTTGGGGCAAGGATGCTTGGGGACTTCAGGGATCTTATTCTCACATTCTTAAGAAAGTAGACCTGCCGGTCTTGACAAATTTTGATTGTCAAGAGAAATTGCGTTATACTCGACTAGGTCCAAATTTCAATCTCAGTCCAGGTTTTCTTTGTGCTGGAGGCGAACCAGGAAAGGATGCCTGTAAGGTGAGTGATACTTGAATGTTTTTTTCTCCTCTCTTTTTTAACTAGTTGTTCTCTTGATTGAGATGTCGATCTGGTTTATATCTTGCAGGGAGACGGAGGTGGTCCTCTCGTTTGTGAGTTTGAAGGCCGATACGTTCTTGCTGGAATTGTATCTTGGGGTATTGGTTGCGGACTTCCTGGTGTGCCTGGAGTATACGTGCGAATCAGCGAATATCTCGATTGGATCAACGGAATTGTGTATGGGTTTTGAGGAATGATAAGTGTCGTATATTTATGTCAGGAGTACCATTTTACTCTCTAAAACTTTTTTTTTAAATCATTTTAACTCATGTCATTTCCTTGCAAGAATCTATATTAGTTGATTATGGCGCATCAATTAATCTTGAACACACCAGATGCTCAATAGTTATAGCTCTCATTATCACAATTATGAATTTCATCCCGTCCATATTATGTCCAAGGGACGATGTAAGCAGGACCATCATTGATAAGGTCCTTATTATATAGCTACAGTATATATTTAATATACAATAGTTATTTCTCTGTCATAGTTTTAATATTATTTATAGTTATTTAATCTCTATGCTACTTATCTATTTGTGCTTAATGTCATGTATGTCATTCGCCATCTTTTATTGTTATTTAAGTTTTGCTGCAAGCGCATCATTAGATTTTATTTTCCTTTTTTCCCATCGATTTTTTTTGTTACAACGAAAATTTGTAAAACAGAAAACAACTATCTGAACATACAAGAACGAATTCTGTGAAATTCAAGAAAAAAGAAGCGCCGTCTTGCTTTCGAATTCTCACTTCCATGTTTTGATTCCGTCGTTTGTTTCGTTGGTCGCTGCCTAGATGGCGTTGGTAGCAGTAGTGTATTAAATGGCGGCAACATCGAATCGAACCAAGAGTTCTAAAATGAATTTCGTTCAACGCATTATCATTAATTTTACCATCATGAAACGGTAATGAATATTGATTTTATATATTTTATTACACATTGATGTTGGTGATAACTTCACGCATTCCAAAACATTCGGAGCCGGTTTCCGAAGTCACATATGTGCTTAACATACTTTTTTTTGCTATAATAAAATTTATTTTATATAAAGTTCTTGTCATGTCCGCTCTAGTTTTGGGATATGGTATTTCAGCGAAAATGATTAGACTTTTACAAAACTGGATCATGTCTTTCGATTCTTATTGTCCTCTAGGTCTAACCGGATTTTCATGATTCTATACTTCACCAGAAATATGTAACCGAAGAGTTGTATGTAGAAAGTACAGTATGTAAACATTACTAGTTGTTTCTCCATTTACAGTACCAAATTTGGTTTTATTAATATCATGAAATCTTCCGGTTGTGTCAAAGCTTAACAGCTCTATAAAGTATTGGCAAATATACGATTTGAAATAACGTATCTACCTTGTTGATTTTAGTATTTCTGAGAATTGATGCTTTAGAAAAATTGAGAGGATGCAACCATCCTTAGAAATTAATAGGGGCATACCGGTGTTAACATCCTATTGCAAGACGTAATATTATTGAGTTCGCATCTCAATATTATTTATTTTACCATTTTAAAACACGATTAAATTTACTTTGTGCACAAAGTGAACCAAGTTTTCTGTTGAAATTTTATTTTATGGTTGGTTCAAAGTTAGGTAAACCTGTCCCAGTGGCGCATTAGGTAGCATGCTCGATTTACTGCGCCGGTTGTTCCAGGTTAGATACTGGATCGAGGTAGGTTGACTTCTTTCGAGCGAGAGAAGCCTCTTCTTTGGCACCAGAAGTAAAACCGAGGTCCCGTGTGGTGTAAGATATCATTTACACGTAAAAGAACCCTCTCCACTATGCAACGGGTAGATGAGGCAACATTTCCAGGTGAAGGAGGAGCTAGCCCTCCCCCTTACGTCGGTGGAGTGTCACAATGAACAGTAGGCCGACGATAAACAAGCATAGGGGGTTGCAGCTTTAGTCGGCAGCTGGCTGCGGAAAAACAGGGTCCAATATATCACCTTTGTGTCCATTCAGAAGGACGAGATGGGTACCTGACCCTGCCATAGGAGGGAAAAGGGTTAGAAGTTGTTTTGTTTCAAAGTTACATAAATTTAATAGGAAAAACACTCGTACGTTGTTAATGGGAGGTACCTTTGTCTGCATAGTTATATTCGTCATTGTGATTTGCACAATTCGTTACAATAGTTTTGCATTTGTCAGGGATAAGATAAAAACTGCTGTAGGTGCATTGTGAAATTCATTTATTGCATTAATGAGGCATAACTAACAAGTGTGTTGAACTTCCAGTTTCTGTCGACTCATGCTAGATTCCGGGTCCAATTACATATAAATCGTGGTCTCTACAGAGATCATAAGAAATAAATGAGCAATTCGAAATTTCTTTACAGGAAAATTACTTATTTTTTTTTTATTTGCATTAATGAAACACGTTTTTTTTCATAAGTGTCCTTTACAGAACGTATTTAACAACTTTTGCTGGCACGGGATTGCTTTGTATATTGATAATTGCACTCGCATTAGTTATTTACTCTTGAGAATTTTCATTTTAATTCTAGGATATTTCAAGTCTATATAATGAGTTGGTTTCAGCAATTAAATGTAACTCTTCACCTGAACAACCTTGTTGGGTCTGTACATACAGTATGTATTAATATTTTTCTCAGATATGACTCTTCCTGTACCTTTCCTGTGAATTGTTTTCTAGCCTTTGGTGGAGTCGGATAAGTAGGCTCCTCCTTTTCCCTTTCCAATCATCCTTGAGCTTCAAAACCACAGTTCTTCTTTTCTCAACCACGCCAATGTTCGCCTGTGGCATGGTGGGGAGGCGTTCAAAGTTGTGATTCTCCATTTTCGTTACTCCCAGCCAAGTTGTCATCCATTCAACACACTGTCATGCCACATACATATAACTTGCTCTTTCGTTTACTATGGCTCACATCTACCAGACTTCCAGCCAGGGGCGGATGGGGATGGGCCCTAATGACCTTTGTAGTCGATGGGCCCTAAAACACAAACAACACAGCGGATGGGGAGCACTTCAAAAAAAGTACGCCCCAAATATTTTGAAATATTCAGAATCCATTAGTATAAATCTAGCTAGAAATTGCAATAGGTGCTCTACTGCCCCTTAGACAATGTTCTATCTTCCGTGGTTTAGCCAACTGCAGATTGGATTGTTTGTTTGTGTTTTAGGACCCTTCAACGACAAGGTCATTAGAGCCCCGTCCACATCATAGTTCTTATGCAGAGACTGCACAGACACTACACTAACACCACGATTTTTGGGTATTAGCAGTACCCAGTTTTTCCAAGCGGCCACTCATGTCAGTACTAGGTGGGGTTGCGCTGCTTAACTTCAGTGATCACACGAGAACTGGTGTGTCCAACGCAATTCGCCGCTTCCTGCAGATAGGACTGGCAGTACAGCAATAGGAATAGCAAATGCCTCATCAGTTGCAAAGTTGAATCATGCATCAGTTGAAATATGCGCCCTATTGAGGTACTGAGGGGGAGCAATTTCAGAATTTCTCTCCCCCCCTCTGGATCCGCCCCTGCTTCCAACTAAAACCTCCACTCTCCTCCAATTCTTTTTATAATGTCTGTGATCTCTGTGGTCCATAATTTAGTCATTTCTCCCTACTCATTGATCAATATTTGGACGCAACAAGCAACTAATAATCCTTTTCTTGCCTATGGCAGTGTCAGGTACCCATTTACGTCCCTCTGGATAAATACATGGGCGGTAGTTTTACGCTGCCAACCTAAGGTTACTTATCGTTGGCCTTTATGCACTCCACCGATGCCAACGAGCGAGTTCCTACACCTTTTTAGATTCACAAAATACCTTATTACGTAACTTTATAGGAAAAAGTGCCCGAAGGATGAAAATAGTTGCAGAGGGTCAATTTGTATGACGACATCACCTTACCTGTAAAGAGCTGGAGAGATACTGTAGAGGCAAGTTGCCGTTTTAAATAGTTTGTCCATCATGACCTCTGTCATACTTTTTTTTGGCAAATTTCGATCAAATGAGGACAGTAAAAAATTGAGTACCATTGACGTAAGTAGTTGGTATTCCCAATTTGTGACACATAAAATGTTTATTTCTCAGAAACTGAAAACTTGACCGACTACTCAAGTATTAGGTCTTTAGCTGCGAAATTACAGTATATTAATTATATAACATATTTATAAATGGTTGTAAACGACACTCGATAAATGCATGAGAAACTTTATATGTCAATATTGGAAACCGATGTTAATTTTTTTTTTCAAAACTAATGACACTGTAGTATTTTCAGTAATTGTCAATGCAAGGTCCACTCCATCATCACCATTCGTCGCACTCTAAATGTGGCGTTTGATATTTCAAGGACGACAACGAAGGGAAAACCTTTCTGACGTCATCGCTTCCCCAAAAGGTTTTTTTGCCTACAACACCTTGATGTATTTTTTAAACAGGTAGTGGCGAATAGTACTACTAATAACATTATATAGTCATGTGTTTGCAATACCTTTTTTTATTGGTTAACGATACTTTCTTACACAATATAAGATATCGGGTAACGTCTGCATTTCGTATAACAACTATTGTCCCAGAGTGAAGTGCTTCTTCGTGTTAAAGGCCAACTATTTCCTTTTAAGCAAAAAAAGGAATTTGGAGTAGAGAAATCTTTTAGCCACAAGTGTCACGGGCAGGTAATCTTTTATCTTCAATTTATTAATTTTGTCTTTCAGTAAGGATTTTTCAAAATTAAGGTGTCGGTGATAAGGGTTTTCCGAACATCGTTAAATTTACATTATTTTAAATTTATACTTCGGTCTTTTTTGATATCGGGGTGTCCACATACCAGACTGGCCTCATCGGATCTAGTAAGAATGGGTAAGGGCAAGGCCGGCTCAAATCGTTGATTTGTCGGCCCTGACAAGGAATGCAGGTCCCACGGTCCTGGGGCTCCTTAATTTCAGGTTTCTAAGAAAATTTTGCAGTATGACTTTTTGATGTTTCAGGCCCTGTCAGAACCTCCAGACGGCCAAGAGTGGGAGTGAAATATTTGTTGTTAGCTGTGTTACGATCGTTAATAGCTAGGTGTGATGTTCAGTGATGAAATGTTGTTGTTGTTGCCTGTAAGAACTTTGTGACAATCACTTAACCCTTTGAGTTGCTCGTGAGACTTTCGAAAACGAAAGAATTTGAAGAATTTCTGTGTTTTATTATACAAGGCTGACTCTCCCATCCTGTGAGTTGTCCATTTGAATTTCAAAAGTGTCACTTGATGGTGCCGGTTTATAACCCTGGGAATTCGACACCATGGTGAACACAGAGGCGGAATTTACATACAGCAGGTGATTGCAGAGTCGTTACTTGCGTGAATGTAATTTAAATTCAACAAGGAAAATTTATTTTTCCGAAATGAAAATTATACTTTCACTCAAGTTTGCACCGGATTAATGGTACAGCTAATTGATTTATAGAGCTGGGATGTTCCGTGTAATTTGGTCACAAAAAAGTTATTGTTGAATCAAGGTCGTCATATTAAAACCTGTTTTAATAAAACAAAAATTTCTTTGTGTTGTTACACGTATGGTATGGCTTCAAAAAAATTACGCAACAGTTTTTTTTTTAAAAAAAAGTGAAATGGTATAATGCGTAATAGTGAGAAATCAGGTTAAGTATCTGTGCTAAGACAGGTTGTGGTTGTGCTAATTCACCTGTGTATTACGTTGAGACTCTTCGACATTAGTATCGCTTTACAGCTGGTAAGCGTAGTGCCCAAAAGCTTGAAACTTGGAGAAAGCCTTCATTTAGTCCTTGAAAACAACTTTGTAGTGTACTGTAATAATTCTAGTAACTCGTTGGAAAGTGCAGCAATTAAATTTCTTTGTTCTGATCTTAGGTGCGCCATTGATGACAATGTTGCGATTATCTCTCGTCGTTTTAACTGTGTTCTTGACCTTTGCCAGTGCTGTGCCACGAGAAAGTAAGTGTTGTCCTTGTTACTTTTTAAAGCCATGACTTCAACTTGTAGGCAGCGGCTTATTGCGTTGGATACACCAGTTCTTGTCTAATCACTGAAGTTCAGCAACGCAACGCCAGCTAGTACTAGCATGGGTGGCCACTTGGAAAAAATTGGGTACTGCTAATACCCAAAAGTTGTCCCATTAATGTACTGTCTGTGCAGTCACTGCATTAAACTACGCAGTGGACGGAGCTCTAATGACTTTGTTGTTGAAGGGCCTTAACCGCCAGCAAACCAAACAAATCCAACTTGTAAAGGGCCAATTCATCAGTTTATTCTTTTAGCTGCTTTACTGAAAATATCATTTTGTTTTTCAGGAAGGCAAGCAGCACCTGGTGCCACTGTCGAATGCACCTGTGTCCCGTATTATTTGTGCAAAAGCGATAATGCCATAAATACTAATGGCGAAGGACTCTTGGATGTGAGAGTGAAGACGTCCGGTACAACGCCTCCACCAGAAATCCAAGCAAAGGGCAATCCTTGTGGCACATTTGAAGTTTGTTGCAATGCTCCAGAAAATGAGCCTGTGGTTACGACACCGGCTACCCCTTACGTTCCACAGTGTGGTAAGCGACATATCGAAGGTTTGGATACGAAGATTTTGAATCCTTTCCTGGGTAAAGATGAGGCAAAGTTTGCAGAATTCCCTTGGCAGGTACAGTAACTACTGCATGTGATGCCTTTTTTTCCCCTCTTCACTTTCAATCAAACTCGCTTTGATATTTATTTCAGGCTGCTGTCCTGAGAAAAGAAGGAACTTTAAACATCTTCTTGTGTGGAGCAACGCTTATTAGTAGTACTTTCGTCTTAACTGCAGTCCACTGCATTCAGACGTACGTTCCATTGTGCAAGAAATGCGACTACAAATTGTAAGGTTGATTAACATTTTGCTTTTTATTTTAGTTTGAAACCTGAATTAGTTAAAGTTCGTCTAGGAGAATATGATACTCAAAGCACTGGCGAACCATATCCTTTCCAGGATGTCGATGTGAAAGAAATCATTACTCATCCAGGATTTTATAAGCCTGCGTTGTACAACGATATTGCTTTGCTGGTCCTTGCAGAACCTGCTAAGTTTGCTCCAAATATAGATACTGCTTGTCTTCCAGATGTCGATCAAGTATTTGATGGTCAGACGTGTGTGATTAGTGGTTGGGGAAAGAATGCGTTTGGTAAGAATTTTGGACTATATTACTAAAGGTAGACATTGTCAGTGCCGGATTTATATATCGAGAGGCCCTAGGCTATTTCAATGTTGAGGCCTTAGGCTTCAGCCTCTTTAGCCTAATGGTAAATCCGGCACTGGACATTGTGAGCAAATTTCAGCTTATTTATGGTGATTCTCTCCGAAAAAAATGTAACAGAACCGAATGGTGAATACCAGAATTTATTAAAAGAAGTGGAAGTACCAGTGATTCCTAACGCCCTTTGTCAGACTCAGTTGCGTAATACGAGATTGGGCAACTTCTTCCAGTTGCACGACAGTTTCATGTGTGCTGGCGGTGAATTGGGCAAAGATGCTTGCAAGGTAAGCTCGACTTTTTTTTTAATCTTGGATGACTAATTTTTTTTTGGATAACTGAAGGTGCTTTTGTAGGGTGACGGAGGTGGTCCACTGGTATGCGAATTCAAGGGTTCTTATAGGGTGGCTGGTCTCGTTGCTTGGGGTATTGGCTGTGGTCAAAAGGATGTTCCAGGTGTATACGTCAACGTTGCTAAGTTCCGTAAGTGGATTGATGAAGAAATTGCGAAAAGAACTCTTGGCGTTTGAAGATATCGTCGAAATTTGAAACCCACCTTTTGAGATTTTATGTCGGACATTACAAAAGAGGCAAATGGGGGTTGAATAAGGGGAAGGAATGCTGTTGGGGAAATGCTCATCTTTTTTTTATATGAATCGTCTCGTTTTTATCTTTTGTTTTTATTCTTTCATTAAACATGTTAGGAAATTGCACCTATTCGATTAGTATTTGTTTTTGTTTGATTTTGTAACTCTGAAAGGGCTTATAGGGCGTTAACAAATTTTCTACTAGACATCGATCGACAACATGGCATTTATGGCCCTCTGTCATATTAAGTATCCATCATCTGATATAAACTCCAGTAATATGTTGTGACCTTCACAAAAAGTAGACCTGTTCTCTTGTGACTTCGGAAAAGTCAGTTTTCCCAATATTAGGGAAATATTTGACAGAATCCAATTCTAAATTGAGAGTTTAAATGTAAGTTTGTTTAATTTTATGTAACTGTAAAGTCGCCTATTGCTGAAGCAGATCTTGCACTGGAGTTTTCTCAGTCTGCGTTTTCTTACAGATCGAAACGGTTCTACTTGTAGAGCTCTGCGTTGTCTTAACGTGGTCCGTAGTTCTGTATGGATGGCGATGCCTGGCAGATGAAGAGCCGGGTAACAAAAATTCTCCTATCCTTGCATGCGTGAGTTGCAGGTCAGTGTCAGTTTACGAACAAGAGATTCGAATGAGAAAAGGTAAACACTGGCACATGCGCATCTGCAGAAGTTGGTAAACGAGGCACTTGTTTATAAGAAGGCAAATGTGGACAAGTTGTCCGATTCCAGAAACATTGCCACCTCTCGGGACATTGTCTCCAAGCTTTGTTTCCCAATCGTGGAAAAATTTTCTGCAGATGCCCATGCTCAGGTGGTTCGAATATAAGATCCCTTACAGTAATGCAGGCCTAGCTAACTTAGCAGCCAGGTTTGAGTACCCGTCAACCAGAACTGAAACGAAAACTGCTAAGGCGGCAGGGCATGGCATGGCTGATGGTGTGTGGGACGGACAAAGGGAGTCCAGAATAGATATGCACAAATCTTACCGTACTATAGTTGGGGAAACTTGGGATAAAGGCATGACTACGAGCCAGCACTGCTATAAAATCTTTGTGGAAGTGACATTGCATGCGTCACATCAAAGGTCATGAGTGACACTGAGGTCGTTTTATAGTTTCTACCCCGTTATATGTCCAGAACGATCAAACTGGGAAATAGAATGAGGAAATTTAAGCATGGATGTATTCATGTGAATATCGTGACTTATTTTTAACTGGTGCTATCGTGTGAAGTGGAATTTCCGATAAAAGTGTGTCATTAAACCCGTTAGTGCGTGAATTGTGTAAATGAGCAGATAGGAACCTAATGGGTTGTCAATCAGTGTTGAAAGTTGCTGTGGTAATCTATGAATGGACTTAAGAGGCGACTGCGTAAAAAGGATGATCTTTCCCGAGGTAACTTTTTTTCTGTACTGTATCATTTATTTTTGATAGTATTAATTGGTAGTATGTTATAGAGCTAAATAATTGACTTCTCGTATGGTTGGTTTTGAAAGGAAATGGGCCTCTCCCACAATATCCTGTTGCTGTATGTGAAAGGCTGTTTCCATGAAAAATCGAGGTGGTATTTTTATCAATAATTATCATTCCCGGTATGGTATGTCAGCCGTGTCGCCAATTAATATGGTTACAAGACGCTTTTTTTTTTCTAGATTAAAGTAATGAGTAAAAAATATTGCATGTTTTTAGAGGATGCGTGAGAAAGTTGAAAGAGTACTGAAGTTTGCTGTTGTTGAAAAAGAAAACAAAGTCTGTGCAACTGAGAACGGCTTTGCAACCAAACATCTTTGAATAGCTGGTAACGTGGCTATACTGCAATTGTTACTCTTTCCTGCTAAATTAAAAACATAAAATGAGGATGGGAGTCCCTTCATCTGAGAATTTTTGCTTATAGATAGGCAGCCATACAAGGACACATGTAGGATCAGGACTTCTGGTCCACGGAACACTTCAGACTAGTACTGTAGCTGTCTGATGGAAACCAAAAGAGTTAACCTGTGCTCACAGAAGTCGGGAGAGGCTGCATTGCGTTGGACACACCAGTTCTCGTCTGATCATTGAAGAAGTTAAGCAATGGAACCCCAGCTAGTACTGACATGAGTGGCCGCTTTGGAAAACTGTACCGCTAATACACAAAAATCGTTGCATTAGCATAGTGTCTGCAGTTCCTGCATTAGAACTACGCAGTGGACGGGGCTGTAATGACCTTGTAGTTGAAGGGCCCTAAAACACCAACGAACAAATCACTTTGCTGCCCTCAAAATTTGCATTTGTAAATGTAGTAAGGAAGTCGCCATACATCAGTCGAAACAAGGAACATCATAAATCAAGGATTCATGTTTATAATTCCTCAGTTGTCAGTAAAGTTTTAACTCATTGTTTGGTGATGACATACATGGATGGATAGATGCAGGCTAGATCTTGGGTCAAGGTGAGCAAGGTAGTTGAGCCTTGAGAAAGAGAGCCATTTTTAATTTGGTAACAACAACATTTTTTTTAGACTCCTCATTTCACACATCATACCTATATATACACTGTATGTTCTCCGAATAGATCGGGGGACAGTTGCGCAAAATCAGTGTTCCCAACTGGGGAAGGAGTTAAGTGGGTTTGGGCATGGATGGCCATATTTAATAGTACCTCATTATCATCATTCCAAACGCCTTTTCTCATCTGCTGGGAAACAGTTTGTTCCGTTGGGACTGGAAGCATTGGGGCAAACTGTTGGACCTTCTTCTTACACAGCTGGGTACCAACTTAAACAAACAACCCGCTGCTTATTTGACCACAGCCTGTTTTTTTGGAGGCAACTTCTATCACCCATACCTGTAGGCGAGCCCCTACTCTCAATTTACTTAACCTACTTGTTCTTTACCTGCAGTGGTGACATCGTACATACCACACGGGACAACAGCTGTACTTCCCATCCTACAGAAGGCGACTTGGGACTTCTCTGTCGCCCATTAAAAGCAATCTGCCTCGTCCAGGAGCAGTCCTGCAACCCAGAGGCGTACCGAGGGGGGTGCGGACCGCACCGGGTGACACTATTGCAAAGTTTCTGATCCAACCTTTTCCTACAGCACTACACCTATTTAAATTTCAATGATTGGGAATTTTGTATGGGACACAGTCCAGCTAGTGGATTCGCATAAACTCGTTTGGTTCGTTGGTACTTTAGAGCTTTTTGACTACAAGGTCATTAGAGCCCCGTTCACTGCATATTTCTAAGGCGGAGACTACACAGCCACTACACTTATGTGACTATTTTGGGGTATTAGCACACTGTAATAAGCTTTTTCCAGGTCAATGAAGAAGGGTAATTGCCAGAGTATGAACATCTTGGGGAAATACTGGGGGCTTCCCAGTAGAGTCCAACTGGTGAAAAGGTGCAAGAGTAGTATTAATAGGAGTATGTTACACTATCGGGTTGGTGTAGCCAAGTTGCATTGGACACAACAGTTAAGCAACGCAAATCGGTAGTTGGTAGTTGGCAACGCAAGTTGGTAGTGAACCTTGGGTGCTGCTAATTTCCCCTTTCCTACGCCCCCTACACCTAGCCCCTCCTCACCTGAGAGCAGCCTCCTTAGGATCAACGTTCCAAAGCAATGGGGAGATAACTCTGATGTGACCCAAAGACTCAATGGGAGATGATTGAAGTGGAGACAGGCAAGCGGAGTATTATGTGATAGGATGGTCCCATTCACGTTAAAAGGGAAGTTTTGCAGGGCAGTCCCTCATTCCTATGAAGGATTTCCACATAGGAGCGAGGGAGAATAGGTTAAAGTGGTATGGACACATAATCAGAAGAGGGGAGGAGCTCCTTAGGTCCATTTCAGGAATGCAGATAGTTGGAAACAGCTGAGGCAGGGAAGACTGAAGCAGACGTGGGAGCAAGTTGCCCACAAGGACATGGCAGTGTGTGGGGTGGACGGGGATCTGATGGAAGATAGGCAGGAGGGATACCTGATTTCCACTCATACTACTCCTATCCCAGAGGCGACATTCCATCACACTCTCCCACAGACTCAAGGTGTGGCTCATCAGCTTTATACCTCTATAGTTACCACACTCTTGGATATCCCTTTGCCCTTGAAGAGTGGCACTATTCAACTCTCACGGCATTCTATCTCTGCTGGCTATCCTCCTGAGAAGTTTCCCTAGCCACCTGATACCTGTCCTCCCTAGGCTATGCCACACTTGAATTGGGTGTTCCATCTGGGCCTACACCTTTTCGACCTTTCATTTTCCTAAGCGCCCTGGTTACACAGTTCACCATCCCCTGCCAATGCTGGATAGGTGGCAAGGTCCCCATTTTCCCCTGCAGCATTCACGAGGATATGGAAGTACTCTTCCCACCTCCTCTTTGCCTCCATCAGGGAGAGTAGGACCTTACCTCTGCTATCCTTCACTGTTATAGCCCGGGGTATATCTTTAGCTGCCCTATTTCTAGCCATGGCCAGTTTGAAATCCTCCCCTTCCCTTGTCCATAACTGCTCATAGAGTGCCTCATACTTCTGGTGCTTGGCCACGGCAATGATTCTACTAGTGCTGGTATCAGCCTGCCTATATTGAGTCTTAGATTCCTGGTCCCCTGTCTCCTGCCAACTGTGGAAAGCAGCGTTCTTTGTTGATGGCTGCTTCTAACTTCCCCTTGTTTCTCTGGACTGTGGCTCCTACTTGACCCTGCCCTAAAATGGATTTCCCACAGGTTCTAATTTATCTGGAGACCCTGTCCCGCATTGCATCCACTGTCCCTTCCCAATACCAGTCTACCTCCCTGTGCACTTTGTGGGTAAATCCCTCCGTTTTGGTGGGTAGTTTCTGCCACCTGATGGCCTGCTCTCCTTGTGCCTTGCCTGCCACTTTCACTAGGATTTGGCCTATGGTGACATTCTTTTTGGAACTTTTCACTCGAGACTGCCCAGCAATCATGAACCTCTACTCTATGCCACCCTCTAACCATAAAGAAATCTATCTGTGATATCCGTTTTAGCAACTGGAATGTGATTAGGTGGTGCTTGTCCCTCTTACTAAACCACGTATTTGCCAATGCAAGGCCAAGTGCATTGGCTGTGTTGAGGATGCACTGTCCTTCTATGCTAACTGTTCCTACCCCATCCCAACCCCTGTGACTGTGGACTGCTGATGACGGCCGCCTGGGGCCTGCTTTCACACCCCGGATGGCTGCCGGTGGCGCCTGAAACATTAAATACATTTGAAATGTTGGTGACTCGGGTGGAGCACATTGAATAATAAAGTGTTTATGTGGGGGGGGGGGAGGTCAGTGGTGGGGGTGACACCAGGATTTGCCGCACCGGGTGACACCAAGCCTAGGTACGCCTCTGCTGCAACCATGTGTGAGGGGACTTAGTGCGAGATAAGCGGAAGTGGAGGAGTATAACCAGCAAACCCGACTCTGCCACAGGGAGAATATGGTTATGATAATGAGATGTAGCAGTATCCTGTCCATGTGAGTAGGGAGCGGCTAATTGCGTTGGTCATACTAGTTCTCGTCTGATCACTGAAGTTAAGCAACGCAAGCCCAGCTAGTACTAACATGGGTGGCCGCTTGGGAAAACTGGGTACTGCTAATACCCAAAAATCGTCGCGTTAGTGTAGTGTCTGTGCAGTCTCTGCGCTAGAACTATGCGGTGGACGGGGCTCTAATGACCTTGTAGTTGAAGGGCTCTAAATCACCAACGAAACAAAATCCATGTGAGTAGAGTCGACCAAAAGGTTTGTGGCATTTGTTGGGCAACCATCATCTCACAGTAAATTTGCCGTTCAATGGTTTGTCCATGAGGTTTCTTCTCAATATTAGCGTCGGCAGACGGGACACTTGCCCTCCCCAATCCTAAAAAATGCAAAACTTAAAATAGAAGTTGAACAGGAAAAATATAATCTTTCGGATACTCAAGTTGGTCCGATTCTTGCAACATTGTTTCCGAGCTTTGATTCTCTTGGAAAATGTTCTGCGGACGCCCATACTGGAAGACAGTTGTGAATGTGTACTTGAAAAATTTACTCAGGCACCTAGAAGACCTCAATGAGGTCATAAAATAAAAATGGTACAGTTCAACAGAAATGAGCAGAAAATTAATCTGTATCCCTTTTCCTCCTCGCAGATGTGAACTATGCATAGGTTTGCTGCTTCCTACGCTGAACATCGATGAAATTGTTAGCGATTTTGGGGACGCATTTGACCCTTTAAGGAGGAAATGATTGAACAACGGAAAGGTATAATTGTTAATTTCCAATCCAATTAAGTAATTTTCAAACATTGTCATTCGTAACTCGATACTGTTTATATTTGAACTTCCATGTCCCGTTGGCCCGACTTTAGTTTCTGTTTAAAAATTTGGTTTTTTATTTTGCCAAAAAAAAACTCCTTTGGGGACAACTATTCTAATCAAACAATGAATGGCCTAATCAAAGTTATTGGCATGTTAGTAAATTGTAAATTTAACTTTCAACTTAATTTAGATTTAAAACTGGCACACTCAGGTTGGCATCATCAAACGTTGCTCTGCTACTTTGCAAACGACTAAGACGTATTTGGATTTTCTGTATCTTAAAAATATTGTAACTGAATTATGAATCAACAAGGTAAATAAGATAATGTTATTATGGATATTCACCACCCTTTTATATTTATGTGTTTTAAATCCCTATTTTTAGGATTTTATGTGCTCATCGTCTTCAGTATGATGTTTGGTGTTTTCGTCGCTACTGAAGATGGTAATTCTGAAATATTGTAAGAATTTCTGTAGTACTCATATCTAAAGACTTTTTTATGGATTTTTTTTCAGAAGTTGCACCTCGATTTTATGATTATGATGGAAATTCTGGCCATCATATTGCACAACAGTCAGTTCCACCAAACTATCATCACTACGCTGGTGATCACAGTCATCACCAGTCATATTATGTCCCTTACCCACAACAACAACATCATCACTATCAGCAACATCATCATAATTACAACTCTCTATGCATCTGTGTCCCGTACAATCAGTGCAGACAAGGAACAGTAGAGACAGATGGAGCTGGAATCTTGGATCCCAGAAGTTACCCAGTCATTCAACAAGGCGTAAGTAAGATGTTTAATAACTATAACAAGTACTAAAGCAATTCGTTTGTTAAATGGACACCGTCAGATTCGGTAGCTCAGCGGTTAGAACCCCTTTGCCTCTAAGTTTCGGGAAGGATATTTAACCCGATCTAGATTGCAATTTTTTACATTGGGTACAACAGGTCCTTCAGGTCAATGAGGAATAGATAGGGGAGAAGCACAGCCATGTTTCCACCACTGGGACTCGAACTCGATGCCTTCGCCAGCCCGGAGGGAGCGGCGAGTTGCGTTGGACACACCAGTTCTCGTCTGATCACTGAAGTTAAGCAACGCAAGCCCAGTTAGTACTGACATGGGTGGTCGCTCGGGAAAGCTGGGTACTGCTAATACCCAATAATCGTCGCATTAGTGTAGTGTCTGTGCATTAGAACTATGCAATGGACGGGTCTCTAATGACCTGGTAGTTGACGGGACCTTAAACTCCAACAAACAAATTCGCCAGCCCGGAACTCTGAGAGAGGAACTACACATTCCAGAAGTGCATGCACATGCAAGACGTACAAATACCATCCAGTAGATCGTCCATAAGTGCACATCGGTGTAGGATCTTGCCCTTCCGCCAACGTACCGCCAGAAGTAGACAGACCAAAGTTCAAAACCAAAGGTCTTTAGAGTCTAAGGCAGTGTTTTTCAACCTTTTTATTGGAATGGAACCCTTTGGAAAATTTAGACCTCTCCGGGAACCCCAAATAGTGACAGAAAAAACATTAATTGATACAGGTGTGTGTGTGTTAGCATTAGGAGTTAAATTCGTGGCCAAATGTTTGAGAGAGACACCCGAAGTTCATCTTCGACAGACAAAAGGCGTTGGCGGAATTGATGGAACCCTTGGACGAACCTCACGGTATCTTCCGCGGAACCCTGGTTTAAAAACACTGGTCTAAGGGGTTGAGAACCCCTAGTTGAGAACCCCTACCATCAGGGCCGTAACGAGGGCGTGGCGAAGAAGGCAGCCGCCACGGGCGCAACTGGGTTTGGGGCGCAAAATGTTTAAGTTTTTTGTCATTATTGGGTTACGGGCAAGCGAAAGTTAGACACTTGCCACAGGCGCTTCATACCCCCGTTACGGCTCTGCCTACCATGAATGAAACAGAATTAATTTAAGTGGAGAGCAGCACTTTTCACGCCAGACACAATTTTATTTTTCAACGATTTTTATTTTTATGTTAATAAAAGACATGACATGGCGATTACTTTATTGGTTTATTGCCTTTACCTTTATGACAAAAATGTCTGGCTACGCAGCTGTTTGTTAAAAAATCTTTTTCCTCCACTTCCTCATTGACACCCTAAATGACATTAGTCTGTTGTGCCCAATGTTTACAGTTCAATCAGTACCTGTCGAATAACAGCTGTCAACAGTTGTTAAATCATTATTTTCAGCATTATTCCAAGAAGTGCCACTATGAATATTACATTTGCTGTCCGGTATCGTATTTGACGACTACAACTGCTCCTCCTACAACTACTACAACTATGACTACTACTACCACCACCACAAGTCGTCCTCCCAAATATTACTGGGGATGTGGTGTAAGAAACCGAGAGGGTATTCCTGACGCACGAATCCTCAATCCAAGTTTTCCTGCAGATGAAGCTCTCTTTGGAGAATTTCCTTGGCAGGCAAATAAAATCTGTGATTATTATTATTATTTTTTTTTAATTCGTTTATCAGTTATAACAATCCCTGGGTCCAATTGTGTCTTTCAGGCAGCTATACTCAAGCGACGTGGCCATTGGGATGTTTTCGTTTGTGGAGGATCTTTGATCGATTCTCATTATGTCGTCACTGCTGCTCACTGCGTGAAATCGTAAAATAAAAACTATATTTGATTAGGTTTCTTCATCATTATAGAAACAAAGTTGATAATTTGTTTTGAAAATTTCAGGCTAACAACTTCTCAGATCAAAGTCCGACTTGGAGAGTGGGATACGAAAAATGTGACTGTTATCTATCCAAAACGAGATTATCACGTTCAGAAAATAATTACTCATCCTGATTTTAATCCATGGAACCTTAAAAACGACATTGCTCTTCTGAGATTAGATGCTTACGTGTTGTCTACTCCTCATATTTCTCCTATATGTTTACCTTCCATCGACGAAAGTTTTGACAACTTGAGGTGCATTGTTACAGGTTGGGGCAAAGACAATTCAGGTAAGGGATTAGATTAATACCAAGTTAATGAAACAGAAATTATCAAAAAGCAAACGATGCCATTTTGATTCGAATTTGGTGATAAGGTTACTGGGGCCGATATCAGTCGATTTTACGAAAAGTGGATGTTCCAATCGTCAGTAATTCTCCATGTCAAGATGCACTGCGAAGAACTAGATTAGGTGTCAATTATGGTCTGGACGGTGGTTTTTTATGCGCTGGAGGTGAAGCAGATAAAGATGCTTGTAAGGTAAGTTGTTTTGTCAACTGACAGACAGCCGCCATCCACTTCTTGTCTGAGCTGCAGTAGTCAGTCAGTCAGTCAGTCGTTTTTCAGGGAGACGGTGGTGGACCATTGGCTTGCGAGAAAGATGGCACCTATAAATTGGCCGGAATTGTATCTTGGGGGATAGGATGTGGTCAAAATGGTATTCCTGGAGTATACGTTAAAGTTTCTCGATATGTGGCTTGGATTTTGACTGCTATAGAAGGAGGAGAACATTACTACGAATTTCAGGAATACAATTCATATCCATGGGGTTAAAACAATTTTTTTTGTTGTTGTATTTTTTTATACTTAAATTAATTTTGTACAATGTTTTACTTTAGCAGTGTAAACAAAACAATGAAAAGAAATTACCAAAAACAATAATTTTTCTGCTCATCATACAATAACACCAACGAATTTCGAAGACTGTCACAACAAACAGTTACAACCTTAGAGCAGTAAGTAATTGGTTACATTTTCAGTGAGTTAAGAATCAAGCAATTTATAACATTACCACCTAAAAAAAAAACATCTGAAAGTAGAAGTTAAAACCCGAAAAGCCTTATTTTTAGTGCAAAATTGTGGCCTTCACAGTATGCCCTATCTACCTTCTGCCGTGGCCACCAAAAACTATCACGGATATTCTATGAAGTCCAACTTTGGAAGGGACACGCTATACTATCAAAGCCCAAATTTTATGTGACCGAAAATCACAGTGACACCATAACTTGTGAGAGGTCGATCCTACACAGGGCGTCACAAGAAATTTAGTAGTGAACTTATTTAATTCCTTGCTGGTGACCCACTACGACTCCCAAGTTCTCTTTAGAGGAGGGCCCCAGGCAAACCCCTCCACTCCAGAGTAAAGACAAAAAGTGCCAGTCTCCCGAACTTGAATTTTGTGGCTCATTACTTTCGTCTCCAGTAGCTGCTACATCTCTACAACTCCCACAGGTGACATTGCCTGACGACATACCCATGGTCCTTATGCAAGCTGCCTTCAGGCCGTCTTCCCATCCCATCCCCCCCTTTAAGTTGTGCGGCTTATGAGAAGAACTCTTTGGAGAGACCATCCTCCATCAGAGTTCGTTCAAGTCTGTTACAAACCTTGATATGACAAGGGACTAACACCGAGACGAAAGAAGTTTAAACTGCTTTCGTGAAATTCGTCCTACAATGGAAATGAACTTCGTGATTGGGTCTGATATGAATATGAAATTCAACTCCTTTAAAAAAAAACCAGCGGCCTCCGAGAAAATACATAAGGAAAAAAAAAGTGTTAGGAACACCCAGTCTACGAAAGAGTAACTACAGGGGAGTTATCTGACTGCACAACATTAGACTTACGGTTATAAAAGATAAATTAATTACTAGAAAATGGAGTGTAAAATCTCAAGTGTTTCAAAATATACAGTATATAGAAAGATTGTCTTGGGATCCTAGTTTCCTAACATCTTTCTAAAAAGAAAGCATAAAAGTATTCATCTTGGAAGGGTCTGAAATTTATGCATTGACAAATACTTCTATTCCTATCTCATTAAAAAAAAAATCTGTATAAAAATATTTATCTATAAAGTAACATTGATAGACAGCGAGCAAAGCTACAATAGTTGGAAGCATTTATTAAAACTTAGAGGAAGTATCTAAAAAGGAAGTAAGCAAAAGCACTAGACGGAAATATGCAAATTGGAGGTAGCATTAGTTTCATTAAAATAACCCCGTGGTTACACCTCTAGGTATGTAACCCCATTTTATAGTTTTGTTACTTTGCTCTAAATGGCACAAACAACAATAACAGTAGCAGAAAGTGTCCAAAATAGTTTCTAGCAATAAGTCCAATCAGGATGATTTTTAGGTCGACATTTCTGTGGACAAGGTTTTGGGACACTTGAATTCGATAATACTTTTGGTGACCCAACAAAATCTTTATCTTCGTTTCGTTGCGTCGGCCATGAAACACTATGGAAGTACTTCGTACATAAGTAACTATTGTGATCGATGTAATCTGACTTCTCGAGAGCAAGTGGATAAAGGTATTTGGTCAATAAATCTTGATCGTAACCCCTGGAATATGACACATTGGCCTCTTTAAGGAGATTTTCTCTTAATGATGTCGTCAGATTTAAATCTTTATTAATTCCTCCCCACATACCTAAAAGATGGAAGTGAACAATAAATAGGCATAATAGATGACTTACAATACGATGATTAGAATTAAATACGTGGACAGCACGTCAATTTACCACCCAAAACAGCAATATCATGTGATGGATGGTCATGCATGATATGCCAAGTTCGATTGGAAGCAAGCCACTCGTTCACAGCTGCCACTTCACGTTCACTTGGTAAACTATCCAAATCGCGAATCATAAATCGTTCAATAAAAGGATCACCTGAAAAACAAATTTCAATGATTAATTTGCTATAAGCACACTTGGATAATTTATAAGCTAACCATGATTTTATCCACTGTTGTGTGACAAAGTAGCTGGGGAAGACAGGATAGTAAACATATAAATCACAAATATACAGTATATTATCCTCTATTCATACTACTCAGTTTCTCTAGATAATATTATTTAAACAACTAAGCATTGCAGACAAGGCAAGATAAGACGTCGAGCTGGTTGTGGAAGCTAATATTTTACTTCAAAATTGATTTACAACACACCTATCCTCTAGTGGCCCCAAGAATGATGCCCATGTCTTCAAAACAGGTGAAAAGATTAAGCTGGAATCAATCACCATCCATTCAAGACCATCTGTAATACTTACCAAGCACCATAAATCTCCACACCATTCCATGAACTCTAGAAAGATCGCCTAAAGGTTTCGGCAAAACTCCAACTTGGCATATGTCAACGTCAGGATATTTACACCAAATATCGCACAAAGCTGCTAAATTACTGGGTTGACTAGTGTCCACACCATGATACAGTCTCACGATCCAGCCCGGATACAACTCAGCCACCTTTTCTACATTTCTGACTATACCTTTAAAATATCCACCATTAATATCACCATAAAAGGCGTACGATATCACTTTTTGATGAAAACCACGTTGACTGGCATAAGTGTCACATGTAGACTCTGTTAAAATTCTTGCATGATTGGCACCAGAGGAAGAAATCTCAAATGAAGGATTTTGTGAGCGCTTACAGTTGCACGTACTCTCACTAGTGACCGGATAGCTGGAGAGGTTATCGGGAACGAAACTTAGAAACCAGGCTCGATCACGTGCAATTCCGTCGTTTAAGTAATAATAATTATGTAAAATAAAAAGTGAGAGTCCAACGCCCACAATAAGCGAAACGAATTTTACCTGTTGCTTTTTGTTACACCCTGTAACCATGCGAAAATTGAGCTTCGACAGCTTCCTCATTTCATCGGCAATGAAAAACATTAGTTTTTTTTTCTTAAAAGTCGAACAAAAATACGCTTATTTTTCCAAATGGTAATTAATGGTGTACAACTTAACTCTTATACTGCAGAAAAGGCAAGGCATCATCCCATGCCTACTTTTCAGCGCGTTTCCATTTCTGTCTTATCCTCATCACTGAGAAATGACCTATTTTTTTTTGTTCAAAACGGTGTCTCAAAATGTTTGATTCAGGTGAAATCGAAGGGTGATTTAACGACGATATGTTTAAGTCCATATAAAATAGAGGTATAAACTGTTTTTACATTTATATCCGAAAGAAAAGGTTTCTTTAAATATGTTTAACGACGACTGGGGACATTGGTAAGTGAATTTCCTCCTTTTGCGATTGGCACACTGCAAGCCTTTGACGTCACAACGCGAGATTACGGCTAGCCTCACACTGGAGTGGGAGTCCGCTATGTGCTACTTGTTAAGGCTTGTTCAGACTTGCGTGACCGCCGGTTGCTTTTTTTTCTGTCCGTCTCTAGCCATCCGTCATATTTGGCTAAATGCAGCCTCCTGGGGATGCCCCACCGAAGATGACAAACAAGGCTGGAATCATCATTATACCCTTATCCCGCTTGTGACAGGGTCGGCTCTGCAAGTCCACTGAACATGCTCTGACTAGGGTCACCCCAGCCAGGCGTCTGGAACCCGCAGGAATATTGGCTAAGTTGTCTGTGTTTGTTGGCGTTTTAAGGCCCTTCAACTACGAGGTCATAAGAGCCCCGTCCACTGTGTAGTTCTGATGCAGAGACTGCACAGACACTACACTAATGCGACGATCTTTGGATACTAGCGGTACCCAGTTTTCCCAAGTGGCCACCCATGTCAGTACTAACTGGGGTTGCGCGGCTTAACTACAGTGATCAGACGGGAACTGGTGTGTTCAACGCAATCTGCCGCTCCCACAGTTGTCTGGGGGGGATGCCGGCCTACCTCACTAGGACAAAGAAGGCTGGAATGGGGACTGGAAATACACCTATAGTGCATCGTCATCGCCATACCCTTATCCTTCCTGTGGCAGGGTCGGGTCTGCGGGTTCTAGCCTTCCTAGATCTCCCACCAGGTTCCCGACAACCCCACACTACCCCGCCCTGCTCCCACGTCTCCTATGGGTCGATTTGTGACATTTGAGAAGGTGGGTGTTAGCATCCAATACTTCAATGACCTTGATCGTAAATCTAAATAAATAATGCATGATGCATTATATGTTATGTGACAACAAACTTGTGTTTGACCATACGGTAGCCAAAAAAAGCATTTGTTGTACCTCTTGCGCTATTTCATAAGCACGCGATGTCAGCTTGTCTTTTACAGTATACGCCCAATTAGTCATCCCCGAAATTATTCTGGCATTCGGGGGGGAGGGCAATTGTTAAACCAATTAGAGTTATCTCATTGCAGAGCGGTTATACTGCGCAGTGGACGGGGCTCTAAAGCTGTGTGTACACTAGCAATAAAATTTGCACAAGTTGACTTTAGCAAGTGCACTGTAGCGTGTAGACAGCAAAGCAAGTACCAAGCATGGCTAAAAACATGGACCATCTAGGACAGTGGTGGCGAACCTGTGACCCACCGTGCAATTTTAAGTGACCCAGCGTGAATCATATCTAGTTAATAGTCTCGTAGTGCGTGTGGTGGATGAGTACCTGGGGAGCTAAAACCCACTTGTTTGTTTGTTTGTTGGAGTTTAAGGTCCCGTCAACTACAAGGTCATTAGAGACCCGTCCACTGCATAGTTCTAATGCATAGACTGCACAGACACTACACTAATATGACGATTATTGGGTATTAGCAGTACCCAGCTTTCCCGAGCGACCACCCATGTCAGTACTAACTGGGCTTGCGTTGCTTAACTTCAGTGATCCGACAAGAACTGGTGTGTCCAGCGCAACTCGCCGCTCCCCTAAAACCCACAAACCCAACCCTGCCCCAGGCGAGATAAGGGTATTATGATGATGGTCTCTATTTGCTACTTTAATAAACTAATTTCATCATCATCATACCCTTATCCCGCCTACGGCAGGGTCGGGTCTGCGGGTTCTGGCCCTCCACTCTCGTCTATCGCCCACCAGGTCCTCGTCCACCCCATACACCGCCATATCTTTTCGGACCACCTGTTCCCACGTCAACTTCGGTCTCCCCCTTCCCCGGGTGCTGCCAACCACCTGAATCCCTGGCATAGCCCTAACGAGGTCCTCTTCCCCTCTTCTCCTGACGTGTCCATACCACCTCAGCCTATTCTCCCTCATTTTTTCGGCGATGTCCACCACCCCTAGGCTACCTCTGACATACTCATTCCTAATTCGATCAGCTGTTGACACACCACTCATGTACTGCAGCATTCGCATCTTGGCAACTTGCATTCTACTGACGTGGCTTTTCCTCACTGCCCAGCACTCTGACCCATATAGCATAGCTGGTCTAACGGCTGCCCTGTAGAACTTTCCCTTCAACTTTATTGGGACCCTCCTATCACACAGGACTCCACTTGCCTGCCTCCACTTCCGCCACACCCCCCATTGATTCTATTGGTCACATCTGCGTCTATATCCCCATTGCTTTGGAAAGTAGATCCTAAGTACCTGTCCATCCATGTTATTTACCTGTCCATCCCAATTGAAAGCTAAATACTCTGTCTTCTTCATATTTATCTTTAGCCCTCCCTTTTCTATTGATCCTCTGATGTCGTCTAGTCCCTTCTCTAGTTGTTCTGTGCTGTCACCAACTTTTCCAATACCATCTGCATATACCAAGTACTGAGGAGCCCATTCTCCTACTCCCGTCAGCAGATCGTCCATAACCAGGATGAAAAGGTAGGGGCTAAGTGCAGAACCTTGATGCACCCCGACATTCACTGGGAAGCCCCTAGTATACCCCCGGGGTGTCCTTACCTTGGCTTTGGAGCCTTCATACATATCCTGGACTATTCGGACAAACCCCTCTTTTCCGTAATACTTGCCAAACTACCTGCCGTGGGACACTGTCATAGGCCTTCTCCAGGTCGATAAAGACGGCATGGAGATCTTTCTTTGCTGCTCTATACTTTTCTATCATCTGCCTCATAATGAAGATTGGCTCCATTGTGGACCTACCTGGCATAAACCCAAACTGATTTCCACGGACACTGGTTCTATCCCTCAGGCGACATTCCATTACTCTTTCCCAGAGTTTCATGGAGTGGCTCATCAGCTTTATGTCTCTATAGTTACCACAATCTTGGAATTCCCCTTTGCCCTTGAAGAGTGGTACTATCCAACTTTCACGCCATTCCAATGGCATTCTATCTCCCAGAGCTATCCTGCTGAAGAGTTTCCCTAGCCACTTAGTTCCTGTCTCCCCTAGGCTATGCCATACCGTGATGGGGATTCCATCTGGGCCTACAGCTTTTCGGCCTTTCATCTTCCTGAGTGCCAAAGCCACTTCCTCTTCTGTTACACAGTCCACTGCCCCTGTAGCTGCAGGATACAGTATGTGGTGGAGTCCACATCCTCCTTGGCTGCATTTAAAAGGGTTTGGAAAGATTTATTCATTATTAATAATAATTTTTTATTCATATAATTAAATTGCATTTGGCCTGTGGACAAACATGGAAAACATGTAAACTTAAAACTATACTAAAAACAAAAAACAAGTTTGAACTTAGCTTTCGTTGTCTTATCAGGAATAGTTGACTCCTCTTGTGGTTCCTTGGTGATGGTTTGCTAGAACAAGTCGATTAGATTACTATACAGTAGAAAAATTCTTTGAATATCAAACTTAATTAACAAAATGCTTATCTTTTTGGAGTGAAGGTAACGACGTTTTGCAAGCAGGATCTCGCTTCGTCCTTGAAGTTCGATATTCAAAGAATTTTTCTCCTGTATGGTAATCTAATCGACTTGTCCTAGGAAACCATCACCAAGGAACCACAAGAGAAGAGGAGTCAACTATTACTGAGAAGACAACGAAAGCCGGGAGCGGCGAGTTGCGTTGGACACACCAGTTCTCGTCTGATCACTGAAGTTAAGCAACGCAAGCCCAGTTAGTACCGACATGGGTGGTCGCTCGGGAAAGCTGTGTACTGCTAATACCCAATAATCGTCGCATTAGTGTAGTGTCTGTGCAGTATATGCATTAGAACTATGCAGTGGACGGGTCTCTAATGACCTTGTAGTTGACGGGACCTTAAACTCCAACAAACGACAACGAAAGCCAAGTTCAAACTTGTTTTTTGTTTTTTAGTATAGTTTTAAGTTTAGTTGTTATACTGGTCTTGCCCCCCCCCCATTTTCTTTTCATGGAAAACATGGATTTTAATTTTTGGTTGTTTGTTAGAGTTTAAGGTCCCGTCAACTACGAGGTCATTAGAGACCCGTCCACTGTATAGTTCTAATGCATATACTGCACAGACACTACACTAATGCGACTTTTTTTGGGTATTAGCAGTACCCAGCTTTCCCAAGCGACCACCCATGTCAGTACTAACTGGGCTTGCGTTGCTTAACTTCAGTGATCAGACGAGAACTGGTGTGTCCAACGCAACTCGCCGCTCCCGGAAAACATGGACAAGAGACGGAATAATTAGGCTCATTTCCTATATGAGCAATATCCAGAGGAAAGAAGCTAACTCACCTCGATCCAGTATCGAACCTGGAACCACTGACGCAATGAGCCGAGTACGCTACCTGCTGGTCTATTTAAAATATATATGTATATGTTAGTATGTTACTTCAAGGAGTTGGGGAATCGGTCAAGCAGCCACCCATAACGGGCCGAATTTTGTTTTGTTGGGGTTTAAGTGCCCTTCAACTACAAGGTCATTAGAGCCCCGTCCACTGCAGAGTTCAAATTCAAAGACTACACAGACACTACACGCTGATGCGACGATTTTGGGTTATTAGCGGTACCCAGTGTTCCCACGTGGCCACCCCATGTCAGTACTAACTGGGGTTGCGTTGCTTAACTCAGTGATCAGAATAACGGGCCGAATCTTGTGGAGGCTGCTCACGGGTGAGGGGAAGGTAGGAGCGAGGGGAGGGGTGTGGGAGAGGGAAAATTAGCAGCAGGAAATGTTTAACCAACCACCCATGGCGGTACTAACTTGGGTTGCGATGCTTAACTTCGGTGATCTGACGAGGGAGCGGCAAGTTGCGTTGGACACACCAGTTCTCGCCTGATCACTGAAGTTAAGCAACGCAAACCCAGTTAGTACTAACATGGGTGGCTGCTTGGGAAAACTGGGGACCGCTTGTATCCAAAAATCGTCGGATTAGTGTAGTATCTGCGCAGTCCCTGCATCAGAACTACACCGTGGACGGGGCTCTAATGACCTTGTAGTTGAAGGGCCCTAATTTGTTTGTTGGTGTTTAAGGTCCCGTCAACTACAAGGTCATTAGAGACCCGTCCACTGCATAGTTCTGATGCAGAGACTGCACAGACACTACACTAATGCGACGATTATTGGGTATTAGCAGTACCCAACTTTCCCAAGCGACCACCCATGTCAGTACTAACTGGGCTTGCGTTGCTTAACTTCAGTGATCAGACGAGAACTGGTGTGTCCAACGCAACTCGCCGTTCCCGGAAAACATGGACAAGAGACGAAATAATTAGGCTCATTTCCATATATGAGCAATATCCAGAGGCGTGCCAGCACAGTGTGCAATGTGTGCAATGCGCATAGGCACCAGGCTATTAAAAGCGCCCTGACCCTCTACTTGCTTCTTAGAACCGGCCCCCCTGATCTGCCATAGCCAGTGATAGGAACAAAGTCACCATTCCTAGGTGGTGCTGTTACAAATGTGTGGCATATACCAGTTATTATTGAGACCTTTTTCATTTGGGAGGGGGAGATAGGGGCGCCAACTAAGTTCTCGCACACAGGCGCCGAACACTACCGGTCCACCACTGGCAGCATCCTGAATTCATCATCACACCCTTATCCCGCCTATGGCGGGGTCGGGTCTGTGGGTTGTAATCCTCCACTCCCACCTATACCCACCGCTTTGGCCTCCCCCTACTCCTGTTTCCACCAACAACTTGCTGTCCCATAATGTACCGAACAAACTCCGCCCCATTTGCATCACATGCCCATACCACCTCAATCTATATTCTGTTCCCTGTTGTAATGTGCTGTAAGCCCTGTTGTGCATTCTCTCGAGACTCCTCAAACCTTCCTACATCATCAGCAAATACCATGCACTCCATGCATGACGTTTGGGATCACCGCTCCATCCCTGTCTACCTTTTCCTCAGCACATGGTACTTACCAGTGTGCAGTGCAATAAGAAATTAGTTGAAACAAGCCCCTTTTCACATTCTGAGAACAATGTGGACATTAAAAATATAGGAAATCGTTTCGTATGTATACATAAGGGGTGCGAGAATTTAGTTTTAGATTGAAGGGGGTGCCGATACCAGCGTCTGCTCTAGCAATTATGCCGCCCCTGGACAAAAAGACAAATTGCCGCAGCGTTGTGTTCGCCTGCTCTGTTCTCCCACTTACAGCAAAAAT
Source organism: Trigoniulus corallinus (assembly GCA_013389805.1). Classification (NCBI taxonomy): domain Eukaryota; kingdom Metazoa; phylum Arthropoda; class Diplopoda; order Spirobolida; family Trigoniulidae; genus Trigoniulus; species Trigoniulus corallinus. Next base: position 5,388,210 of record JAAFCE010007744.1, read on the forward strand.
GGCACCCTGGACAAATGTCCGGGTTGCCCTCCATAGAGCGGGCCCTGTCGATACGATATGTAGTGTCTGTGCGATCTATGCACTAGAACTATGCAGTGGACGGGTCTCTAACGACCTTGTAGTTGATAGGCCCAAAAACACCAACAAAACAGGGAGCGGCTTATTGGATTGGACACACCAGCTAGTACTGACATGGGTGGATTTGGTTTGGTTTGTTGGTGTTTTAGGGTCCGTCAACTGCGAGGTCATTAGAGCCCCGTCAACTGCGTAGTTGTGATGCAGAGACACTACACTAATGCGACGATTTATGGATACTAGCGGTACCCAGTTTTCCCAAGCTGCCACCCATGTCAGTACTAACTGGGGTTGCGTTGCTTAACTTCAGTGATCAGACAAGAACTGGTGTGTCCAACGCAATTTGCCGCTCCCCCTGGTGTGTCCAAAGCAATAATCCGTCAACGACATGGGTGGAAGCTTGGGAACACTGGGTACTGCTAATACGCAATAATCGTCGCTTTAAGGCCCAGCGCAAAATGAGACGCAGTCTCCGCAGGTGACACAGGGTGACTCACTATAAATTTCTGTGGCTTACATGATAGTATGTAGTTGCGTATGTTAAGTCGCAGGGTGGGGTGACTCAGTGCCTCTGCGGAGCGCAGTGCCAATGCCGCAGTTTCCTGCGTGAAGTTGGCGGGACAATAACAAAAAGCGGTGCGAATCAGAGAAGTTCTCTTGTATTTGATGCAAGTATGGTGAAAAACTGCGCTTCAATGTGCGGTGATTGCCTGCTAGCAGAATTTCGCAGGGCTGCTACACCCTGCGTCTCTTTTTGCGCATTGCCTTATTCGTGATACTCGCAGGTTTGACATCAGATGTGTAAATATAATAAACAGCCTATTAATTTTCCATCTCAATGTCATGACTGAAAGCCATTTTATTTCTTTAAAGGTTTTATGAGAGAAGACTAAATGCCGTTAACCAAGATCTATCGATTTCATTTCATTGCTTAAGGACTTTTCAATGTGGGAACAACACTTTTAAGAAAGTAAAGTTTATCTTTTTATTCAGACCAATAGCGATGCTCATTGGTAAATAAGTGTCCTATTCCCGAAACAATTATTGTTTACTTTAGGTTCCAGTTCAAACTCCTTCTCTTCCTCCTCCTTTGCATATTGATTTGGTAGAGATCATGATGCGCAAGTTCGATCCTGACAGAAGGGAAAGTTGTCGGTTTTGTTTGACTAAGGAGGAAGGTCAAATTCAATTGGGAATGGTGACCTTTTGTGTCTGGGCAGGAGGTTGGATTTTGCTCATCAACACCAATTTTTAGGTCAGGGTCGATTCTGCGACCCATGTAACGAGAAGAGGGGAGGAGGAGAAAGCTCGTTAGGTTTATTACTGGAATGCAGGTGGTTGGAAGCACCGAAGCAGACGTGGGAGCAGGTTGTTCGTAAGGATATGGCAGTGTGTGGGGTAGACGGGAGTGGATGGCTAGAACCCACAGACCCGACCCTGTTGTTTGTTGGTGTTTTAGGGCCCTTCAACTACAAAGGCCATTAGAGTCCCGTCCACAGCATAGTTCTTATGCAGAGACTGCACAGACATTACACTAGTGCGACGATTTTTGGGTATTGGCAGTACCCAGTTTTCCCAAGCGGCCACCCATGTTAGTACTAGCTGGGGTTGCGCTGCTGAACTTCAGTGATCAGACGAGAACTGGTGTGTCCAACACAATTCGCCGCTCCGGCCCGACCCTGTCATAGGCGGAATAAGGATGGGATGATGATGATGATGACGCCCTCTGATCTTAACAGCAAATGCTGCCAATTTGATCTACTAGGCGACGAGAGACTTTGTGAGTTTATGAGAAGTATTTTAGGGTTTTAACTTTGAAAATTGGTGGAGGGTGTTTTAATAACCTTGACAAACTAGTTTTACTTAGCAAAATATATGTTGATTTCTATTTATAATTTAGTTTATCGACAAATTGCATTGAAATGACAGATGAACTGCCTCTTGACAGCATGTTTTAATCCCAAGTGCGAATGACAGTAATTCAATAAAGATCAATGCGTCTTTAAAAAGAATAATAAGCTAATATTTGCTCCTTAATTTTTTTTAAACTGTTATTATATCCAAATAAATTACAAGAAAATTAAATATTGGGGGAGGTAGCACCTAAATGTCATTCCTTGTAGAATTAATATTTACACGCTTCCTGTAGACTAGTAACCTGTTTGAAATTAATTAGTCGACAGAGCTTATCTCACACAATTTTGATGATGGCAAACTCCCTTAAGCAAAAATTCAATTAAAGGAAACGATCAATAACTAGTTAACAACAACAAAAAAGCCATTTTGTAGTGGGATTCCAGCTTTATTCCAGACCCGAGTGTCATGGGTCAATTCCATCCCAATGAATTATTTATCATAGAGTAGATGGGAATTTGCCACATGTGCTCTGGAATATGAACATGAATATGAATATGTAATCCTTTGTGACGGAAACCTTGCTAGGGAAATTTTTCATGCTAGACCAATTTTCCTAGATCTCCACCAGCACCCTAGCAACACCTTTGCCTTCCGCACCCATTCCAGCCGCTCCATCCCAGAACCTCTTCCAAGGTGGAGGTTCCCCAACCCCTCCTGCAGTGATCCAGCGCTGGACAAGCCAGTATCACATGCCTAACATCCTCCACTTGGTCCCCACATAATCCACAGCCCTCCTCTCCACCTGTGATCTTTGCCATCCTCTGTTTCGTCTCCAGTGACCCAGCTCTTGCCCGAAACAGAAGTGAGCTCTCCCACGTGTTGTCATAAATTACCTCCCTCTCTATGTTAAGCATGTTCCCATACAACCTCAGCGTTTTCTTTGCCGTCCTTCTCTCCATCCCCTGTCGCCACTGCCCTAACGCCCACTCCTTAACTTTGTCCTGTACAAGTCTTTGCAGTGTTATATCCCTGTTGCTAATTGTTATTGTGCAATAGGGTAGGCCGGCATCCCCCCTCCACAGACAACCCAGCCAATATTCCTGCGCGTGCAGCCAAGTTGCGTTGTGCAGCCAAATTGCGTTGGACACACCAGTTCCCGTGAGATAATTGACGTTAAGCAGCGCAAGCTCACGTCAATACCAACATGGGTGGTTGGTAAAGAACGTTGGATGCTGCAAATTAACCCTCTCCTTTGTCCTTTCACCTACCTCCTCATCTCCCGCGGGCAGCCTCCTAAGAGTTCGTCCTGTTATGGCTGCCTGGCTTACTCCCCAACCCTTGAAACTAATGCAATCCAATGCGTTTCAGACGCCTGGCTGGGGTGCCCCCACTCAAGAGCATGTTCAGTGGACCCGCAGACCCGACCCTGCCACAGGCGGGATAAGGGTATGATGAATGTGAATGACATGTTTAGTTCCATTTCTCGACTGTGGCGGCGCTCACTTTAGGTGGAATTTCTAAACATGTGTCTCCTCCATAATGTTTATAACAGCAGACGATTTTCAGATTATCATAACGCTCTTACCAGTTGACATTTTAATCGTCCATTGGGATTTTGGCCATATGGTTCGTGGCAGGGGTAATGAAACCGTTTCTGAAAAGTAATATTGTTCTTAGTTTGTTATCATGGCGTTAATGTCCGTTACTTATTTATTTCATGTCAAAGAGAAAGGAAACGTGATAAAATAGTAAAATCGTCTTGCCATTTAAAGAAGCATTAGGCTAAGGTCAAGATGGCGTTGACTGGGGTGTTGCCGTTCGTTCGCGGCGTAGATTTTACCAGAAATAATTTTCAGGTAAGCTATTTGCCTACTTTTCTCAATTCTTTGTATTTCGAGAATGTGATTGTTTTGTTGTCAAAATCAAAAAGGGGATATGAATTTGCGTATGCACTGCGAAGGCGCAGTTTATAGGATACCACAGGGTAGGGGGTTCGTTTTAAAGCAATGTCAGAGATGCGAGTAGTATGCAGTGATAGACATATCGAAATAAAATAACGTTGTATGCATTTTAGTTGTTTGATACATTTAATTTCTCTTATTACAGGAAGAACTATTCCCGAAAGCAGTCGGGGAAATGACCGGCTTAAGGTGGCTAAAGCTCAATCGAACTAACTTAGAATGGCTACCTGAAGAATTTGGAAAATTGCAAAAGTTGGTATGTGCCATGTTACTAGTTCTACACACAGGTTTACGCTCTCCTTCTTATCCTTAAAATTAATATCCTGTAACGTTACGAAGTCCTTGGTCAATTTCAGGAGCACCTGTCGTTAGTTCGGAATAAGTTGGTTACTATCCATGGTGAGATTACTCAAATGCCATGTTTGCGGACTGTCAATCTGAGACATAATCGATTAAAAGCATCTGGAGTTCCGCCTGGTTTGTTCAACGTTGAAGAACTAACCACACTAGTAGGTATATTTGTTTATTTCTATGTACGATCTTCTATATATATTATTTAGTTAAAGTGGCTTTCATATAGGACTTAAGCCACAATTGTTTAAAAGAAATTCCTGAACAGCTGGATGAAGCTAGGGCTTTGCTGGTTTTAAACCTCAGTCATAATAGGTGATACGAGTTAATTGATTATCTTGTTACTTAATTTAAAAAAACTTATCCAAATAATACTAAGGATTTACTGTTGACAGCATTGAAAGTATCCCTCCGCAGTTGTTTGTGAATCTTCTCGATCTTGTATATCTGGACTTGAGCAATAACAAATTAGGTTAGGCTTTTTTCACTTATACCTTTCAGGTAATTTTAATTTCTTAAGTATTATTTTGATTGATTTTTCTCTAGAGTCTTTGCCCCCACAAATGAGACGACTTTCTCAACTTCAATCACTTGTCCTCAATAATAATCCTCTTGGTCATTTTCAACTTAGGTAAAATCACTATTATCCGAGATCGAAAACTCTTTCAAGTTTTTAAAGTAATTTATAGCTTTAGCGTTTATTTTTAGGCAGTTACCTAGTCTGATGTCTCTCCAAACTCTGCACATGCAAAATACACAACGAACACTATTAAATATACCATCATCTTTGGAAACCCTTATTAATTTACAAGGTTTATATAAAAGTACGTCAAAAACTCAATGATTTCATATTTACTAACCGCCTGCATGTTTGTTGCAGACGTTAATCTTGCCAATAATGATTTGCCTCGCATCCCTGATGCCCTCTTCACTTTACCGAATTTGAAGCGTTTGAATCTCAGCGACAACAACATTTTAGAAGTTCCGACTCAAATTGGTTGGTATTCATCCAGAATTGCTGGTCAAATGATCGATATACTGATTCAAAAAGTAATAATTGCGAGATATTTTTTGTAGAAGCTTGGAAAAACTTAGAAGTACTCTACCTCAGTCGGAATAAACTCACGAGTCTTCCTGTAGGTATTCTCATAGGATGTGTTCGTATTTGTAAGTAACAGAAATATCAAATATTTACAATCAATCTTTTTCTTTAAATGAAGGCTACACTTTGTAAATTAACCAATTTACGTCGTCTCTTCATCAACGAAAATAACATCAATTTTGAAGGTATTCCTTCTGGCATTGGTAAATTACATCGATTGGAGGTTTTTCAAGCAGCAAGAAACAAACTTGAAATTATCCCTGAAGGGTTGTGCCGGTAAGTTTTATGGTAACGTAAGAGTTTTTCAATATATTAATACGCATTAGAGAAATTAGAATTTCGCATTTTGAATTTCAGATGTGGGAATCTAAAGAAACTAATTCTGAATAACAATCAACTCATTACCTTACCTGATGCCATCCACTTGCTGTCAGATCTTGAGGTAAATGCACATTCGTCATCGTTGTAGTCGTCTATCTGCATGGGTTTTAATGGTAGCCGACGGTTTAGGTCTTAGATTTAAAAGATAATCCAGATTTAATAATGCCACCTAAGCCTTCCGAGATGCTGAAAAGTGGAAATGCAGAGTTCTACAACATTGATTTCAGTTTAAATACCCAACTTCGGTTGGCTGGTGCCTCACCTGCTGTTCCCATGCAGCCTGCAGGTAGACAGCTAATTCATTTTAGTTAATTTTTTTTATTTTACTTTTATCCTACATTTATTGAACTGAAGTACCTCAGTAAAACACAGTGTTATATCTGTTTATCAGATGGGAGGTGTGCTTATGCCAGATATGGTAAGCCATTGAATTCCCAAAAGCATGATTTTGGAATATCTAACTAATCATGCATTGTCTCTTGTGTTAATCGCATTTCATTTGATTGAAATAGCAGTTTCGCTATGTCAACAGGGATAAGGGAAAATATTTTGTCATCGTAGTAGTAATTGTGATGAGAGGAAAGTTATGGCATCTTATTAGCATCTCTGATATTAGCGATTACAAATCTTTAAATTTTGTTTGTGCCTGGAGATGATGCTCAACCATGTACATACATTGTGTGTATTATACTAATCTGATTGCTCAAGAATGCATTTCCGTCTCTGAACTCTAAAGGAGGATATTTAATTCTATTAACATGATAGCAGTTTTATGCGTTTACAGATGCTCTCACACTTTTTAAGTTTTCAGCATGTGTATGTGTGTGTTTATGTGTTTCATAATTCCTGTCTCCGTACATTAAAATGACAACTTGTGTAAGAGGTTGTTTAGTTGAACGTAAATTTTGAATGGTCGTTTATTTTGATCGTCATTTTGTTTTATTTAGCTCCCAGTAAAGATCCAATTGCTCGTAAACTTAGATTACGGAGAAGGCGCGAAGGAGAAGCAGACAGTGATCAAGCTAAAATCTTAAAGGTATGATAAGAATTACTGACTGTTGATTTAATTTTGAAGATGATTAATAATTTTAAAAATTCTACTCTGCTAGGGTATGACAGAAATTGCTGAAGCAAAAAATAAAACTAAAGAACAAGAAGAAAGTAACGAATCCTTAAGGCCAAAACGTTGGGATGAAGCCCTCGAAAAACCCCTTTTGAATTACAGCGATTTTTACGATGAAGATGTTGGCCAGATACCTGGGTTATGTTGTTGGGAAATCGAAAATTTCGTGCCAAATATGGTAGAGGATGGTAATTTCCTAACTTTTTTTATTCATACTCATTCCACTCATACTGTATTTCAGTTCATTGATTTAAAGTTGCTTTTTCCCCATTTGAAAGCTCTTATTGGAAAATTTTACGAAGGGGATTGCTATATAATTTTAAAGACTTCTATTGACGATACAAACTGCCTTGACTGGAATATATATTTTTGGATTGGACAAAAGTCGACGGTAATTTTGTCGTTATATATCAGGATTTAGTAATAGTGTCGCGACGATCTAAATGGTTATGTGGTGGAAAATCATTTTAGTTGGACAAAAAAGCCTGTGCTGCTATTCATGCCGTGAATCTTCGTAATTTTCTTGGTGCTAATGGAAGAACCATTCGAGAAGAGCAAGGCGAAGAAAGTGATGAATTTCTGGATCTTTTCGACACTGATATTGTGTATCTAGAAGGTGGGCGGACAGCGAGCGGTTTTTTCACAGTAGAGGACGTTGTGAGTAGCATTAAAATATTAGGTCCGTTTTGATTTAAAAAAATGTGAATTGAATATTTCGATTTCGTCGTTTTTGTTATGAAAGGAGTATGAAACAAGAATGTACCGGATGCATCCAACGAACAAGGGCGTTTATATGGATGCTGTACCTTTAGAACCAGATTCCCTTGATCCACGCCATGTTTTCGTCATCGATACTGGTCCAAAAATCTATATTTGGCAAGGAAAGAAATCAAAGAATGTTCTGCGGTCAAAGGGAAGGTACGGTTAGGCAATTTGAAAGGTTGAATAGTTTTCAGAACGAAAGTAGAGTGATCATGTCCCTTGTCATTATACGTCTTTCAGATTGGTAGCCGAAAAAATTAATAAGAATGAGCGTAAAAACGAGTCCGAAATTGTATTATATAACCAAGGAAAGGAAGATGCAGAATTTTGGATACTATTGAATTGTCCAGACGGTGAACCACCAGACACTCCACTTCGAGAACATGTATCTGAAGACTTCATTCCCCCTCAATCTCACCTTTACCAAGTTGGACTAGGAATGGGATACTTGGAACTGCCTCAAGGTCTTGTGCAATTCAAAATATAGTATTTTTTCCGTTGGTCTATGGTTGCGTTGGACACACCAGTTCTCGTGAGATCACTGAAGTTAAGCAGCGCAAGCCCACGTTAGTACCAATATGGGTGGTTGGTAAGAACGTTGGGTGCTGCAAATTTCCCCTCTCCTACATCCTCTACACCTACCTCCTCATCTCCCGCGAGCAGCCTTCTAAGGGTTCGGCCTGTTATGGCTGCTTGGCTTACTAACCAACCCGTGAAATTAATCAAATCAAATAGTTATCAACCCGCCTTGGTGGGACAGAGGTAGCATACTGCGACTACCGCGTTGATGGTTCCATGCTGAATCGGGGGTAGGTTCTCTTCTTTTGGGCGAGAGAGCGGTTTCTAGTGTATCTTACTTCGGATGGGAAGTATAGCCCTGGCTCCATGTCGTGTGTACGATGTAAATTGGCAACAGCCCTGGTATAGGAGCTCGCACCCCCCTGGCGTCGGTGGAATGCCTCAACGAACAGTAGGCCAGGCTATAAATAAGTAGGATGCAGGTTAGGTTGGCAGCCGGCTGCGTAAAATATTGTCCAACAGATCGCCCATGCCCCCCCCCCCTCCACGTGGGAGACAAAGATAGGTACCTGAACCCGCGGTTGGCGTGAAAGGGGTTAGTAATGCCTTTTTACTAAACAGTTTTCAATTCTCTGTATTTGTGTTAGTGGAAGTCAAACACAATCGTCTCGTTCAGTCCCTATTAAAGACAAAAAATGTGTATATCCTCGATTCCCACACGGACGTTTTCGTATGGTAATGTTGGCTATTTAATTTTTTTTCTCGCCGAGTCCTAAATAAGGACAACACACAAGTAAGATATTTTTTTACTTCTAACTTTTACAATAGGATTGGCCGAAAGTCTACAAGACTCATTCGAGCAGCTGCTCTAAAGCTGTCACAAGAATTAAGAAATATGTTGATCCGTCCTGATCATGCCGTTGTCAATAGAGTGTTAGAAGGGTAAGTTTTTTGATTTTGTTTACCGTGGCCTAAGTTTCTCTCCAGGTTTTAAAACTTACAAACACTTTGTTCGTATTCATATTTGAATCTTTCAAGTACGGAATCACAAGTTTTCAAATCAAAATTCGTTGGCTGGGATGATGTTATTGAGGTGGATTTCACTAGAACTGCTAACTCAGTTGCCAGAACTGGAGCGAATTTAAAGGTTTGAAAATCTTACTATTACTGAATTGATTTTTTGAAGAAATTTGAGATCTTAATTTGAATTTTAGAAATGGATGATGAATCAAGAAGCTAAAGTAGATATTTCGGCGTTATTTGTGCCCAGACAACCACCCATGAGCAAAGACGAAGCAGTTAGTACTTTTGAAAAAGAAATTCTATTCATAAAATTAAACAAATATTTTAAATTCTCCTAAATTTCAGTTTCAACTCATGGAGGAATGGAATGAAGACCTTGAGGCGATGGAAGGGTTTGTCCTGGAGGGACGTAAATTTGCCAGATTACCGGAAGATGAATTCGGTCAGTTAATAAATTGTGAACTTTGATAAAAAGATAAACACCATCCTTTTGCGTTCTAACCCAAATTATTTTAAACTCCCATTTTCAGGTCATTTCTACACTGAGGACTGCTATGTTTTCTTATGCCGTTATTGGGTATCTGCTGACCTGCCCGAAGGAGAAGAAATGCCTGAAGATGCTGATGAACAGGTCGAGGAAGATTATCAGCGTGTTGTATATTTCTGGCAAGGTCGAGATGCTGGTAACATGGGCTGGCTGACGTTCACTTTCAGTCTTCAGAAAAAATTTGAGTCTCTATTCAGAAACAAACTGGAAGTGATTCGTACTCATCAAGTGAGTCATGATATCTTTACGATCCTCTTAGGAAATACTCTTCATGGTACATTTTTTTATTCATATATTGTTATTTTAAAGCAACAAGAGAACTTAAAGTTCATGGCTCATTTTAAAAGGAAGTTCATCATTCATCAGGGTAAACGTAAGCCGCAGTCAGATCAAAACGAATCTAAATTGTATTATCTTCGAGCAAATGGCAACATCCTTTGTACTAGGACTATTCAAGTAATATTTTTAGTCGATGCTTTATAGGAAGATTTCTGTACCTACTTCGACATTTGAATTTTATTTTCTATAGGTCCAGTTGGACGCTTCGTTATTAAATTCAGCATTTTGGTGAGTTGAAATTGCCTTGTTAATTTAAGAGTTGTGAAATTTTCAGTCCTTCTTAACGTCAACATTTCAGTTACGTCTTGGAAGTCCCACTCATGAGTGAAGAAAGTTCTGGATTGGCTTATGTGTGGATTGGAAGTAAGGCTGATCCAGATGATGCCAAATTAGCGGAAGACATTGCATTAGATATGTACCCTGATGAGTCGATCAATATCCAAGTAATCAACGAAGGAGAAGAACCAGAAAACTTTTTCTGGGTCGGTTTAGGTGGAAAAAAGCCATATGATAAGGTAAAGCGCATACATCTTGCCTACGCCTCTTAATGGATTTGAGCGGTTTTTGGTTACCTTTTTAATCGTTTCTCAATTAGGACGCAGAATTCATGAGCTACACTCGACTGTTTCGATGCTCAAACGAAAAAGGCTACTTTACTGTTTCCGAGAAGTGCTCCGATTTCTGTCAGGTATTAAACTATATGTGATTTAACACTAGTTTTTGCTATATTGAAATTCTCTTTTTTTTTTACTCTATTTAGGATGATCTCGCGGATGATGACATTATGATCCTAGATAATGGCGAACAAGTCTTTCTTTGGGTTGGAGCAAAGTGTAGTGATGTGGAAATCAAACTAGCCTACAAGAGTGCGCAGGTAATACTAGAGGCAACTGTCAAATATAATGCTCTAATTATTACTTAGTCAGCATTTTGGTTTGTCTCTGTTCATTAAATGTGTAGGTATATGTACAAAATATGAGAATCAAGCAGCCAGAGAAGCCTCGGAAGCTGTTTCTTACTCTGAAAGGAAAAGAGTCAAGACGGTTCACTAAATGTTTTCATGGATGGGGACGACATAGAGTAGCTTTGGAATGAATTCACTTATCATAACTCCTACGCACACTATCGAATTTAAGTCAAGCACTTGGTGAGTGGAAACTTTCCTCTGTGAACGCTAGATACTTTGTGCCATAATCAAGATCAACGAGAGAACAACGGGTGGACTGTGATAGGGGAATAGGAATGTGCTTGAAAACAGATACATTGCTTTCCATCTGTTGTTCTACCATTCTTGCTTTTAACTTTCACAGACTCTTTGTTCAAAGAGTCATATTTAATTCATTGAATCCTAGTCAACGTATCAAAGCACAATCATAAGGTTTGTTCCAACAAATAATTTGTGAACTGTGAATGTGTTGATAATAGTTTAGGTTTCAAAAAGCTGATACTATGCGACACCTACTATGTATTCTGATTACTAATAGTCTATACTTAGATCCAGAATGTTTTCGTTTGAAATTCTGCGCATGTCTCGGAGTGTTGGAACATTGTGCCGCCATATTTGCCAAATTGGAAAACTTAATTTGTCAACTCCGAATCATGATTTCTGCATAATATTTGAAAGATAAAAAAACATTTCGTGGTTGGTTCTGCTAAATGTTTTTCATTAACGTCGCCAACATTGTCCTTGTTAGAAATAAAAACTTTACAGTGCCACATAAAATTAATAAGTATAATATGATTCAGCCATAGCACTAATCAAAATAATCCAATGTGAGGGGTCAACAGTAACGAGGCCTATGGCAAAAGAAATTGGACTGCCAAGCATCACATGGTGGTAAGTAAAATTACTCAATTCACCAAACAATATTTCCAGTTAGAGGAAAGTAAATGTCTGTTAAATCAAAGAGTGTATCAGTAGTCATCATCGTCGTCTTCCTCTGGTACGAAAATGTCATTTTCCTCTAGAAATGCAGCACATGTCCTACTAATGGCAGCACCGATGTACAGTCCAGGAAGAACTGTAAAAAGAACCTTGACCAAACCCAGCTGTACAGATTTTGGTTCCTTTTCATAGGCTCCTGTTGAAGTCGTGGTTGCCGATCTGCAGCTTGGTGGGATGACGTGTGACCGATGAGCAATTCCATTTGGTACGTGCCTCAACAACTGCTTGACTGAAGTTAATGAACTCGAAATAAGGAGCTTGTAAGTTGAGATCATTATCGAACCTGTCAAATTTAAAAAATATATTTGAAACCTTGAGATTAGGCAATCATTTAAAATCGAGGCAGAGTCTTGACCACCTATAATATCTTTATTACTGAGTGTTACATATACGTGGCATTAACATTTTAGGACTTGTCTTCAGTCTTCTTTGCTTGAAAGGTCTGTGGGCATAGTTTGAGCACATATTCACCAAACACGTGAGCGAATAACTTGGGTTGTAATACACCTCCATAACGAACGATATAGTAATACGTCTGTTTGTTAGAGTAAAATTTTAGATGAAGATAGACATTTCTAGGATTCATTGCTTTACCGATTTCTGCAATGGGCACAACATCTTCAATTGGTACGATGAAATCTCTTCGTCTACCCATAAATGTCAGATGGGAAATTTTCAACTTATTTTCGGCAATGTTCACATACATGATGCCAACGAGTCTTTGAAAAAATCCACCCATAATGTAGAGCATGGCACACGCCAACCCACAAGTTAGACCGGCAACTTGACATTGTGATGCCGTGGTGAGGCCGGTCAAGTAGAATGCAGTAGTTAGAGGTAACATCATTATGGTAATACCAGTCTGGTAAAGTTTTAATCTGCATATTGCAGTGGCATGAACAATATACGGAAATTTGTAAATGGGAATAAATTCTGTCAGTGATGTCGTCGATAAAACGCGGGTGCAGCTGATGGTAGAAATGACATGAGGTTGCACCTGATGATGCCCTTTTATAGATGTTGGTGTTTTATAAATACAACTGGATCTCAACATCCTTATGATTGTGGATGATGATGATGTCCTAAGCAGACTTGGAATATACATTGTTTTGGGTATTTTTTTGATCTACAGTTATAAAGAAAAATGGGTACCGAAAAATGAAGGGTGGCTACTTGACATTTGCCAATCATATCGTCACAAATTATGGCATGTTAGACAAAATGGGGATGGAGATCATGATTTCAGAGAATGACATTAACGCAATATAGTGCCGAAGTTCTCATTAATTTTCCTTTTTACAGTAGATAATAATCTCATCATTTCAAAATAAGTTTTTTAATGAACTATGCGACTACATTGCGACATTTGATTACCCGACATTTATTCAAAGACAGCCCAAAAATGTCCTTTATCTCTATTTAAATGAATCTTCAAAAGTTTACATGCCATAATATTCATATTACTACGTTATTCAGCATTTTAAATATCAAACCTAATTATAGAATGAAAGATAATATTAAACATATTACCTGATTATTATCCGCAAATGTTTCCCAGGAGTCCAAAACACACCGATGAAGTTGTGGAAGTGGCACTGGAGGGCGCTGCAGTTGTTCTTCCTGTAGAAGACATTGTTCTGAAAAGTTTCTGCATGTTGTAGTTTTACTATTGAAATGTTACGTACTGTTTGTGTTTAATGTTAGTGAATTAATATAATGGCAAACCAAAATGATAGATATTTTACTATATCTCAACATACTTCAAGGAATTACCCGAGATGGATGAAGAAGGATAAATCGAAACTTCACAGTGATAATTTGATTGCTTGCCAGGAAACCCTCCGACAGGTATAACGATTTAGCTTCGCGAAACACAAAACCACTTTAAAAAGCCAATTAAATGTAGCACATTTTAATTGATAATAATGTTGAAAGAGAGAAGCAGATGAGGAGAGTCGTAATTCAAAGGAAGATGGACATAAGCGCAAAGAGGCTGAAGCAATTTGTTATTTTAGGAATTGGCTTATTCAAATGCCTAGACCACAGTTAGACTATCGTTATCGAGAATGGCTATTTAACAATATGTACCAATGTGAAAAAGTGAGTTTTTCATCGCAAACTCAAATGTCACCCCCTCTTCTGATAGTCTGTTGGGTATACCGTCTGTTGTTTGTCGATTTGAATTTTTCAGATAAACGATGAGGATTTTGCAGATTTTTTACGTTATTATATATGCGAAAGTCATGATAGCTTGAGGAGCAAAATCCTATGCGAAGCCAATGGCATTGTTGAAGACTTGAACGTTGAATTCGATGAGTTAAAAAGGGGTAAACCTGTTCGTTGGTATTGGCGACTAAATATAAGCGAACTCCATAGGTATTAACCATATCTTTTAAAGGATCGATTGTTTTCATTATTGGATATCCGAATGGGATACTTAAAACATTTACGATTTATAACATTCTGGAAGTTGACCAGTATTACCAGCATTGAAGTTCGCTATATTGTAATCTGAAGTAGTAATTCCTCTATAAAATATCATCCACTGACTCAAGAAATATAATTATTCATTTTTTGTTTGTAGATATTCCTATGACGTGTAGGGCGAGTTATGAAAGAGCACAACAAGTCGTTAAAATGCTTACATAATCACGTCTTACCTGCATTTATTTTGTATTAATTTATTTCTTTTTTTTTTTTGTTTAAAATGAAGTTCGTAATTCATTAAGTTTGAAAATTTCTTTATTTGAACATCTCAATTTTGACATTCAAACATGGTGAGCTAGGAAGCTATAGAAAATGAGGGGAAATGGACTTAAATCTACATCAAGAACTAATTTTAATAATACATTACTACCACTTTTTTTTTAAAAATTTTGTTAGTCACTGAATTTGGCATACCTGCAAAATAAGCGAGCCGCACACACAACAAGTCGGGATAATTCTTTTTGTGAAACATTTACGATTGTGAACAAATGGATAATTGAAGACAGACTTCAACAAAAGAAGCAATTAACAGGCCTTCATTTGTTTTTCTTTCCCTCTGGGAAAAAAAGAAACCACCACCGCAGATAATCGTGACGAGAAAAATAACATCAATAGTAGTTGCTACATTTTGTGAATGAGACAACAAAATCACAAAAAAAAAACGTAATAATGGAAGATAAGGGATGATATAAAATGTGCAGGCCACAACACACTTCAAATTACACGACGACGGAAACTATTTCAGAAATAAACTTTTTTTTTTTGCCCTCATAATATGGAGAAGCCCCCAACCTTCCACATCAATTTTGACGTCAAATACTATTGCCACTACATTTCGTAAATCTCCTATCCGAGGTATTTATCGGCACATTTAAAATAAATTGAAATAAAAAATGAATGGAAGATGGGAAGAAGAAGAAACAAACGGCTGTTAAGGGATGGAAACGTGCAACTATACAGTTGAAAGTGTTATGGAACTACACAATTACGATATACGCCATATTTTTAGAAATGCTGAAATTCAAACATTGTTATTGATCACCTTGTTCACGTTGAAGCCTCCGGGTGGAACCACAGCACAGGGCGACCACGCCAACGAAGAACAGCAACTCTGGTCACGTCATCCGCATCATTAGCGTATTTCTCTCAAGCCGATGGGAAAAAAAACCAAAGATTCCATGTGCCACGGTTAACCTTTTAAACAGGCCCCTTTAACGTCTGCTGATTATATTAAAATCGGGGGTTGAGTGGACTGCAAAGAAAAGTGATAATTGATGAGGTGTTTAACAGAATCAAATTACACACGCTTTTTTCTTTTTTTAAAATTCCAACACAACACTCTATAATCGAGTGTTAAGCTACAGTTTTTACAGCTGGACAGTAATGCCCTGTCCATATTTGCAAAAGTTGAACAAAAAAAAAATATTGATAAACATTGCCTCGTTAACAAATAATTTCCCTCCGGTCAACGAGTAAGTGATGTTCTCATAACCATCTCGCCTGTAGAATAAAACGCATGTAAAGGCACAACAATTTTAAAAAAAAAAGAAGCAACCGTGGATGTCATCCTCTCCAAATGCCACCACGTCGTCTTTAAAACACACCAAAAAAAAAAAAAGGGTTCCTAAAACGACGACACCGTTTGTCTCCACATCGTCCTCTACCAATGGACAACGTTTTTAAGAGATCACAAAGTGGTCAGATTAACGATCAAGAGGAAGAGGCCGTCGGTGAGAAACGGTTCCGTCCTTCAACACAAGTAAATATTATAGGAGTGATCATCTGATTCAAAATACAAAACATGATCCCGACTTTCCCCTCATTCTTAAATTTATGCCCAAAAGATACCTCCGTCTTTGAACACTGGGAGAGTGTGTGTGTGAAACCTCTGCACATCCGCCAGATTGGCTGGATAAAAAGGTCTGAAATTGGAAGGAGGAGCGACAATGACAACGACACCTCTCTGGCTCCCAACGAGTTCTGCGATATGTCTAAGAAAATAACAAAAATCTGAATGCAGGAAAATTGATGGATGGGCATGTCGGAGGCATCACTAAGTATTAAGAGGAGGTAAGGGAGGGGCAAGAGTTTGATTCATACAATCATAAATACACACATTTAAAAAACAAACACGAATAGAAAACGTGTACAAAAGAAGACAAAAATAAGGTTAAATATAATGGCACATGCAAACGTGGAGAAGTTGTGTATGTCTCAGATCCAACAAGTCTCCTCCAAAAAGAATTTGAAGACGACTACAATGGAACCCCAACGGAGATGCAAGCTATCGCTGGAGTCTACTGCTGCTGCTGTTGTTGTCATCAGACAAGTCAATTTTTTTAAAAAAAAACATTCCCTTTAAGAGGTAACGAGAACTATTTGGAGAGGAAAAACAAAAGAGGCATGCATTGCAGCCATCCAACACCAGTCACCCTAATAAACCCAGCAAGAAATATTGGATTTTATAACGTCTTTTTTTTCTTTTTCACCACCATCAGAACCAGACACAATAATTCACATACCTTGCTGTGGTCTTTTATAATTTTTAATTATTTTTTTTTTGTGTTATTGTGGCTTAAATTTTTTTGGAAGGGATTTCGTGCCTCAGGAGGAACCTTGCAGAGCATTTTGTACGTCAAATTTCCGTTTCAGAAGAGAGTCGTCGATGAATTTCAGAAGAACTGCAGCAGCCAGTTTTATTGAGCTCGAAAGTCTACCTCAGCATCACTTACCTGGTGAAACGGCACAATTCACTACGTCATTGTTCAGAGTCACCTTCACAAATGGCTCCATTGGAGTTTCCGTCAACTTGCGATGTCTGTGTTGCAGCAACGTCTCCTCCTTTATCCAGTGCATGAGAGAGCCATGGAGATCGTTTGCCATCTGCCGCTTCATCATTGCCACCTGTGTTGCTGCCTTGCATACTGGTATGGTGGTGAGTCTCAGTTGGTGGAGGACAAGAGTTACTGTCAGACATTGCATCTTCTTGCTTTACTTCACCATTACTGTCTGCAAAAAAAAAAAAAAAAAGATTGTCATCATTACCAAAGAAACCAATGCAAGTCTGTCTATTGTAGCAAGCTGCTGTTATTTACCTTTCATCTTATGAGTGCCATCCCCATGTTCAGTGTTGCTGGATGTGTCTTCAGAGTGCATGGGACTATCACGTTCATCTTTGGAATCTCTGTCATGGCTCTTACGTCTCGACTGCTTGTGGTCTCTATCTTTACGACGGTCACGGCTGCGACGACGCTCACGAGAACGAGAGCGACTCTGTGAGTATCGAGATTTGCGACGCTCATGACCCCGTGATCGGCTTCTAGATCGTTTCTTGTCTTTGCCGTGCGAATGACGATGGTGACTCCTTCCATAAAAAAAACATCATTGCACTTCAAAAACAGTCCAAAGTATGTTACGTAAAAAGTTTTAATATGCAATACTTTTAAAACAATATACCTATTTCGACTGCGTGATCTGTTCCGTTCTCTGCTGTGACTTCTGGATTTTTTACGATCACGACTTCGTGATCGCCGCCTTCTTTCTCTACTTCTACTACGTGATCGCCGTCGTTCACGGCGTCTGTCATCTTCTCGTTTTCTTCGCCTATCTTCCATTTCCTTATCTCGTTGCCTTTCATATTCTTTACGTTTATTCATCCGTTCTTCCCTCTCTTTCTCACGCAACTTTTCTCTCTCTTCCTTTTCTTTTTGTCGTTTCTCCTACAAACAATGACGTTACAAGAGTTGAGATTGTAATACAAGGGGTCAACATCAATCAGAATCAGTAAAAGGATCATCATCATCTACCAAAATCTCTTCTAATGCTGCTTTTATTTTGGCATAACCCACGTGTTGTTTTCCCATCAGATGGTCATCCACACGTTGTTGTGCATCTCCAACGATGAGAAAGGCTCCACATACTTCGCATACTTCCATCTGTTTCTCCTGTGCTGCAGCAATCTCTGCAGTCTACAAGATTGCAAAAGGGAACATGAAGGTAGGATAATGACTAACATGATAAGTAATATAAAACTAACGTTACCTGAAACCAGTGACTGTTTTCATTGGCTTTACGCAAGTTCTCACGTTCCTCTTTCAGTTGATCACACAACTTCATTATTCCCTGAGCTTCTTCTACTTTTCCTTCACAACCTAAAGTTTCTACTTGTTCCAATAATCCGTTAATTCGTTCTGTGAGTATCTTAATTTGTTCATCATTATTCTTGACTTGGGTTGGAGTAGGAATCTAAAAGAAACAAATAGTTATAGTACTAAGCCTTAGAATTCCTGAAAGAAACGTATCCCTGAATAAATTGCCTTACGCCTCCTTCTTGGGTGCCAAGTGACAGGCGTTGTTTCCCACGTCGGATGCGACGTTCAACGTCTGCCAACATACCCTGACAAAACTTGATAAAATCATCTTCATACCCCATTTTTTGGTAACTCGAACTCTTTTCGTATCTTGAATAAAATTACACATGAATAAATGCCGGCTTAAATGATAGGAAGTGGAATTAGTGGTAGCTAAAGTTTACTTACTCTTTTTTCAATGAATCGTCGTGTATTTTGTCACATGGACCTGTAAACAACGAACGAATTTCAAAATATGTTACTATCACACGTGACGCAACAACATACAAAAACGGAATTCATTACTCACCGAGATCTGCTCTTGTATTGATGAAAAGTTCATTTGGACAAAATTTTACCAAAAAGTGTTTACAAACCTGTAAAAATAATAATATATTAGTTGCATACCACAACTGTCAGATATGGCAATTGTTGCAACGGTCCTAACACGTTCGTATTATCGAGCCGCATGTTTCATGAAACTGTTCAATTGTTTGAATGTCAAATGTGCTTGCTTATTGAACGTTACCCGTTGAATGGTGCTTTTCGCAAATTGCTGGACGGATAAACTATGATGGAAATTGACGTAGTCTAATGTCGACAACGTAATACAGTTGGCCAATACAAAACTGGGGCTGATGGAGAATCAATGCAATCGTCCTCTTAAACATTTATGCTATAACCTTAATTAGTCATCACTTCTCCACTAAGATAATTAGTTAACGTTAAGAAACAGCAGGTTCGTATAGGCCTCTTATATTCAGTTAATTATATTTTGATATGAAAAAGTGTCGATTAACTGTACCCGAAATCGAACTGAACCTTTGGAACGGAAGACTCATATAGCGGAGGTTGAGTTATTGTTAAATAACCGCGTAAAGACAGAAGTGCATACTAAATGTTGATTACCTGCTGATCATTCCATCGAAGTTCTGGTTTCTTTTCGGTAGGGGCAAGATTTCGATCTCGCCCCATTAATTCATCCAACAAAGCGGCTGCAGCCGCAGCAGCCATTTTGTACAAGCTTCAACAAAAGAGAATGGCCTTGCTGTGGAGGAAGAGCATAGAAATCACAACTTCCGGAATGAAAAGGTGAAGCAGAGAATTGTGGGATTGGTACTACTCTTCATTTTGATGAATGGTCTCTGTTGGCTTCAAGGTGTTATCTTATTCTTACAGTAATACTTAATTGTGATTAGTTGTCAGTTGCATGTAAGATCTTACATTCAATACGGAATAGTATAAAATGCCAACTAATATCGTGAGTATATCATTTTTCTAAAGTATGTTATATGTGTTTTTTTTTCGAACGATGGACGAAATGGGAACTTTTATTTTGAAGTTTCGAAAACGGCGGAAACGTTGTCTAGACGAAATTATGCTGTGTCACTTAACTGAGTTTTGAATCAGTATGTGAATGAACATTGTAGATCTGGTATTTTTTTGCAGAACGGTATAACAATCAATAAAATAATACCTGCCCTCAATAATTTTTATGTCTCGTCAGGTTGTACGTGTCCAGTCACCCGTTGGAACCAAACGTATACCCACATCATCATCAGAAAATACCTGTACATTCTTTGAAATAGTAAGTATCCCAATGTTTTTAATCAGATCCCGTACATTAGAAAGTCATATGCTTATTACTAAGATGTTATCTGAATAGGTGCACGATGAATTCAATCTACCAAATTTTAATTTTGCGTTATTCAAAGGCCCAAACAAACAAGGAGAGATAGCGTCGTCAAGGAGTAGAACTTTGGGATCTTATCAAATCAAGTGAGGCTTACCAATTTTGTTTCGTTATAATCTGTGCGTGAGAGTTCTTCTTCTGTAAATATATTGAACTAAGATGTTTGTTTCCTTTTTTGTTGTAAACGAAGGCATGGAGATATGCTATATCTCCAACCTCTAGAAAATCCATGGGTATCTTCAACTAATGACGAACCAATCACAGGAAATAATGTCATCGAAGATGAAGTGGACGTTTTGCTACAAAAGTTGGATGGACGAATTGAGAGACCCCGTGATGAAAAGTAGTATGTACAGTGGTTGATGTTTTATGTAACTACAGCGCATTTGTTGATAATCAAATTTATATTCGGTGGTTTTTATTAATAGTTGTCATCATGGTGCTAATTCAAACTGCATCCACTGTAGTTCATTGGAGGTTAGTTGTAAGAAATCAATTGTTTAGTATTGTTCCATTTAATTATTGACTTTATGACATGTCCGACCTTTCATTTAAGCCTTATGATGCAAAATACCTTCAAGAGCAAAACATTAAGCATCTGTCATTCCATTCGCATCTCAGGAAGTTGCGCGGAGGTGTTGACAAGTATGTATATGTTAAGACTATTTCGTTAATGTTAAGGCTAAATTCGTCGAGACTTGTAAACATGTTAGCGGTACTTTTTTTAGGGGAAAATTCGCTGCCCTTGAAAACATTAGCTGTAAAATCAAACTGGGATGTAAATCTCACCCTCCATGGCCAAAAGGTATATGTTCCAAATGCCAACCTAGTGCAGTGGTCTTAAATCGACAAGTAAGTACGAATTCTTGGTAGCACAGTTGACGTTAATCTTTTGTTTGGAACCATACCAGTGACTTCGTCCTGTTCGTTCTTAGGTATATCGTCATATGGACAATATTGTTTTTGAGAACCCACAGTTAGTAGAACGCTTTCTTAATTATTGGAGAACAACTGGACATCAGCGTATTGGCTTTTTATATGGAAGTTATGAACTCCACAAGGATGTTCCTTTAGGAATAAAGGCTGTGGTAGCTGCGATTTACGAACCTCCTCAAGTATATTCATTTAATGATTTAAGGATGAGTAAAAGATCATCTTTATAACATTGTTAATAACGTGGCATTTCATTTTTGACAGACAAGTACTAGAGATATGATTAGTTTACTCCCGGATGATAAAATTAACATTGTTGATGACATTGCAAAACATTTAGGACTTCGTAGAGTGGGTTGGATTTTTACTGATTTAGTAGCCGATGACGTGGTGAAAGGAACAGTGAAACACTTTCGAAATGGAGTAAGAACCCTTATTGATTTTATTTTATAAATTATAAAACATTTGGAGTTTTTAATTTTGTATCTGAATTTTCAGTCTTCCCACTTCATGAGCGCTAATGAAGTCATAATGGCAGGTCATTTCCAGAATCAACATCCAAATCCTTGCCGTCTTTCCCCCACAGGCTATTATGGTTCGAAATTCGTTACTGTATGCGTTACGGGTGATTCTCAAAATCAAGTTCATATGGAAGGGTACCAAGTATCTAATCAGTGCATGGCACTCGTCAGAGACAATTGTTTGATTCCTACAAAAGATGCTCCCGAGTTAGGCTATATTCGAGAATCAACAAGTGAGCAGTATGTGCCTGATGTGTTTTATAAGGTAATTGAAATATTCGCACCGTTGCCATTTACTATTCGAAGAGTTTTATAATGTCTTTTTGGTTTTCTTTTTAGGAGAAGGATGAGTATGATAACGAAGTGATTCAACTTGCACGGCCTTTACCTATTGAATACCTTCTGGTTGATGTGCCAGTATCAACTCCTATGGAGCCTCAATTTCGATTCTTTGCAGATCCCAAAATAACTCCGTTTCCCGTTGAGAATCGAATGGTAGACGGTCACATTCAGGTATCAGAGGATTCTTGTTGCTGATGATGTATGTCTTAAGAAGCACTCGAGAGTTATAATGTTTTTGTTTTGTAATATTTGTGGTGGTAGGATTTTCAAAGCCTTGTTGCTTACCTTCAGCAATTTCCTAACGAGCGTTTCTTGGATGCTGCGTCGGATTTTCACTTTTTGATGTATATTGCTACGATGGATATGCTTCCTTTAAAAGTGAGTTATGCCTCCATATGTTCCTTTTTGTTTGTGCATGCATGTCTTTGATGTAATTGTTTAATATTTGTCTTGTTCATTGTCTTAGGATTGCATTTATCCACTTTTGGAAGCTGTCAAGACAAAGGATGCTGGATTAGCTAGAGAATGGGCTAAAAGTGATAATTGGGCCACCCTGGAACAGTTGATGGCAGCTCAAGGTATGGGTGCAACTGCTGCTTCTCCTTCGTCGGCGTCATTCTCTGGAAATAACTCATTATGGACTTGTATTCATTGCACTTACCTTAATCAGCCTACGCACAGCATTTGTGAAATCTGTGGTTTACCGAGGTAATAGTATCTTTTTTTTTATTCCTCTCTCCGTCTTGGACCCATCAGTCATCATTGTTATTGCGATAGCTGCTTCCCCTTTGAAAAAAAGCCCATTGTTACCTCCCTTCACTGGAGGTCTATTTACTTGACTTTCTCCTCTTGTTAGGTTTTTTTCTTAATTATTTATTCATTTGATTATATCCTGAGTTCATTGTGTTTTTTGGAGCACAGCCACTGTTATAGTAATTGATATTTCTCAAAAAAAAAATGAAGAAAGATATGTGTGTGATACGTTTTTAAGAAATGTGTTTTTGATGGTTAGTTAGTTGTCATCAGGTAGGGACATCCAACAGATCTCTCCAAGTTGTTGTGATGTTGTTTCTGTTCAATTTATATTTCTCTTCACCTTGACTACTCCACCTGCAAGGCTAACCTGTAGTAATCAGAACTAGGAAGCTTGCTTAATTAAACAAGCCTTATTATACCAAGTTTAGTTTAACACATGATGGAAATACTATTAAAATATTTATTTTTAAACACATGTGGAAAAATACTAGCCCATCTACATTTGTTAATGTTGAGGATTTTTTATACCACACAGAGTGTCCTTTTTTCTCAGTTGGCACACGGTATAAACTTTTGTGAACATTAGTTATAGTATTTGTGTAATACACGCTCTAATATAAATAATTATAAAATTCCTTAATTAAAATTTTTATGGAATTCACAATGCTTTTGTATGTCATGTGTGATGCTGTTGTTGGTTGATTTGATGGTCTGGTAGACCTTTGAAGTTTTCAGCAGCATTGACAAGGATTTCAAGATACTCTCCTGCTGAGAGACGTTTTCCACCTACCGGCAAGGTCGAGTGCCCATTTTTGTGCTATCGAGATACACGGGCGACGTATCAGACGGTAAGCTGGCTGCAACCCCTTATTTTAATGTCGGCTATTTTTTTCTTGGTGACACTCTTTCGAGAGTTCGACACTTTGCTTCTCCTCTGATGGAAGGTGCACTGGAGGCAGTGGCGTCACTAGGTGGGTGCGGGCCGCACCGGGTGACACCACTCGTACCATGAGAAATGGGGTGACACCAAAGCAGAAGAAGCGGCTTTTTTCGGGAGAGAGAGGGGGGGTGACACCATGATGTCACCGCACCGGGTGACGCCAACGCTAGCAACGCCACAGACTGGAGGACCTCTCTCTTGCCTGAAAGACCATCCGTCTCGGCCAGAAATGAACCAACAGCTACTCCAGTACGCTGTCTCTGCGTGTGGCACTTCAGAGGTCTTAGGCAGGGTCCTCCACTTCTGTGTACATATGGTTTTCTTGTTTTGACCTAAAGGATTGACCCCAAGGGTCATCATACACTGTAATTTCATCTTCAATTGGGGGCCTTAAGACCTCACGGCCATAGAAGGGGTTTCTTTATTCATACGTTTAAATCCCTTTATATCAGCCTCACTCAAAATTTACATTATTCATCTCTCCTGTCAGAAATGAGCTTCAAACGAGCCTGAAGGTCCAACCCTCACGGGAAAGGT
This sequence comes from Trigoniulus corallinus, assembly GCA_013389805.1. Classification (NCBI taxonomy): domain Eukaryota; kingdom Metazoa; phylum Arthropoda; class Diplopoda; order Spirobolida; family Trigoniulidae; genus Trigoniulus; species Trigoniulus corallinus. The sequence continues at coordinate 5,412,753 of JAAFCE010007744.1, forward strand.
CAGCCTAGTACACCCTAATAGTGCATCCATCAGTTACTGTTGCTTGTCAAGACACTGAGATGGCTTCTTCATCGCATTGATGGAGTTGTTTCAATGTCAGACTTGCCATTCATTAAACTATAAAATGTGGGTGAAGAAATTACCTACCCCTTGATTTTATTAAACGAACGTGTTAGGACAAGACGAGACAGTTGTCACGTGACCCACGATGCGACCAGCGAACTTCAGAAAATACCCAATCTTTACGGCACAATACTTTTAAAGTAGGCCATGGGCAGTGTGTGGAAACCGCGCAAGGTGTGTGGAAAAAAATATTACGTTGTGTCTGTTAATGCGATTCACTGATCAGTAAAGTCTACAAGTGAAATATAAACCAACTGTAACATTATCTTTTATAATAATATACGATTTAAGTCGTGATATGATAAGACGTCGCTGCATTCTACTACACTTAGATGTATTTTATGGAACGTCCCTTTAATGACGTTACTCTTTATTATTCCAGTAGCAATTGGAATGTTCGGCGCATATCGAATGTATTGCACGCCATTTAATGTAGACGAGAAATTAAAAAGAATAAAGTGCTCAAATATTGAACAGAGGATATGCTAAGTAATTATGTAATGATATACAGCCTCTGGAAATATTTAAATAATCAATTGCAGAGGGATTCGTTTCGTGATTTTATTTTGGAAGAACAGTCCACGTGGTAGGTACATGGATTCGGTGTCGTAGTCTCCAATGCCATTTTTTTGTATTTTCTAAATCATTATGTCTAGTGAAATGAATAATTTATTGGTTTTATATTTTTTTGGTAGTACTTTTGATTATTCGGCAGTTTAAAAAATGACAAGTCAACTGCTTTTCCCTATACTGAAGCCACCGGACAGTGAAAAGAGAATTGGATTGAAAGTGCGTTTTGACATTAACTCAAGTTGGACTGAGGAAAATATCAGTGAAGCTATTTTGGATTATATCCATGGATTGGATGCAACGCGATACATTAAAATTTTAAATTGTTTGACGAAGGAAACTATTAGTGTACGTAATTGTTAACACTAAATATTGATGTACAAGATTATTCATTTTTTTTACTGTTATAGTGCCTATGATTAGTTTAGCCAACCTTATTGTAGATTAATACCCCCGTTATATTAACAATCGGTTGATTTTAGTTTTTATGGTATTTTATTTGACAGTCCGACGTTCTTGGTATATGGCTGAAGGAGTTATGTGAAAATATTTCAATAATTACGCCACAATGTGAAGGATTGATTATGTCCTTGTTGGTAAGCGTATTAATCAATATGTTCTAACTTACATTGTAACGAACTAACTGCCATTATATGTTTTATAGAAATCGAGATGGATTGATGACGATGAGAACTTAATTAAAACGTTTGAGTCGTTCGTTTTGGTGTTATTATCTGCTCATCCACATTATTTAAAAATGGTTCTGAAATCACTCATGGATCGTCTTGTCCCATGTGAGTTTTTTAATAATAAAAAATTCTTCCAATGTAATTGTTTTTACTCTTGTAACTTAAGAATTGTGTTTTCTATTTTGCGGAAGACTCGGCAATTAATGAATTTAATAAAGTAATTCCTCCTCACATGATTGGAAATATTAATGCAGAGGACAAGAAGAAGTATTCTTATGTTCATCGAATTTTAAAGGCTGTCATCACACTGGTTCCTCTGTAAGTGTAATGATGTGCGCCCCTTTTTAAAGTTTGATATTCTGTTTTTATGTATTTACCTGTATCTCATTGTAGGGCTCCAGTTGCTCTGATGCCAATTCTGACAAGTAGCTTCCCGTACATGATGAAAAATGGGCATCATCAAGCGTGCTATTTTTATAACTTGTTATCTATTACTTTATATATGCCAGATCTTCGAAAGACTGTATTGGAGATATTGGTTGATAAGATGATAAAAATTGATGTGAGTTAATCTTAAACTCTTTCAATTAAAGGGAAGAAACAGTTTTTACGGGTCTCTAATGACCTTGTAGTTGACGGGACCTTAAACACCAACAAACCAAAAAGAAACAGTTTCAAAAACCAGTATAACGTACTTTCTAGGTCCATTGTCCAAAACAAACGATTCTTGATGCAGAAGCTGATAACGAACCTGCTGAACAGGAATTGAATGATGATACAATTTTCAAAATGGTTAGTGGGTAATGAAATTTATCTTTATTTTGTATAAAGTATATTTTTAATTATATTGCTTTTTTTTAAAACCTTTTTTAAAGGATGAAGCTGTGGAAGATTCTAAAAATGAGGAGAGTGATGATTCTAAGTTGGCGATGTCTCATGAATTAGGGAATTTGTTAGACGTTATGATGGATGCATTATTGTCATATATTCATGACGTGTGTTATGTTAATGGTGAGTTAAACCAGATGACATTAACTATATCTGCTTTGAAGCTTACTTTGATCATTGTTTAGTTATGGTTTTCGTAATTTACGTTTAGATGAATTGGATTGGGATTCAACAAAGAAATTATACAAAGAATTACTGTTCATATTCAATAAGCTCATCCTGCCAACTCATGCAAGCTGTCATATCCAATTCATAATGTTTTACATCTGTAGTTTTCGTTCAGCTCTTTGTGAAGGATTTCTAGATTACTTGTGGAAAAGAGTGACGGATCCTAACACTCCTCCCATCCTTAGACAGAGTGCCGTGTCATATTTTGGAAGTTATTTGGCGAGAGCTACATATATTTCGGTCAAGTAGGTGTTACATTTTGTAATGCAGTTGTTACAATGAAGATGAAACTCTGATTTCTTTTAATCCGGACAATTATTTCTTGTCTTTAAAGTACTGTTGCAACATGTCTTCAAATAATGTTTGGTTGGCTACATCGGTATATTGTTTCACAAGAAGGCAGAGAACGGTCATTCCCAGATATTTCACTTCATGGGCCTTTCTATTCTGTCTGCCAAGCGTCGTTTTACGTCTTTGCTTTCAGACACAAAGAATTACTTGAAATGCCACAAGGTATAACAATTAAACGCTGATTAAAGTAACTTGCAAAGTTACTGGTAATCAATTTATTTTATGAATTTCTTTTTGCTTCTTCATTGCAGGTTACAGCCTGCTAAAGAGTTTAAATTTTGATCGCATAGTAGCATCTCCTTTGAATCCATTGCGGTTTTGTCTTCCAGCTGTTGTTAGAAATTTTGCGACAGTTGCTAGGTAATTAATATAATGAAAAATTGACTATATACGAAATGATCCAACAAACTATACGAATAATTATGACTATTTTTATTTAGAAATTATCAGCTTGCTTATTGTTTCACGATCATTGAGAGGAACAATCGAGTTGCGTTACAAATTGTGTCTAGGAATCCAGCCCACGCAATTTTATCTACCAAAAATGCTCTAGATTCATTTTTTCCTTTTGATCCATTTGTGTTAGTCAGGTAAGTTCTTAATGTTTCTACCGTTGTAATGATTTATTTTTCAGCATCTTAGATACTGTATTTCATTTAGATCATCAAAGCGAATATCGCCCATTTATCGTGAATATCAAGGTCCACTTGAAGATGAACAACCAGAGAAAATTGAGGTTTGTTACCTGCCTTAATGTTTACTATGCCTTAGATTTATAGACACTTGAATGATTTTAAAATGCTTTTAATTTTATTTACTTCAGTCGTATGACAACATCTTACTAAGTGGTTGCAGTTTAAGTCCTTCAAAGCTGACAGGTTCACCTAGCACCCTACCTGAATTCTTACTGCATGGTTCATCTCCAGGATTCAAGCATTCTCTTTTAATTAATTCAGTGATGGACTTAACATAAATTATTTACAATTTTTGGACGGGTTTATATATAAATAAACTCATCTGTAAATAGTATTTGCATCTGCTAATAATTGCTTATTTCAGTTGGCCATTATCTATTCTGGAGTTGATGAAGCTTTTTGAAAATTAAAACAAGCTGTCAGGAAGAGACAGAGAAAACGTAATTAGAAAAAAATTTTTAGGCGAGAGAAGATCTAAAAGGTTTTGAGCTATGAATTAGGAAGTACTTTTTTGGATTTTATAGAATATGGCTTGGAGTCGTCCTCCTTAGCGAGAAGTTGTAAATCTTCGTCGAATATTGAAATAATGGCATCCAGTTGGACAATATCGTGGTAAATTAGTGCTTCAAGAAATATCAAAATTTTCTGAAATTATACGCGTGTAACTTAGTGTTGTGGCATTTCTCTATGAGATTGTCGCTATTAATTCATTCACCTGTTTAATGAAGTCTTTGTCTCGCATCAGTATATCTCGAAGCAGACTTAGGACTTTGTCACAGTTTAGAGTGGCACACCTTAAGCAATATCTGAATTTAGAAGGTTGTAATATAAACTTTGTTTTTAAGGTAAGAGTTCCCTACCTTCTACACGCAGCGTCAAGGTCCTGCCAAGATAAGAACTGTTTTTCAGTTAAGATTATTTCACTTATAAATTGTTCTTCCAGGGAATAATCATCAACTATTAAGTCAATGTCATTTTTCTGACATCTACAGAACATAAAAAAATGAAAGGTAGAAAATCGATTTACGTGGCTTGAGTTTATTATACCTTTTCTTATTAATTTCATACTTGTTATACCTCTTTACCTTTGTGGTGAGTTTATTAATATATTTGAAGATGAAAGGTTGAATTCTAGATCACTATTCATCGAAAAGTTGTCATTGTCACTAGTATCCCAGCCTCCACCAGCTTTGCCTGGAATGTGACCTGCAATAAGATAAAACTTCGATCCGGCAAGTTGCTCTTTGGTAATTTACAATTCAAATTTTAAAGATACTCACGAGCTGAAACTGTTAATTTATTTAATTTCTGATTTACGGAATCGTCAATAATTGGTGGGATCAAATTTTCAGCTGCCAGGGAGTAATCTACTGGTATGGGAACTGCGTGATAGTTGCCTTTGTCAGCTTTTAGAGCGTTTGCTATTTCTGCATTTTCATCAGGTGTTTTTAACATTTTATCTGCAATGTCGGTGAGGCCACTGACAACTCTATCAAAGACGGTTTCTGCAAAAGATGACAAGATCGAGGTTTGTTGAAAAAGTTGTCATAAATTTTGGTCTTGAATTTGCAAATCTTACTATTAGAAGAAATTGGCGAATTTCCAAATCCTTCATATTTTCCAACCTGAGACTGAGAGCCCATACCGCTACTCACAAATCCTAATAATGAAGAAATACTTTTAAGTGGTTAATACATTAATTATTTCTTATACAGGTCGATTTAGTTCCTACCTTTTTCTTGAGATTTTGTGACCAGTCCACCTGTGGCTTGATCCGAGTCATTGAATCCTTCAAAGAGTAACCGTAAGATCTCTTTAGCCTCATTTCGAATTGCTAAATTCAGACTATTTCCACACATTGGATCTGAATCTTGATTAAAACTGGTTGCTTCTTTAATCGATCGATCTTTTTTCTGCAAGCCATTACGAAAACTTGCTTCTCCATTGACTATTATATATCTAATAACTTTCAACACCTAGAAAGTTGTTTTGCAAGTTAATATTTTCTGTACGAAATATACATACAAGATTGTACTTGAGAAATGATGGAAAAAGGGACCTTCAGTTTTTCTTTTGATGAATTAGTGTTCAAACTTATTAATAGGAAATCAAGAACATCTTTACTTTCACTCACAGATTGTAAAGTTCGAGATGTTAAAATTAAATTAAGGATTTAAATAATCTTAGTGTGGAAGGAAATAAATCTTGGTGTACTGCCTTTGTCAATGAAAAAAGAAAGGATACAGCATATGTCTTCAAAAATGTAGCCTGGAACAGTTGATTCTTCATTACTTAATGCTTTGCTTAACAAATGAAACTGAAATATGCGAAGTAGAATTAAGAAGCTTTTTACTTGGGAATTTCATGACAATTTTAAACGTATGATCTGATGAAATAACGCAGAAATTGAAGCCATTTCATTATCTCTTGTACCGTGAAACCTGTGAAGTTGATCACCTCATCTGTTGACCACGTTGATTGTAACCAAAATGTGTCTTATGCTGTTGTATGGTGACTGCTATGTTGACCAAAACAATTTATCCCAAGATGGTCAACATGAACTGGTTTCACGGTAACTAATGTACATAGGCTAATACTTATTTTTTGCATAAACTGCAAATAATTTCTTACTTTATATGCCAATGGGACACGATGAAATAATCTTGTACTCAATGAATCCATGCCGTTTGACTGAATACCAAAATTCTTTCCTAACTGAACAAGTCACCCAGCAATAACAGAACTTTGGCGTTTATCCATCTCAAAAGCCGTAGCAGACTATGTCGCAGTCTTCCGTTGTATGCAAAACGGAAGTTGACGTTCCGTTTGTTTACACCAGTGGTCTTCGAAAACAAATTCTGTGGACTCGCTCTAGGTGGTTGACTAGTGTTTAAAAACTAAAGAATATAAATAACCATTTAGTTATATTTGAAAATTAATCAGAAGCTTCGTGTAGGGTACCGACTCAGTTGCAGCAGCGAGATAAAACCCGATGATAAAGCTTTATACTGTAGTTTCAAGGGTTCCGTGAGTTGACAAAGTTTGAAGACCACTGGTTTACATGCCCGTCCAAAAACCCTGAACCTTTTAGTTGTACTGTACATAATCTTCTACAAAGAATATTGGTGACCACAAATGTCGTTGTAGATTCCTGACTATGTACTTACTCGTTTCTCTGGAACCCTTCGCCTTTAAATCGGGCTCCAACGCCAGAAAATTAACGCATGGGCGTTCTGGGCACTTACCAGGAATCCCCACGAGTATAGGGACCCCATGCTAATGCTGTTAAGACGGCTCTGTAGACAAGGTCTTACATGCAAATGACATTAGGCACACCTCGGATTTGTTTTTCGCTGGAAAGAAGCAATTTCAGCGACCAGGAACAATTCTTCACCCACTGCGAAACGATTCACACAACACATACGAAAACTTGCGAATTCTAAATACACGCTTTTCACACGGAATAACACTAGAACAATAAACACAATTTTTAATCTTTTTTTATTAGTTTTTAAGGAGAATACAGAGAAAAATATGGATTTTACTTCAGCTCTTTGACCTGCAACCCTACGAATTGATAAAGGACATTTTAAACGTTGAATGACAAGAAAATTAACTGGGGCTTTCTTGATAAATACATCCACTTACCTGGTGGCAACGATTGCTTGATTTTTTCGGCTTTCTCTCTGTCAGTTGTCACCAACGTATACAAAAATCGTGAACACCGTACTTTAAATTTCACATTATCTTTGTTCAGCTTGATCTTAACAGCTACGAATTAAAGCCTACAGTCAGCATTTTGTAATTATGGAGAATCGTTTTGTCAAGATTACTTACATTTTGCATCTTTCCTCCTAGCTGTCAACAAGAATCGTTTGATGTCCTTTATTTCTCTAGGCTACAAATTAAAAATAAAAATGTTCTTGCCTTCCGAATGTCATAACTTCAGCCATGTTTAAACGATTCTATACACTAGAAGAAACTTACCATATTGATACTCGGAAAAAAACCACCAACAGCTAGAAAACAAGTAATTATCCCGATTAGAATTTCAACAACACTTCAATTAGTATTGATAGACGCAAATATTTCATATGAATTATCTAGGATTAATTTGGATAATAAAAATGAAACAGTACATACTCAGACGTTTTAAAATTGCAGACACTAGAATAGTGACCGGAAATAGCGGGCAAAACAATACTACGCCAGTCTTGCTCATATTGTACTCAAGTCTAGAATTTCTCTAATTAAAATATAACTATTTTATTTAATATTAACATATATAGGTTGTGATTAATTTTTGTTGAAATTTGGGGATCGTTTTTTATTTGAAATTCCATTCTATTAAATAATTAATGGGCTCCAAACTTGCTACAGTATGTGAATTTAAGAGTAGAAATTCGGCTGCCATATTACATTGCGGAAGGGCACATTTAACCCTGGAGAAGACGGTGAAATTATTAAATAGTTAGGATTAATTTTTGGCAATGTCTTCTCGCATATTTTCTCCTACGGTTATTCGCTCTATTCCAGTGAGTATATAAATAATGTATAATTATTGCTGAAATGGTTTATGTTGTAAGAAATAAAGTAACATTAAGAAATTCATCTTCCTGGTGTAATGCAAATAACATGCCGAACTCGATAGTGAAAAATATACGTATTTAGAGACAATTATATATAACCACCGGTGTATGAGTATATCGGTATCTCTTTGAAATGTTATTTAAATGCAAGGTTTTTTCTTCTTTTTTAGTCAGTAAAATATGTTACCCAAGCAGCAACAAAGCCCAATGTTACTGCAACGAGTTTGCCTAAGCGTGATCCCAAAGTAAGTTAATAGCAAATTTCACTAATGAATTTAAACCTAATTACATTAGCATAATTATGTAAAATAAATTTCATTGCATTAGATAACCACGCTTCCAAACGGAATTGTTGTTGCTTCAGTCGAAAATTATGCTCCTGTTTCTCAAGTATCACTATCCTTTAAAGCAGGCGCGAGATGTGAAGACGGTGATAATTTGGGTATAACCCATTGCCTCCGAAATTGTGCCGGACTAGTAAGTCATCTCAGAATTTCTTTAGATTTATGCATTACGTTGATGGAACCTTACATTTTAAATTGTTGTGACTAGTCCACAAAAGATGCTACGATTTTCGGCATTACTAGAAATATTCAACAACTCGGTGGGACTCTCACGTAAGTATCCCTACCATTTTGTGACTAAAGTATACTTCCTGTTCAAACTTTAGTCAGTAATTATATTGCTAAATACTTCTATACGTTTAGATATACATTCATTTACTGTATATTGCAGGACTAGTGTGTCTCGGGAGCACTTCAATTTTAACCTAGAATGCATTCGTGACAATGTGTGAGTAGCAGCTACTCAATTGTGTCATCTGTTTCCTGTTAGAAGTAGCCTTCACCTTATTGTTTCCTTGTTTATTTAGAGAGTTTGCATTAGGGTTTTTGAATCAGGTTGCAACAAAACCAGCTTTTAAACCTTGGGAAGTAGATGATTTTACTCCTCGTATCAAGCTTGATCTAGTAAACTTGCAAAATCAACCACATGTGATTCTGATGGAGCAACTTCATAAGGCTGCATTCAGAACAGGCTTAGGCAATTCGTTATATAGTCCGTCATATGCTGTTGGCTCTTTTGAGCCTGAAGTGGTAATAAGATGAAATCCAAATAAATTAAATCTAATTACCGTATTTGCTGGTGTATGGCAGGATCGTGTACCAACGTAATGTAACCCCCATGCTTATTTATCGTCGGCCTACTGTTCGTTGGGTCACTTCGCCGACACCAAGGAAGAAGCGATCTTCCACGCCTGGAAAGTTTGCCGAACTACACTTTCCGTGTAATAAGGGTTTATATAACCATGGCTTTGCTTCCCATTCGACACAGGGAGCGGTTGATTGCGTTGGGCGCATCTGATCACTGAAGTTAATCAACGCAACCCCAGCTAGTACTAACATAGGTGGCCGCTTTGGAAATTTGGGTACCACTGATACCCAAAAATCGTCGCATTGGCGTAGTCTGTGCTGTTCGTGCATTAGAACTACGCAGTAGACGGGGCTGTAATGACTTTGTAGTTGAAGGACCCTTAAAATCCGCCTTGCGTCGGATGGGTTTTGTTGAATCAGAATCATAACCTCATATTAATAAAAAAAATATGGGGTATTAGAGTTGTGGGTGGGAGAAGAAATTGTCGAAAAATAAGTCATTATGAGCGTTATGTATGCGTGTATGCAGGTTGGACGAGCAAATACGGTAATTAAGATTTGCTTTTAAGATATTTCTATACGTTAACCTGCTTACCTTATTTTTTTCAGTTGCACGACTTTGTAAAACGACATTTCACTACGAATCGATTGGCTGTAGTTGGAGTTGGCATCTGTCACGATTTTCTCGTGGAATACGCTTCAAAACAGTTGCAGCTGGATAGTGGTGCAGGGCCACAGATTACCCCAGCAAAATATGGCGGCGGTAAATAAGCCTTTGTTTATAGCATTTTAATAGGTCTTTATTCATTTCTTGATGTATAAAAATTTAAATTTCAATTGTTAGGTGAGATTCGAGTAGATTCAGGTATTCCATTGGCGTACGTTGCCGTTGCGACTGAAGGAGCAAGGTAGGAGCAATTACGGTATTATATAAATTATGCATGTACTGTGTCTGTAATTCTTTTTTTTACAAATTTAGCTTGAAAAATTTAAAGGAGGTAATAGCTTTGTCCGTCCTTCAACAATCATTAGGAATAGGGAATATTAAATGGAGTGATGGATCGGCTGCCAACAAATTAGCTCAAGTGGCTTCAAAGGCGACAGATAAACCATTTGCTGTAGGTATATTTGCGCAAGGCAAAATCTTCTACTGTTTACTAAACGTGTAGAGCGGGCTATTTAAAACCTAAGTAATCTTTGCAGATTTCTCCTTTGAATATAAATTATTCAGATTCAGGATTATTTGGTTTTTATTGTGTAACTCAACCTAAAGAAATGGGAAAAGTAAGTGTCATTTCTTGGTAGTCCCTTTGCTCTGAAAGTTGTAAATGACTTTCGTTATTTCGTTTTTCGCAAGGTGGTAAAAGCAGTTTTCTCCCATTATTCATCTATTACTAAAAATGGGATAAGTGATGCTGATTTAAAGATCGCCAAGTAAATAAATATTAAAATAGATTATACTATTTTATGAAATATTATCTCATTCGTATTGCTTGGGGTTTCTACTTCAGGAATCGACTAAAGGCTGTAATTGCCTTTTCTCTGGAATCTTCTGATCAAATTCTTGAAGAATTTGCTATTCAAGCTCATACCAATGGACAATTGACGAGCGTTGAAGATATCGATAAAGTTATAGATGCTGTTTCTACTAACGACGTTTTAACAGTAGGATATAATTGTTTTTAAAATATTGAATATAGAAAAAGATGTGATAGTCAATCTCTTGGTCAACACTTTTTCCTCCAATAGGTTGCAAAGAAAGTAATTAATGGAAAGCCGTCAATGGCTTCAGTAGGAAATTTGTCACATACTCCATATTTGGATCAGGTGATGTGAATATAATCTGCCTAGAATAGTTGCAAATTATGTTTTAAATCGTAAGATTGTTGTTAATGTAAATGAAAGACGAGATTTCCGGTCTTCATTCATGTAGTTTAAGTTTCCAGCTACCATTTTAGATGCAATTGGTGGTTGCGTTTTGAATTTTGTTATTGGTGAGGTAATGAATAAATGCTCTATGTGTTTATTCGCATTTGTTTTTTTTTTTTTTTTTGACTTCAATTTGCAACTGAAAGTAGTTTTAATTCTGTGTGTGTAACAGAGAAATGAACTTTTTAGTTTAAGGCTGAACATCTTTTTATTATATTTTGGTATTAAATGAACATAATTTAATTCAAATAAGACAAACGTTAGGCAATTTCATAATCACATTCCAGGAATGATAGTTGTAATCTGCAGTAACTATTTAATAGATACAGGTAGTATTTAAGATTTAGATGTTGCATTGAAAGTCTTTGTAGTTGTGGAAGAGGAAGTACCACCGGTAATAGATTTAATCAAGTGAACCAAATTATGCCAAATGCTGTCTTTCCCTAATATTAAGTAATAGGAAAAAAATGCAAACGAGTTAGCCATAATTGTAGCCGATTGGAAATACAATTGATAACGTTAGAACTGGTGACTTACCATGACGATGGACTTGTAAATGGTCATCTGTTTGTGATTGATGCTCATCATTTTTGGATTTCAGGTTCTTAGCTGCAATGTTGAGAAATAATATAGCTGCTATGATGATAAAAACAGTTCCAAATAACCACAGAACGTAGTGAATGGGGCGCTCAAACTTCATTATTATCCTTGTCTTTTCTTCGCTAATGAAATGCTTTCTAAATACTACTTTTTTAAGTTACTATCTTAACTTTAAATCTCATATCCTGTAAAGGCCGGCGCTCAGACCCTTACATTTAAGAACATTCCTATCTCATTTTTTATATAGTTTTCATTTTCGTGCATTTCGAATTTCAGGTAGACATCCCCTTACCGCCCGTATTCATTGATATAATTACGAAACATCCTACTGAACAGCTTTAGTTTTTTTTTTGTGGTAGTCATCCATTGGCTGTTGTCATAAAATGCCACCTGCTATGCGTTGTTCATGTTCATACTAACATTTGTTTGCATAAACTTTTCTGTTAATAATATAACCTACGTGAAAGAGAACTGGTATACAATATATTGCTTTTAAAAGCTGCCTTTATTTTAGCAACTTGGGAGGACGTACTCTTTTAGTAATTTCAGTATTTACCTTTCTGCTTAGTGAAGTCGACAATATTAAAGTTCTCTTTTTAATACATTTGTCGACAGAAATGTGCAATATGACAATTGTGGCGAATAGCATGGAAAGTAGAAAAAAATGACTTCAGAGTTTTGCAGAGCTAATATTCTGGTCGGATAAGCTTATATTTTGCAAAAGTGATACATATCGGGATGTATTCAGTTATATTTAATTCAAATTCTGTTGGTGGACCATTTTTATTGGAATTTATTGCAATTAGAAAAGAATACGCCATGGAACATGATGGGGTCGTTCTGATATTACATCGGTTAAATCATAGTCCCTCAATAAAAACTTAGTAGTCATAAGCAAACATTACCGAGAAATGGTAAATGTTCTATTTCGATAACAATATTTGATATTCAACCCGATTTTGCCCTAATCTACAAGTCATCTCCAAAACATACATTTCCTGTTTGAATCAGAGATTTTCTTTCTGTTCCCTCCTCCATATTCTTAATGGAATGTGCATGCGCTGCTGTCCATGTTGTGGTTTCGGTTTGACAGCGGCTATTTAATGTTCGACGTGTGGGTTTTTGTTTGTCAATTGCAGGTTTGGTCGAAGTACCAATTTCGATGACGTACGCTAATTTTTTTACAGTATGTGTGCGTTTTAATGATTATTGCGTAAGAGAATGACAGTTATTCGTGATTACTCTGGTATATTTGTTAATCAGCCATACGTACATTAGACAACAGAAAAAAATGGATTCCAGTATTTGTTAGTTGTAGAAAGTGAAACAGAAGAATTCTTTTTTTTTTTGTTATTATCATATATATGGTATAGTGCATCCATCAGCTGTTAATAATTTAGGAAACGAACCGTCAACAAAAAAATGGAAATAGCCAAGTCTCTGTTAATGGTCGGCTATAAAACAGCAGATGGTTATAGCAACCGAAGTACGGAAGGTAAAATTTTTGAAAATTTCTCATCAAAGTAACGCAGTAGCGCATATAATGGCCATATGCATGAATCGATAAACATTTTATTATGATAATATGATGTTTTTCTATTTCTGTGGGAATTGCAGTCGAGACGTTATCGGAAGATGATGATGATAGATATGCGTGTGAAGATAGCGAAGATCATTCCATCGGGTCATTTCTTATCAGTTTAAGTTCAGGATCCAACAGCGGTAACTTTAAACCAAGTCCTGGTGGACCATTATCAGCACTCACACCTTCCATGTGGCCACAGGATATTTTAGCAAAATTAGCCCAACCGGAAGATGTTAACGAACAACTTGATTTTCGTTATGATGAATTTGGGTTTAGAGTAGAAGAAGAAGGTAACGATAACATGCTTTGGGGTGAAACTCGGTCATGAAATGCATTTTGGTCCGCAATTAATAAATTGCCACCAGTGCCGGATTTACCATTAGGCTAATTAGGCTGAAGCCTAGGGCCTCAACATTTAGCAGGCTTCAAAACTTAAGAGCCTCAAAAGGGCTTGAAAAGGGTATCAAAATTGAAATAGCCTAGAGCCTCTCAATATCTAAATCCGGCACTGATTGCCACTGACATATATTGTGCACGTATGCTATATTATTATGCGTTGTCTTTCTTTCAGATGGACCTGAGCAATGTTCCAGTAAATTACTTAGTATACCTTTTGTCGAAGACCCTCAACAACGTCTTAAATGGCTGGCCCATTTAGAATTCAATAACATGGCCGATTTAACGTGGGATAAGGTGAACTATAGCAGCATGTTGCATTTATGACATTTGAAAGTTATTTAACTATCCGATGCTTTTTAGTTGACGAACTGCTGAATTGTTGTATTCTTTTAGGTCGATATTCAACTACCACGGACAGAAAAGTTAAGAACGATGGTACGTCAAGGTATTCCTCACTCTCTACGACCTCAAATGTGGATGCGTCTTTCTGGAGCACTAAATAAAAAACTGAAGTCCGATATATCTTACAAAGAAATTCTGAAAGCAAGTTCAAATGATCATCTTATGACCTCGAAGCAAATTGAAAAGGTCGGTTAGACTTTTTAGATTGAATAATATTTGCAATTATTACATTGTTTGAGAATATAGGAAACACATTTCAGGACCTACTACGCACCATGCCGAGCAATGTTTGCTTCTCACACTTACACAGTACAGGGATATCAAGACTCCGACGCATTTTGCGAGGTCTAGCGTGGCTCTACCCAGATATTGGATATTGTCAGGGTACTGGAATGGTACCTGAATTTGTTTTTTTCCTTTTTTCAGTCCTGTCGTACTCCTTTTTTGGGCCACAATTGTGAAATTATCTTTCCGTTATGCCCATTTTATAGATTGTAGCATCACTATTACTCTTCATGGAAGAAGAAGATGTTTTTTGGATGATGTGCACCATTGAAGAGGATTTGCTACCTGCTTCATATTATAGTAGTACCCTAATCGGTGTTCAGGTGATTGACAGTGTACAAGTATCTCGACATTTTATAACTTCCTCAGTAGAAACTGTGTGTTAAATCTTACCAGGCGGATCAGCGCGTGCTTCGACAGTTAATCTGCAGTTATCTTCCCGACGTAGATTTGGTTTTGAAGGAACATGATATTGGTACGTTGATTGGCATCCTTGATTTAGAATTGTAGTCTTGCATGAAAAGGATGGTTTGCTAATGAAATAATGTGGCCTGTAAATAACATAGTAATAGCAGCTTCTTCTAAAACTACTAATTTCAAACTCTCTCTTTAGAATTGTCTCTCATAACTTTGCATTGGTTTTTAACCATTTTTGCAAGTGTTGTACACATGAAGATCTTGTTAAGAATTTGGGACGTTTTTTTCTATGAGAGTTCTGTCGTTCTCTTCCAGATTACCCTTGGAATGCTCAAAATAAAGGTTTGCTTTTCTCTGTTAAGGTTGACCTTGATTGCCTGAATATGGTGTATCTTTATCCTGTGGTATTTTTTATTTAGTAATGATCTTCCTCTCTAAGATTGTTGTTCTCATTCCATTCATATGCATGCTCTCATGGACTATCTTCATGCCTCAGTGTTTTTGTTGTTTTACTTAGTTCAGTTTGTTGTTTATTGTCTATGAAATGTAGGAACCAGAATTTAAAAAATTAGAAAATTCGGCTCAAATTTTTAATGCCCTGTCTGACATTCCTGGTGACATGGAAGATGTTGACCAGTTGTTTGAAGTAAGTTGATAAGATAAAGTTTATTAATATTTGATATGGTCACTTACCTACAACTTAATGTTTTTTAGGTAGCATTTCGTTTGGCAGCATCCGTTAATGATGTAGTAGTTGAAACCCATCGTCGAAAGCATCTTGCTTATCTTATGGCTGATCAGGGTGCTTTAGTAAATCCTGAATCATCCAGAAATCTTCCCAAGCAGGTATGTTGTGGAAAGGGATTTAATCGCCTGTTCACTTTGATGATGATGACTGACTATGTGTAACAAGTATTCATTTGGTTTTGCAGCACTTAAATCGACGACAGTTGAGAAGGTCCAAATCAGTCATTCAGCTGCTGTTATTTGGTGAAGAGGAAGATGCTGAGGACTGCAAATCGAAAAACATCCGCCATACTGAACTTCTAGTCGATTTAAGAGAAGCTGTTCTTCAAGTTGCTCGTCATTTTCAAACCATTGATCCGAAAAATAATAAAGTGGTGACAAATTTTTAATCGATGTCTGGCTGGCTAGATAAACATCTTAAGGTTTGTTAACGTTTCACTTCATATTTTCAGAGCCTTGTAGCCGATTATTCAATGGAGAGTCATTCAAGGGACCACGAGAATTTTGTCAATGTTTCAAGAACAAGGAAACGTAGAGCAAAAGCTTTACTGGATTTCGAGCGGCATGATGATGATGAATTAGGATTCAGGAAAAACGATATTATCACGGTGTGATTACAATTTTTTTGATGACTGTGATGATTATGTTTTAAATTTATATAGTGTATTGGAATTACTTTTCCATTTTTTTTTTAAGATAATCTCGCAGAAAGATGAACATTGTTGGATTGGAGAATTAAATGGATTGCGTGGTTGGTTTCCAGCAAAATTCGTTGAATTGTTGGACGAGAGAAGTAAACAGGTCGGTCTTAACTAAATTTTAAATTTGTTGCAATACTTGCATATTATAAAATAATTGTTGTTATTACAGTATTCGTGTGCTGGAGATGATTCTGTTACAGAAACGGTGACTGATCTAGTCAGGGGAACGTAAGTGACGCTTTTTTTTAAATATTCATTCGTATTTTATGTACAATTCATTAGGTTCAAATTCATCATCATCATCATAACGTTATCCTGTGCCTGTGTCAGGGTCGGGTCTGCAGGTTCTGAGCCTCCACTCCTGCCTATCTCCCAATAGCACCCCCATATTGTCATATGTCCTCGTCATTAGGTTCAAATTATTTTTCGGTTATTTATTAGCTTTTGTCCATCCGTGAAAGCAATTTTGGAACACGGCATGAGAAAATCTTCAATTTTGGGAGGTGCTGGTCATCCCTGGTTATTTATTGAAGAGGTTTGTTACTTTTCTGTAGCATTTGAAGGTTTATTTGTGTAAAAGAAATTAGGAAGGATTAAGTTTTACTTTGTATCTAGGTTGCCAATCATGAAGTTGAAAAAGATTTCAATTCTGTCTATTCCAGACTTGTACTTTGTAAGACGTACAGGTAAGTAATTTTTGGAGATATGTGGTTTTGTGGAGTGAATTACAAGCGACAGTCCGTTAAAAGAGACAATTTATTTACGTTAGGTTGGATGAAGACGGAAAAGTACTCACGCCTGAAGAAATTCTTTATAGAGTAAGTGTATATATGCCGCACAGTGTTTCTCCGGCGCTATTTAAAGAAATCAGTAGTTGGTATATACAAATTATGCTTCTGATGTAGTCTGTTCAAGCTGTCAACATGAGTCATGATACAGCACATGCACAAATGGACGTCAAATTGAGGTCACTGATCTGTTTAGGTCTCAAGTGAGTAAATTAGTTGTCGTCTTCAGTTCTGTTCTCTTATATTTAAATATTTATGACTCACGATGATGGTAAGACGTCTGAAGGACGCTTAGTTTATCCTTTCTCTTAGTTACGATCTTTCACGTTGTTTATGACTATGAAGAGATTTGAAAAATTTTTAATTTTATAGTGAACAAGTCCTCCATCTGTGGTTTGAAGTTCTCTGTTCATGTTTACCAGTGGTTCAAAAATGGTATTATCCTTGGTCTTTCATGAACAGTCCTGGTTGGGTTCAAATCAAATGTGAACTGAGGTATTTTTGTTTACTTGACTGAAATGCGCCGTGTTCAGATATGGGATTTCTTATTTTGTTTTTATCTTTGTTTTGTTAAGGATTTTGTCGCAGTTTGCTTTTAATCTTAGCAGAGATTGGGAACTGCCAAAAAACCATCCAAGAGATGCCACTTTTCGCGATGGAGTTCGAGACATGCTTGTCAAACATCACCTTTTTAGTTGGGAACTCTGACATTCACAGGAAGTTGAATATTTTACTCGAGGAATGTGAATTTTTGTTTGGTATTCGAGCACGGTTAAGCATCATAGTTCGTAAGACTGTAAATCATATTATTATAGGCGACAGTATAACGTACAAAAAAAAATAACTTCTTCGATTATTACAAGAAGTTTTGAACGGAATCTGAACTCTAGTCCGAATATATTATAAAATTGTGTTATCTAGTCGTACATAAATGCTCTATTATGTAAGTTGATTGTTCTTGAAATTTAGCACGCTAGTTGTTTTAGGAAAAAAGAATTGAGAAATATGAAATGGATGTTTCCAATTTATTAATAATTTTAAAGCACATATTACCTAAAAAAAAAACAACGTTTGATGTAAATAAAGTACACATATATAGGGCAGCAGCATACCACATATTTGTTATTTCGTTTTTGTACTTACCAACATCGTTTTTCTGTGAATTTAAAGCTGAGGAGTAAAGTTGTGACACTGAGCAAACTAATTGCTAAACTAATCGTAAGGTAATCGATCTGTTATAGAATTTACTACCATAATGTTGCCTAACTTTTAAAATGTAATAATCATATTGGTTTCTTGTTTATTGAATTTCTTTTTTTAGGTTGAACCCAAAGGTTAAGTTGAACTTTGATACAGAATCTGATATAAGTTTGGTGTAAGTTAACAACATTTTTTGTTGGTCGTTTACTCTCCACTCTTTTTACGCATCGCTTTCTTAGTTGCAACAAGGAAGTTTTTACACTTCTCGCTTCCTATACTAATTCTAACATGAATATTGTGTGTGTTAAAGCTTTTGAACTACTAGTTGTGTTGTCGGTAATTATATTAATAACAGGTGTGACCTAATTAGCATTTTGATTTATAAGGCCTCTAAATTATACCTTTATTATTGTTTTTTTTTTCTTTTTGTTTCTAGATGTTTATGCTGTGCATCCGGATTATATTCTTAATAGATGGACTACAAGTTCTCAAGTACCACCATCTCAACGGAATGATAATGTAAATCAGGACTCTACTTCTAGACAGTGTTGTAAACTTGGAGAACGTATTGGATATTATCAACGATTACCATGTACTCTGGAATTGTACGTGACTTCTAGAATGGATAACATCATATTTGCTTACAAACCTAAGTTTTACTTTACTTCACAAGAAGTCGGACTTGGTTCTAGTTTTCATTCGTTTGCAGATTGTATCAGTCATAAAAAAGTATTTGAAAAATGTTGTAGTCAGCACCACGTATCTATGAGCTATGGTTAAAGATGTTAGTCAAAAGATGGTTGACGTCAGTCTTGGAAGGGTTCAAAGTGATCATATGTTTGACAAACCTCATCTCTAATATTCAGTCTGCAACAAATGATAATTTGTTAAGTATTTCAAATGGCTTTTAACTATGTCCGCTTCGGAATATTTTTCATTACTACTACTATTGTTCTAAATGGAAATTGAGAGATGAAATGAACTTGAAATTTAGGTATAACGGGGCTTTCTTAATGCTGATGTACAGTAGGTCAGATGCGCAATTTTCTGATCCACGGTTCCCATTCCCATTCAGATTTTGATATCAAAACCGCTTGTTTCAATTAACTACATTGTGCTAAATTATAGCTTGGTGATGCGAACATAGTACAGTGGAAGCCGCTTGTTGTAAACGCAAGAGGACCTGGTACTTTCGATTACAATAACCGGCCGATAATACTACCCAAAACTACCTATTTATTAACAACTTTTCTAAAACAACAAAATTTATTTAAAAAAGTCACGAATTGTTTGAATTGAGTAACTCCTGAATATAATCCTCACATTCAGTGTTTATGGAAGTTTGTTGCTCTGTATTGAACACCCATCTGCTATCATTGAGCTCAACAGATCACAAAACCAAATTAGAAAAATTGCAACAGGATACACACACTGGTCACTTTGTATAAAATGATCTAGCAGCACGTTTTTTTTTGTCAAAAATTAACAATATTTGCTGACTATCAACTACGTTTTGTATGTACACATGTGCAGATGATGGGGTTATGCTGATTTGCATGTGGCCACCATCTAGAGAATAACTACTGTATAGCGGCATGTATAATATCAGGGGCTTATGACAATAACCGAAGTTTGATTATAATATGCGGATTATTTTTAAGTAATTTTATATGGAGAGGTTAGGTTCTGACCGATTGTGATAGCCGATTGATAACATTATCCAGGGGCGGATCCAGGATTTTTGTCGGGGGGGGGGGTTGAGCCATAGGCAGCGATTGGAAACGCAATTTTCATTTGTCAGTGTCAATGTCGACCCAAAATTTAGTGGGGGTTGCAACCCCCCCCCCCCCCCCCCCCTGGATCCGCGCTTGTTATCTGTGATTATAATATCCGGCTTCCACTGTAATTTAAACTTCTATCGACCATTTTATAATTATTCTTTCTGCTACTAGGTG
Organism: Trigoniulus corallinus; assembly: GCA_013389805.1. Taxonomy (NCBI): domain Eukaryota; kingdom Metazoa; phylum Arthropoda; class Diplopoda; order Spirobolida; family Trigoniulidae; genus Trigoniulus; species Trigoniulus corallinus. The sequence continues at coordinate 5,433,045 of JAAFCE010007744.1, forward strand.
TTGCTAGGAGCGCTGTTCTTTTAATGTTAGCTTTCGAACGCTAATCTTGAAGTGTATGAGGCCTGCTATTGTTGATCAGGTGATTTGTAATTGGGAATTTTGGGAGTCATTTTCACTGTCAGTATTAAATGGATAAATAAACCGTCAGAGATTTAGAGTGTTTTAAATGTGATTAGAGGTTTCTGATTATTGACAACAACGACAATGTATATGTTAACGAGTTTATTGACAATTTCTAACTGCATTCTCATCTGCAGCATCAATTTTCAAATGGTAAACTGTCTAAAACCGCAATTTCGAACATTTGAAGGTATGAAATATTTTTTTTATTAATGTTTACATTTTATATATATATAGGTTTATAAATTTCTGAATTTGGTCCAACAAAAAATTAGCTGAGATAGCTGCTGTCAAGTTTTATATTGTCGTATATTAATAGATGATAAAAATTTGACAGATGCATAGGGAAGGGAGGTGATGTACATTTTTTTGATGAAGAAATTAATCAGATATTTTTTCTAATTAAAAAATTATTTTAGGTATCGTCTTGCTACCTTATCATATGCATCTGTGTTCTGCATATAAAAGTTGCTGAAAAGACACTCAAATATCACTCTTTCAATTGTATATTTTTAATACAGTACGTTTTTTCGTTAAAAAAAAATATAGATATGAAGCATTGAGAAGTAATGATCTGTATATAGGGCCCCTGGATCATTTGTGCAAAACAGAAAAGTAATTTGTTTCGCATTTCTATCGTACGATGAAGTCTTTCAAGAACAATATCAGTTGATTAGGGTGAAAGGTTAGTAATTGGTACTGTATGCCGAAATTCAACGACAAAAATAAGTTTGCTCGTCAATATGATTGATTGTCCTTCACTTCAAAAATTCAGGGTAACGCTCTACTGACGGACATTGAACCTAGGCGAATGTGATTATAGTATAAAAATCTAGCTGTAGTTTCACCCAGCAACAGTTAATATTAATATATGCACCAAATGATTAAAAACAATTTTTATTTGCTCCAGTTTATATAACAATATGGCACTCTTCGAGAGAGGGAGAGATCCAGTAAGTGTAGGTAAACGTTGAAAAAAACATTCTTGGAGCATAACATTGAATACAAAACGCTATAATGATGTCACAAGATTTGCATCACAATAATTATTTATTAGCTTTTGTTTTCTTTGAACAGATTATTTACAGCGTATGGATAAAAACTTGCAAACTTCAATAGTCAGGCTGGAAGAAGAGACCCCACAGACATCTACTGCAGCTGCTGATGTTGAATCTTTGCAGCAACAACAACAGAAAATTGATAAGCCAACACTGAACTCTGCACTAATTCGTAAGATTTATATATTTGTTTGACTTATAGGAGAAAGAGAGAAACTGTTGCTAAATGTTTTAAAGAGGTCTCTAGCTTATACTGCCTGTTGAAGAAGGTAGGTCTAGCAGTAGGGAAAGGAAGAACAAGGCCAAGAAAAGCCTGTCGGCATGAATCACGTGAAACTATGACCTTTCTGTGTCATTGGCTGATCTGTTGCTATGCTTATTTTTATGTGATAATATTTTTAATGATCTGTTGGGTTTACACGGCGTAATGAAAATTTATCGTCACTGCAACAACACTGGACTGTTGACCTCATCCCAATATTGAAATTGCCTCTTCCTCCTCCATCACTTACAATATCCTGCCTTATGACTAATATTGTGCTTTAAAACAAGGAATTATACTTGATAACCTGTTTAAATACGCGCCTCAAGCGACAGTTGTAGCAACAATGACATTTGTGGTATCATTTTACAACTGCACCACTACATTCATTTTTCCTGATAAGAAAAAACATTAAAATATTTTTTCGACAAAAGCAATTTGAAATTGAATTACCGTAGTGTAGTAGATTAACTACAAAAAAGAAATAAGTAAATAAAAAAGGCTGGTGGCGGCACACAAAAATTGTTACTAAGACACGACAATATTTTTTTCTCCGTCCAAGAGGTCGTATAATGTGTCTCGACCAACTTTATGGAGAGTCAGGAGAAGGTAAGGGTGGAGGCAGGAATATGTAGGATAAAAATCGTTGCCCTCTGTTTCGGTGGAAGGTTGTGATATCACTTATCCTTGAAAGAACCCTTTCAACCCTGCAGTCAAAAATGGAGAAGATTTGATAAAAATTTTTAGGTCGCACCTCTGTCTGAAAGATAACGACAGCATCACCGAGCCCCCACCATCCTATTTCTGCAATAAACTTTTTCCTCTCTCACGCGTAAATTAAGTCCCAGCTTTCTGAAAGTTGGACTTCCTTTATAAGCCTGTCCCAGTACTGCATCTGTTACTACTACGAATCCTTTTCGCGCCTATGGCAGAGTCAGATACCAATTTGCACTGTATTTTTACTCAGCCGGTCGCCAACCAATACTGCAGCCCCAATGCTTACTTATCGTCGGCCTATTTTGATCCTTTGGGGCATTTTACCGACCTCAGGGGAAGGAGCGAGCTCCTACACTTGTGTCCCAGTACAATATTCCTACAATAATACCGTGTTTCCCAGAAAATAAGCCCTTGTCTTTTTTTATTTTTGTGTCGAAAAAGCACTAGGGCGTATTTTCGGAGAAGGGCTTATATGTTAAGTACATTTGGAAAATCATCTTTGGTAGGGCTTATTTTCGGGGAAACACGGTAATCCTGAATCTACTTTTTCGGCAACCCCCGCCTCTTACCATTATGCATGTTTTTCTAATCGTTTATGTACCAGACTCGATCAACTAGCCAAGAACTGTATACTGTACTGCTTTTAGGCTCGAGATGCTTACAGAATTTCTCCAACATCCGTTTAGTAGCCACCTAGGACAATTTAAAGCGCACCTGGTAGCCGTATCGCCCACGTTGAAATTCACAGGCTAGTCCACTTGAGTAAGGTGATTGGTAGTGTTTTGACGACTCTGGGTTTCATGGTTTGCAGGTTTAACGCTTATCGAGGGTGGTGGTGAATGCTGTAAGGGAGAAAGGCGCACTGCAAGTGCGCGGGATGGTGGCGTGTACAATATCACTCTCACATAAAATTTTCCAGGTGTAGAAGCTCTTGTCCTATTCTTGGCCATCAGAGTTGAAAAGTCGACGACATTAAATAACCAAAGTTTTAACCGTGGATGCTCAGCATTTTTTTAGACGTCATAGTGGCTGAAATGAGTAGCAGGGCCGGAAAGCAAACAAATAAGAAATCACAGTTTTTTTTTTTTTTTTAAGCTTCATACCGTATATCAGATCCTGCCTCGTTGGGTGGTGTGTAGCGTGCTTGGTAACTGCGCCGGTGGTTCTAGGTTCGATACTGGACCGAAGTGAATTGGCTTCTTTCGGGTGAGAGATATGCCCCGAGTGTGCCCTCCTCTGGTTGAGAAGTAAAACCGAGGTGTCGTGTGGTGTACGATGGCATTTGCACGTCAAAGAACCCTCTCTATCATGCAACGGGTAGGTAAGGCAAAATTTCCATGTGTAGGAGCCCACCCCCAGGCATCGGCACAATTGCCCAACGAACAGTACACCAACAATAAATAAGTATAGGGGTTGCAGCTTTGGTCGGACGTGTACCGGACCATGCCATAGGCGGCAAAAGGGTTAGGAGTTGCTTTTATACTTGTACTGCATATTAGATCCTGCAAGTGAAGTGTTGTTGTGGTGGCACTGTTGTGAAAAATATTCAAAATTTCATGTATTTTTTTTTATTGTTTTTCCTTTACGTAGATGAAGACAAAAATCTTACCTGTTGTTTGTTGGGAGAATTGGCAGGAGACAAGGGATTTCATTGTTTCGTACAGTTTTACGCTGCTCGTGTGGTGTTGCGCAATATGAATCGGGCCCACACCAAGAAGTTGGGTTTTTATGGTAGGTTTAAAACCCCTAGGTATGGCAAGAAGTTAATGAAGAAGTTTGAGCAGTGCGTTGCAGACCACGGAAAGATTTTTCACAAATGTTGTCACTTGGCCAAATTGGAAAGAAATGACAATTCGTCGTCATCGTCTTCAACATCAACATTAGCTACGACACTGAAGAAAATTCGTGGTTAACTCCAGTGAGTGATTTCGCGCCTTGTGCACCTATAATATAATTATAGTTCATTAATACATTTCTGTAATTGTAGTTTTATGATCCAGAAGCAGCTGAGGTCTTTTAAGAAGTACAATATGACTGGTATTTTTTATTTAAATTTTTTTTTTTTGTATATCGCATACGACGATCGTGACAGCATACATCCTACATGTATTCTTTTATCCTTCGTGTTTTAAATTCTTCTGCCTACTGCAGATAAGGTGTTGTGAATTTTTTTTGTCCCCCCACTGATACTATTATTATACAGTATATGAAAGATTTCACGTTAAAATAGTGTGGTTTTGTGTAACGTGGGAGTTTTTAGGGTGGTTGTGCCCTCTTTACCTCCCTCTGTCTAGTGAATATCAGGGTTAACATTTAGGGTGTGTATGTGCCACAGGAATGTACATATTTTTTTTTTAAGTCTTATACGTTACGTCTTATTCCATGGTAGGGATAGATGATTTAAATCGTGTTTGGAATGTCGTGTACAGTATAGCATTGCATGCAAATGTATTAAGCCTTATTTTTTTTTTTTTTTTTGGCTATTTGTATCAAATGTTCGTAGCGAGTGAGACTAGAACGTGCATTGACTTTTAGTTAGCATCTTTGTCACTTGATGGAGTTGTTGTCGTGTTGGATAAACGCCGTAGTGCTCGAATGAGGAGCGGTGTTCGGATGTCGAGGAAGATTCGATTTGAAGTTGGAAAGGAAATGGGGCAGTTTTTAAGTATAGGCAAATGTAGTGTTTAGTTGACCTTTAGTGTAGTTTGTAATCATTTCATGCAAATTAAAGAAATTGGCTTTGCCTGATGTTGATGTATTTGTGTCGAACTCATAGAAAAAAAAAGTTTTGGGGCCTCTTCAAACAGGTAAGGCAAGAACTTTTAAGACACTATGAAGTTCATTATAATATTGTAATGATTTTGGTGATGTTGTAAATTGCACACTTATCGTTAAAGATAGCAATTCGATGGTTAATGTTTCGTTATTACGTAATTAATGATAATTCTAGATATAAAAATTGTGATTCATTAAGTTTATAGTACGCTATGCTCTATTGGTGCGGTTAAGTGTAAGTTTTACCCACTATTTTTTTTTCTTTCTCTTTTACCGTAAAATTAGTTATGAAGACGTTGAATTTCAGTTGCTGATTTTTATAATCGTATATTTTCGTGTGCGAATTTCTTTGACTGGAGACTAGTAAAAAAAGGGGGGGGGAAACTAACGAAAAACTTTTTTTTCGAAAAAGGGGAAACCAAAACGACAGACCAAAAAAATTGTTTTTCAGACGAGTTGCCGGTCTGCCGCCAACTATTTGAGACGTTAATTTTTTTCTTGGGATGAGTGGGCGGAGGTGCATTGCCTTTAGTTTCATTTTTTTGTCCCGTTGCAAATAAGTTGTTTTTCAAATTTTTCTTTTATATTCATCTTACATGAAGAATGAGGAAAAACCGTTGAGTATACACATTTAATGGGCTTCTATAGATGAGTTATTATTGTAAACTTAATTGAGAACTGTATAGCATAAAATTATATACAGTACATGGATGAACTGTTATTAAAGTATGAGAATCTTTGTTGAGTATTAGTGCCAAAACAATTGGTTTCTTTCTTTACTTGTCTGTCATGAATTGTAGGGAAAGAAAATACTCTCAACCAACGGTTATTTATTCATTGTAACTAAAATGCACGAAAGGAGAGAGAGAGGAAGGAACAAAAATACGAACGTCAGACTGTTTTGATAACGTATTCGAAAGAACTTTATCGTTGATTGATGACTTTATTGAAATTGTGACACTGTTTGAAACAACTTCAGGATGTGACCTCTCGTATAAAAAAGCTTTGAATCTCATGCAATCTTGAACATATTTTGTGTTTATAAAAGTTAAATGGTCTGCATTTTTTTAAAATCTTTTCGAGCCTTGTTTGAATTTCAGCGCCATGATGTTGATAGAATTCTAAACTTCCGGTCGCCGACATTGACAAGTTTGACCGCCTTTGAGTTATTCCCCTCTCCGGCTCTTCGATTACTGAATATTAACCTCTTCTTGGTCCCCATTTTCTAGAAACAAGTCGTTTGGTTTTGTACCGCATTTACACATTCGCGAATAAGACGAGTCGAATGACGAGGCGAGACTTTCGTCGAAATGTTCGCATTCATTCTTTGGATGAGGAATGACTGTTCACACATTCGCCGAATACTTCGTCAGATGGTCATTCTCCAATCACCTCGTCGCTAGCGCCCTTTGACTCGTATTGTCTCGACAGCTAGTCATTCTCAAATCGCCTCAGGTCACTCGCGCCCTTTGACTCGTGTCAAAAAAACCGCTTCCAACACGAGCGCCACGAATAGCGAGGCGAACCACGAGGTGAATGACGAATGTAGTGTTCACACATTCGTCGAACATGCTCGCCTCGCCACTCGCCTCGTCGTATTCGCGAATGTGTAAATGCGGTATTATATTTCAATGACTTTCTTTATAAGTCATCTAATTTAATTAACTCATTCGGCCTCATATTAATTTACTCCTTTGTTAAATTTCCTTCAATAAAATGGCGACTAATATTCTATTAATTCTACTTTGGCTTGGTGGAGTCGCGTCTAACGCATATTTTTTAATACTAATAATAACATTAATACGAATTTCATGATGCTGTATTGTGTCATTTCTTATTAAATGTTTTGTAAGCAAAGTCACAAACTTGGCTCTACTGCACACAGTATTGCTATTATGCTTCATCGTTTAAAGCTTTGAAAAAAATTGCTTCTCAATGAGAAGTAACCTACAGTCAGCCGGGGGTGGCAAATGATATTGCTCAGTGATAAAAGAGCGAGTTTAAAATGTTGAAACTGATTTTACCAAGAAAAAAAAAAGAGGACTTGTGTGGTTTAAGGTCACATGTAAGTGTGTCTTCCTCTTAATCACCCGCAAGGGACCTTGTTTTTAAAACTGCATAATATAAGTTCTCCTTGTCGACGCTCAAAATTCACCCATCCCTCCAGCTGCAAGCATAACTTGATCATATTACAATTTCATTTTGGTATAATGGAGATAGATGTGTGCAGTTTTTTTAAATCGTAGATTCGTAAAATATTTTTTTCTGTAGTAACTTTAAAATTACAAGTTGCAAATTCACCAGTGTCACACAGTTCATTTTGACGTACAGTAATTTTGTTTAAAAATTGCTCCATGAGCAATATTTTTTCAAATACAGCAGTTGGTTGGTGTTTTTAACCTTTTTTTTATGAGTCACGGCTCGCAAACAATTATTTTTTTGTTGAAATTGTTGAGCTGAAGGATCGTTTTTAAAAACATAGGAGTTTGTTACGTTACAGGACACGTGGTCCTCGACCAATACTTCAACCTGTTTTTAGTTTTGTTACATTTTTTTTTTTTTTCATTTCCTTTGACAAAAGAAGGAAATGTATGCACAAGTATTGTCATAATCAATAAACATTGTGTAGAAAAATTTATTCTCAATATGAAAGTTATATACTATATGTTGTTTATTAACAATCGGCCACTTCACTTGAAGTAGGGTGTAATAGTTTTAGTTGTCGACAATTTCCTTTCTTTAACGCATTTCCACTCACCCGTCGTTATCCACGACTCTCTGGCTTCATACACACATAAACGCAAAAAACTTTTTTCCTTAAATCGCAAACGACTTTCCTGTTTCCTGCCCTGCTGTGAAATGTTTGAGTTTTTTTTTCTCCGTCTTCTTTTAAACCGAGAGTCTACTTTATTCATTTCTCTCCTATAAGGATAACAAAGTTTCTCTTCTTCGTCACCATCTGTCATGGATGCCGAGGAAGCTATTCTATCTCATCCTCATCAAAGGCCACCAACTCCACCGGCAAAACCATATTTTAATTTAAAAAAGGAAACTAAAGGCTACGTCGGCATAGACACGTTACAAGAACAAATAAGAAAGAAAGTTATCAAACGTGGGTTTGAATTTAACATCATTGTCGTAGGTAAGAGACGTAAGAAGAAATATAATTTATTATAACAGGATGTTTACATACACACACACACGCGCGCGGTCCAAATAGATCAGCTATCAATGTTTATATAAACCTGATGTTATCATGTCTTCTCGTTTTATATTTCAGGGAGAAGTGGACTTGGGAAATCTACCTTAGTAAATACGTTATTCAAGGCAAATGTGAGTAATCGAAATATCAACCATCGAGATTCGTTGATGTCTCCGTCAGAATTGGGCGACTTTATGAAAAGTCATAAAACGACAGAGATTCGGACAACTAGTCATAGTAAGGACACAAAGTTTTTTTTTTGTTAATGTGGTCAGTACAAGACTACCAGCGAAATTTATCGTTACGTGTTTTTTTTCTGTTAAATTTAGTAATAGAAGAAAAAGGAGTCCAATTAAGGCTAACGATAACGGATACACCTGGTTTTGGAGATCACATAAATAATACAAACTGGTAAATGTCACCGTCTAGTCGTCATCGTCTTTTATATCAGCGATGATTCACCTCATTTCTTTATATAATTTCAGCTGGTTGCCTGTTTTGGATTATATCAATGAACAATATGATAAATATTTGAATGAAGAGCAGAGTATCAGTCGTAAGAAGCACATCCCTGATACAAGGGTTCACTGCTGTTTATATTTTATCGAGCCTACGGGACATTCGTAAGTTTAACAACTTGCTATAAGTTTAACTACTTGTCACTTTGTTACCACCTTTTTTTAATCTTGGGTTATTTATTTTTGCTAAATTGAAGATTAAAACCTTTGGACATTGAATGCATGAGACGGTTAGATAAGTGCGTTAATGTTGTTCCTGTGATTGCAAAATCTGATACGATGACGGTGGAAGAAAGGATGGCTTTCAAGAGGAGGGTAAATAAGAATTAAATCGTGTTGTTAGTTAAGTTTGTTAATATTTAGTGTTGCTAGGGTTGGTAAACCTAACGGCTCTAGGGCTGAATTCATCTCGTAGTCCCCCTCTCCTAACGGAAATGAGGTACTAACCTTAAACTTGCGGGAGATGTCCGCCGTCACCTCACAGGCTTGACCTCTGGCTCGTGAGAGGGGGAGAAGAGGGGTTGCCATCTCCTAATTTAATTAATAATGAGTCAATTATTTTGTGATTTTTTTTTAAGATTCAACTCGATCTAGCTAATAATGGAGTGCGAGTGTATCCCATGAAGGACATTGATAACGATCCTGAAGAAGTTGCTTGCAATAATAAAATCCGGGTTTGTGGCTGATTTTGATATATAAAACAGTTGTTTGGTTTTCTCAAATGTGTTTCCTTCTTTTGTGTATCTTTTATAAGACTTTATTGGTTCTTTCTGTAGGATTTGATCCCGTTTGCTGTGGTTGGAAGCGAACTTCAATATCCGAGTAATGGTAGAAGTGTCCTGGGTCGAAAAACTCAATGGGGCCTTGTGGAAGTTGAAAATCGATTGCATTGTGAATTCGCAGATCTGAGAGATATGTTGATCAGGTAATTTTTGTTTTTGTGACAAACGAACAGACTCGTGCTCTGTGGCATCTTGTCTGAGATTTTTGATTTGCAGAACTCATATGCAAGATCTTGTTGAAGTAACTTCTTCGCTGCATTATGAAAATTTTCGTCATGATCGACTACAGTCGTGTGAATTGAATGGGCAACATATTGATATCAGCAACATGAATGAAAGCAATATTTGATATTTCAGTTAATAATTTGGTGAACTGATGGTGCACTCTCCGGGTAGTTCATACCGGTATGACAAACACAAACCTATGTGCCTCTTTTTTGCAGATTTTGTCACTCGATATCACTTTTAATTAACTAACACACTACTTAAAGATATATAACTGTGATTTTTTTTCTCTTTTGTCTTACAACCTCCCTAAATAATAGAAACATGAATTTCATTGATGTACATCGTAATGTGCTTTCTGATAATGTGCCAAATAGACGACTTAAACGTCTTTTATTATTCATTTTTGTACTTAAAAGTTAATGCATACCAAAGAAAAAAGATATTATGATACAAGATTGGTTGTCTGTCGTTTGTTGTTGCTCTGATTTCTGTAGTTTAGCCGACAATACGATAAAAAACCTGTTACATCTTAGCACCTTCTTTATATTTCTAAGTAGCCGATGCAAAAATCATTTGCGTAACGCCAAGCCAGTGGCAAATTCTTAGTGCTGTTGATGAGGGCAGATAGCAATTCAACCAGTAAAGTTTCGTAGACTTTTATATGATTCACATTAGTATCATTCAGCCATTGTTTGGCGACAGCAGAGTCCATTGGTTCTTGCTTGTATAATACTTTAATCACGTCACCATCCCAACTGTGCTGCTTAGTTTCTTGTAAGAAATGAGTTTGTGACACTTTAAGATTAGGATCCATGATCCAAATCAGTAGTAGAAAGTTATATTCTAAACTGTCCTGCTGAAAAAAACAACACTTATTTTCTTCGCTATTACAATGGCATAAAAAATATTAATATTCTTACCTTCAAACTAATGCATAGTCTACGACAGTTCTTGCTACAATCTGATAAAAAATCTGCAAGAAGTTTTTTCTTATCATTGACACCAATATGCACGGCATCTTTCGAACATTCTATGACTTCTTTCGCCATTTTTCCTAAGAATAAATGACATCTAGAACAACGGAAGCTGCCATCTTCGAAATTGTTTATGATTTTGGTATGATCGACAACTTTAGAATTAAAAATAAAATTCGTTAAACCAACGAATACTTCATTAAGTTTTGGAGTAAATGCACTTGTAGTAGGTTGTTTCAAGTAGTCATTAATAGCTGATGCATCTTTTCCCTTGTTCTCATCATCGTCAACATCATCACCACCACAATCGGAATGATGCGAATCATGATTATGACAAAAATATGAAATGAACATCTGATGCCATTCTATATTTGGTGACAATCCAAGAGTAGATACCGGAATTGCAGTCGTCACTTTCACATCGGCGTTCAACAAAGAATTTTCACACGCACGACATTTAAGTGGTAGACTTTGATGTCCTTCCATTTGTGAAGGAGCTAATAAAACATTTTGTTTTCCAGCAGTATTATTTGTATTAAGACGAAGACACCACCCATATGGTGTTGGTTGAATTACAGAACAGGTGTTGGGCAGCACGCGAACCCATTTTGGTAGTTTGGCAACATACTGACTTAATGTGGGACGAACGTCGTTATCCTTGGAAATCGGTTGATAGCAGCTTGAACCGGCCTTGTCCACAACAGACACTTCGACAGTTTGTTGGTTGCAGGTAATCTTACTTATTGAAAATCTTGTAGATGATTTATCAAATCCTACGTATATGTTCGCCACACTTAGAGATGTTATAAATTCTGCGTAGACAAGTAATTGAGACGAATTTCCATTGTTAATAACTTGTTCATTTAATCCCGACACTTCCGTCGACTCCATGCTCACAATTACCATGGTAACATGACGCGAGTGAATATTATGACGTCAGCAAATAATGATGACACTTGTGACGTGTATATCTGCGGCGCCCAATTATTCCAATGCTGTCACATTTCCCTATAATTAATTTTAAAGTTATTTTTCTTTTCATTTTCATTTCAGCATTTTAAAATAAAATATGGAGATATATTTTATTCTTACAAAACATGAGATATTAGAAAATGCCTTACTTTTTTCGTGGAATTGTTAACGTTTTATTTAGTTGAGTACTTTCAAAGTTGTCTCACTGTACGAATCGGGGGCATTGCTCCTGAAGGAGCCCATTTTTGGGAAAGAAAGACTGCCGTAACCTCGTGTCTGCGCCGCATGAAGTTATCATTTCAAAGTTGGACGAAGTATAGATTTAAATTGTTATTTGTATTTATTTAATGTTAATTTAAACTCCTGATTGAAAACATTTCACTGCTGGTACCCGGCGACTGCATGCTATAATAAAGCGCATGCGCAGGCTTCCGGACGTGTACACGCGGATCGAGCGTTTGCCGATAGAGGAAGGGCTATTTGGGTGGTCGTAATTGTGGAGGTAACCTTCACTAAACTTTGAATTATATCCTATAGTATTTTTACAAAAATGGATCCCAATGGTCAAACCAATGAAACACCCGAGTCTTGGGAGCAACAAAGTGGTTTAAGTGAAGAAGTTTCAGATTTAAGTGATTCGACTTCGCAGTTAAATGTCAATGCGACGCCATTTGTGCCAAATGTCCACGCGCCTGAGTTTGTGCCTTCGTTCTTGAAAACTACCCAGCCGGCCCCTGGTAAGCTTGTTTTAAGCAGAGTCATTTGCAAACCCTCTTGTCTCGGTTCATTTCCATATCCATTTCATTATTAGATGTGTCTGCGGCAATAGTTTTTCAGACGTGTAAAGTGGTTGAAAAACTTATCAGTTGCTAAGAGTACAATATGGCGTGGTCTTTACGATGTTGGCAACATGTAGCATGACTGAACTGTTGTGTCGTGGTTGAAGCCGACTACAATTTGAATTTTATTTTGCTAGTTTTATATAGTGCTCTTTTAAAGGTAAACAGTTGGCATTTATGATTAGAAGTATTACAACTGCAACACTTTCAAATTTGAGTAGGGACGAATATAGCTCAAACTGATTTCTTCATATTGTTCTCTCCAGGCGAAATATTTGAAGGGTGTTAATTTTGATGAAGTTCATCAACATTTAAAAGTCCCCAACCTATTTAATCGGCACACTCTTACTGCTTATTCAAGTCTTCCGTGTTATGGTTTCATTGGCGATAAATGTGATATTGTGGCCATCAATCAGCACATTTAGGGAGTAGTTTGAACAACTTGATATGCCTCACTTTTCTGGTGAAATTTCTTGGTTTATCGAAATGTTGATCAATTATAACTAATAATCGATCTCTTTTAATTCTTACTTTGGCACAAAATTATCTGTTAATGGCTCGCGGCCAATTCTTTTACCGGTTTTGAAGTTAATTGATGTTTTGTGGGTGTAAAAATTGTCATCTTTGTAAGTTTTTCTAAGGATGTAAAAGGTTGCCCGTAAGTGCGAATATGTTGCTCCATTTTGAGCATCGTCGATTGGCACACTCGTACTATATGAATTAGGTGATACATTTGTGAATTTAAGATTTGTATATCCTAATTGAAACTCTCCCGTTTTGGTTTGTTGCAGATCCGCCTCCTGCAACAGTCATGGATATAGAGGAACCCCCTGGAGAAGGTGAGTGTGGTAACAACACACCTTAATCTCGGTGTTTCACTTTTTTGATATTAGTATTTATATTTGGTAGGCGGTTCACCTGGTGGTAACGGTGATCTTCCTAGTGAAGGATCTCCTGTTGGTAAGATAATCGCACCACCTTCGTGACATTTACAACCACAACCATCCATGTAGCACTTTAAACTGTAATGTGTTTTTACGCGTACAGAACAGGATTGGGAACAGAGTGCTGAAGCTAATGAAAATCATGCTGAAGAAGAGATGGAAGGCCTTGAAGTAGAAACAACACCAAGAATTAAAAAGAAGGCTTCCAAGATTGAAGACGATAAACCGAAGAAAGAGCATGTCAATGTGGTCTTCATCGGGCATGTAGGTAAGCTGTATTCATTTAACTCTTTATTTTTGTTCAATTTGATCGCTGCATTTCGTTTTCTTGTTCAAATTCTCTTCATTGAGTTAAAAATATTTGGTTGACATATTCAGATGCTGGCAAATCAACCATCGGTGGACAGATCATGTAAGTAGATTTAGAGGTTAATGAATGTGCTGGAAATTAAAACCGTTACCATCGTGTTTTTCTTCTTCCCTTCATCTGGAAAGGTATTTAACGGGAATGGTTGATAAGCGAACGTTGGAGAAATACGAAAGGGATGCAAGGGAAAAAAATCGGGAAACGTGGTATCTGTCGTGGGCCTTGGATACTAATCAGGAGGAAAGGGATAAAGGAAAGACGGTGGAAGTTGGAAGGGCGTATTTTGAAACTTCCAAGAAGCATTTCACCATCTTGGATGCTCCTGGACATAAAAGTTTTGTACCCAATATGATCGGTGGTGCTTTTCAGGCGGATCTTGCAGTGCTGGTAAATGGCTTAAGAAACGCTTTGCTTGACTTGTGCTGCATTATTCTCTATCAACTCTTGTGATCCTTATTTTTAAGGTGATCTCAGCACGAAAAGGAGAATTTGAAACTGGGTTTGAAAAGGGTGGTCAAACTCGGGAACATGCAATGCTTGCCAAAACGGCAGGAGTCAAACACTTAGTAGTTTTAATTAATAAAATGGATGATCCTACGGTGGTATGGTCTGAAGAGAGGTAAGTTTTTTTTAATGAATTGAATGAACGTATTAATAACCTAAACTTATTTTCAGGCTGCTATTCCTAACTTTTTAATTAATTTTGTAGATATAATGAGTGCAAAGAAAAACTTATTCCTTATTTGAAAAAGTGCGGTTTCAACCCTAAAACAGATTTAATGTTTATCCCATGCTCAGGACTGGCAGGCTACTTTCTCAAAGAACCAGCAGATGAATCAATTTGTCCTTGGTACAGGTGAGATGTCAAGAAAGGAGCAAAAGACAAGAAGAAATGTCCGATTCGGTGGTTAATGATGTTGTTTTGTATTATTATTTAGAGGTCCAGCTTTCATTCCTTATATTGACGATTTGCCGCCTCTCGATAGGACAGTAAACGGTCCTTTTCGAATGCCAATTATTGACAGGTACAAGGTGTGTGTGTAGACTTTTTTTTTTTATTTTGAATTTTTGAAAACGTTGAACTATTTAATTTCAGCGCCTAATATTTGTTATTTTTATGTGTTTTTTTTTTATCTCTTAGGACATGGGAACAGTTGTTTTAGGGAAGGTGGAAATGGGGGTCGCTAAGAAAGGGCAACAATTAATCTTGATGCCAAATAGGGCGAGTAATGAATGAAGGACAATATTGCTATAAATAATGCATGTATTATTAATATCATATTCATGTTGTTTTCTTATTATTCCTTTTATACATTTTTCATTCGTACAGACAGTGGTTGAGATTATTCAGTTGTGGTCAGATGACGATGAGATCAATAGTATAGGTAGTGGACAGAATGTGAAAATAAAACTAAAAGGAGTAGAAGAAGAAGATGTTTCACAGGGATTTGTCTTGTGTGACGCCAATCATCCCTGTCGGACAGGACGACTTTTTGACGCTCAAGTAGTCATCATGGAGCACAAATCCATCATTTGTGCCGGCTATAGTGCAGTTTGTCACATTCATACGGTGGCTGAAGAAGTGACAGTAAAGGTCAGTTATGTGTAAAAAGATTATTACTGTTTTAAATGCTCATACCTCTTTTTCACTCGATCTCGTTTGCTGACGTGTACGTATCTATTTTAGACTTTAATATGTCTAATTGATAAGAAAACAAATGAAAAGAGTAAAACCCGTCCAAGATTTGTCAAGCAGGATCAAGTTGCTGTGATGAGGTTAGAGGCAGCAGGCGTCATCTGTTTAGAACCATTTAAGGAATTTCCCCAAATGGGACGTTTCTCCCTACGAGATGAAGGTTTGTATTGTTAGCTAAGGGTACATATTTTTTTTTTTTTTTGAAGAAATAATAATCATTTTGCTGACATTATCTTGTATCTCTTAGGTAAAACCATAGCAATTGGCAAAGTTCTTAAAGTTATTGAATGATCAAACTTCAGTTTTATTAAGGAGCGACAACGGGACATGACGAACGAAAACCAGCAAACTTGACATTACGATGACGGCGTTCTCCTTTTTATGTTTCTTTTGCCCCACCACCAGCGTCATATTTTCTCTTTTTTGAATTAGAGGGGGGAGACGGGTCTGATCTTCATTTTTTTCTTGTACCTATCAAAAGTTTTTTTAGCTCCGAGAAAGGCAGGAACGCGCTAAGTCTTAGAAGGGGGAGGGATAAACTTCCTCCCCTTGCATATGCATTACGTAAAAGTTTTGGGTTGGAAAAGTTTAATTTTTCGGGGTTGTCATAATATGCATTATGTAAATCACTGTTAAAAACGGTAATAATTTCACTAAGTGGTAGAGTCCACCTTTTAATTTTTTGACGTTGTCCTCTAAATTTCCTTTACTAGTTAATGGCTGAGCCATGTGATAGTAAGAGACTAAATTTTCTTTTAAACAAGTGGACTGGCTTCAGCAGTGGTTTTTGTTTTGTGAAAGAATGAATTTTTGTTTTGCAAAGGGCAAGTTAGACATAGAGGTTTTACGACAACAGATGCTTCGTTTGGGAATTTAATCTTTTTATACACTGGTTCATCCATCCCCTTCCATTTTTTTGTGGCTCTCAAGACTAATCTCATCTGATTGCAAGTGTTTTCTTCAGATTTGTTTGCAATGTCGATCTCAATGTATGACAGCAGTTGGAACCTCCCCTCGTTTTAGAGGGATAGTCTTGAAATCTGAATCTTTTAAGAGGGTTGGTTCAAATATTAAAAATTGTCCTGCCTGTGGCAGCTCAGGCTTTAAGGATAGCAAAACAACCGGTTCTCATTCAGCTTCATATCCCAGCTATGGTTTTACCGTTTGCAATCTTGTTTTTGCCTCCAGGCTGAATTGTTATGAAATTACACGTTTGTTAAGTGTTTCAAGGTGTAGTGACTCTTTGCAGTGAATTTATACTGTAAAGGGCTGCCGAGATGTTTATCGCCTTGTAATTCCTGAACCTTTCTGTCCAACACGATACTAAAACTATTGATGCTGGTAATTGAGGCATTAAAACTTTGCATATGTTTTGAAGTGTTGATAGTGGGACTCTAGAACTGATTCATATCTTTAACAGTGAAGTTGTTGTTGTTTGTTGGTGTTTAAGGTCCCGTCAACTACGAGGTCATTAGAGACCCGTCCACTGCGTAGTTCTAATGCATAGACTGCACCGACACTACACCAATGCCACGATTATTGGGCATTAGCAGTACCCAGCTTTCCCGAGCGACCACCCATGTTAGTACTAACTGGGCTTGCGTTGCTTAACTTCAGTGATCAGACGAGAACTGGTGTGTCCAACGCAACTCGCCGCTCCCATTAAAGCATCATCATTTCTCCTTCGAAATGGTCGAATCTTTTTACATCTCACTTTTATTTGATAGCTCTCTACACACGTGAATTTAGTGAGTAGACTTGCAAAAAAAATTTGAAGTTATTCAGAAAGTACTACGTGTTACATGGTGTTGAACCTATTTTCTTCAACCAAATTCAATTCCTTCAAATTTATAGTTTCCGATCTTTGTTTCAGGCAGTAAGATGTTTCCTTTTATGTCAAATGACATTATATAGGAAGCAATCTTTCCATTATCTTCTTCTGATTTTAATGCCACGATAATTTCATCACCTGTGTCTGGCACGAATTTAAAAGACGAGAACCCATGTGTAGGGATGACGTCACCTACTTTTGTTACAGAAATATCTTCGAAATCTTCGCTAGCCATTATTAGTAAATTGGCACCACGCTTTTCATCGTCGTGCTCGTCATACCGTTCGGTAGAAGCCCTTCTGGGTAAGAAGATCCATTTCTTTAATTTATCACTCCATGAAACGGCCTCGTGGATCATATACCCTAAATGCAGTAAAGCATATCTGTCAAGCTCATTCAAAAACGTGTTATGCGTAATTATGTTTGTAGCCTCACCAGGACTAGCTATTCGTGCAGTTTCTTTTATTTTCTCGTACTTGGAGCGCCAATCAACGTGCTCCACTTCCCCTCTCGGCGATATAACTTTGATCCATTGAGGATCATAATGAAGTAACTCTCCTTTGGCACTTGTCCATTCTTTACCCAGTCCACCAACGTGTAATTGATGGTTTCTCACCGTTGCCCATTCACTCTTGAAGCCTGTCAACAAACAAGAATGTAGTTTTCATTAGACACAAATCTACATTTTAAGTTTGTGTGTGTGAAACAGCGTAGTGCAGTCTGTTCCATTTACCTTTGTTGTGCTTTCCATTTCCATCTGGCAAGATGACCCACGGAATGAGCTCGTACTTCTTGGACATTTCATCAATAATGACCAGTTCATATACTATACCAGTACGATCATCCACCGTATATAATTTACCGTTAAACACAACTAGTTCAGATAACTCCATTCCTCGACCTCCACAAGAAATGGTAGATGTTAACGTCACCAAGTTATCAGTTTCACCGTTCTGACTCCACTCAATCGATATGGTCCTCTCATGCGGATTATACGTTAAAAATCCCAATTTTAAATAACTTATCCAATTATTTTCTTCGGTTTTGCTCTTGGAGCTCGTGTCCAAGTCTGCGATCACATAAAATTTGTACACTACACCTTTTTTAGTGATGAGAGGGTGGGAAAGTGGATAGGTGCTATTATAACTTGTGGCAAACATACTTGATGATAAATGTGGATCATGATGATGACCATGTTCGGAATCAAGATCATTACTTGATAACACATTGGTGAGTAATGAATACTTCTTGGTACCAAATATGTAAAAATATAACAGAATCGCTGCACCCACCGTCACAACTAAGTAAATAAATTTACTTTGTAACCTGACAGTACTACTACCAATTCTGTATGGCGGTGGATTGCGAAGAATTGCTTGCCTCCAATCGCTAACATTAAGAGTCTGAAATTTCATTGCTTTTTGTTGTGATGACTGAGTACTGTCGTAACTGACATCTGATCCAACGCACGATGCAGATGCAAAGTTTTTGACGGCGGACATCACCGGTTTAACACCTTTGTCAGCATCTCATTGTTTTTACACAAAATCTATACTTATCTCTTAGTACTTTAACGGAAACAAATTCAAATACGAGTACAGTAACTACATGAAGAATCACATAATTTTACTTTTCTTCTAAATGCAATTCTTCACAGTTGTTAACATCTGTCAGTTTCGTTTTTTTAACGTGTACGGAAGTTGGGAGACAACTCGTCTGCTACCGGAAGCTACTTCTTTTGTTGCTTGGAGTTATCATTTCAGCTTCATTACGTTATCGAAAATTGCACATATTTACATTCAAACATTTTAAAATAGTTTGAAATGGCTAAATATCTTTTTTTTTTTTTTTTTTTTTTTAAGGAAAATGAGGTATAATTACATGCTAAAACTTTATAGCTACACATTTGTACTAAATGAGGGAGAGAGCTATGATGCTACACTAGAGTACAGTTACTCATTCGATTTTGTCTAGAGCGCTGTAGTTCTTACATAATAATGTTGAAATGAGGCATTCTATGAATTAGGAGTATTCATTTATTTTGAAATGAATTTTATAAAATACTCCGTGTTAAAATTTGAAAGACAAAAATTCAGGATTAAGAACAACTGCAAAGGCAAGGAGATCTTAAATATAGGCAGCCTTGATGACTTTTATTAGTAAAGTAATAAAAGCTGGGGCACCCGGCTGGCTCAGACGCCGAGTATCGAACTCCTTCCTGTCTTTTGCCCATTTTTCTTATTTTAATAATATTAATAATATGCGAATTTAATTATATAGGGAAAATTGAAAATATTTCTTCCGTTTCTAAAGGAACAACCTTCGGTTGAACACCTTCCCTTTTCGGCAATATTAAAAAAAGTTATTATATGCGCATCACTTATAAATGACAACTATTTCATTGGTGATTTCACATAAATTACTGTAATCTAAAACCTTTTTCGCCGAAAAATAAAAAAGTAACCCGAATTACCAGTTCTTCCTCTATGAATATGCTATAACAGTGGGTCAAGCGTGACCATTGGTCACGTGAGTGCATGAGTTTTCATTGGTTGATTCGTCACGTGACTGAGTTATCCCTTGATATTGTACGGCGTCGAAGTCGAGGATTCTGTTAAATTTAAAGGATTTGTTTGTGGAGTTGGTTGGTATATTTTGACGGCTGAGGGTTGTGACAAAGAGGTTGAGTGTTTCTTTTTTGTGTCGGTCTCTCACTTAGGATTAAAAACGTACGTATTTCTCTTGTATTAATCACTTTATTTATATATAATAAATATAAATTTAATTTTATTACGTTGACAAGTTAAAACGGTTATCGCAACCGATTTTGTGTTTGGCAGATTCAGGGTCCTTGACATTGTGAAAATGCTGCTGCTAAATTGCACTCTTCTGACCTGTTTAGACTAGACGCTTTCTATTTTTAACTTTTAGCATTTATTTTACATTCAGCCCCAATTTTTGATGATAGGGATAAAATAATTTCAAGGTAAAAGTTATTTTGTCGATGTTCTAATTTTTATTCATTCCTTCAAAAACAGAACAATTTTAATGGCCGCGTTCTTTCCGCAAATGGAACTAAAGATTGAACTGATTTGTGTACATAACACTCAAATGCTTTTAATAACGTAATGGTAACAGCGTTATTGCGTTATTAGATTTATTACGTGTCGTGTTAATTTTTATTGTGGATCATTTGAATTTATATTTGAAGTGTATTGATGTGACGTAATTATCGAAAACGGTAAATTCTGTTTTCTGTCGAATTTTTTGTTTAGAACGTTGTGGAGGTCTGTATTCTATTAGGAGTAAGCAGAAATTAATTTTTGCTGTCTTTTTGTGTGATTAAAAAAACTAAAGTGGAAAAAAGTGTTATTTACATGCCCTAATCGACTTTTTGGAAGAGTGGCGACTTAAAGTTGACATTTCCATTCATAGCTGGGTGATAGGACTTTAAAAGTATGGTGCTAGCCAAACTACGTATGTATGTAGGTCCTTCGTTACCAAGGTTCTGATTAACGAGTTGTTAGATCAGGATGCTGGGGCTTAAATGTAAGATTTAGATACAGAAAGATACAATTACAAAAAGTTAAAGTTAGTGAACCTTAATTAAAAGCCAACGATGACCTTGAAGCGCGTGTTTTGTTTTTTTTTCCTTTTGACAATTGCTCCGTTCATGTTAATGAAACGTTCTCCTATTTTATTTACCAGAAATCCTTAAAATGTCGAACGGTACCACGAACGGATGCGATTGTAACGGTCCAGTCCAGTGGCCAGTGGGCCTTTTGAATTCAAAATTCAAATACCTGACAGCCGAAACGTTTGGCTTTAAAATTAATGCAAATGGAGCTTCTTTGAAGAAGAAACAAATGTGGACCTTGGAACCATACGGTTCTGACGGTGCCGTGTGCTTACGAAGTCATCTGGACAAGATCTTGGCTGTAGACCAGTATGGTAACGTAACCTGTGAGAGCGACGAAAAGGATGCAGGCACCAAATTTCATATTGCCGTAGCTGAGGATGGGTCAGGCCGTTGGGCATTCAGAAACGAAGTTCGTGGCTATTTCCTTTCTGCTTCCGCCGACAAGTTGATGTGTGCTAGCAAGACGCCAGGCGATGCAGAGTTCTGGACCGTTCACCTGGCTGCTCGACCACAAGTCAATATTCGAAGCGTGGGAAGGCGCCGGTTTGCAAGGTTGTCGGACAACATGGACGAGATTCACGTGGATGCCAATGTGCCATGGGGCAAGGATACGTTGTTCACATTGGAATTTCGTAACGATAAATACGCTATCCATACTTGTAACAACAAGTACCTGGCACCTGATGGCAAGCTGGTGGACTCTTGCGCCAAAGATTGCCTGTTTACGGTGGAGTTTCATAATGGAAATTTGGCCCTACGAGACAAAGTCGGTCAGTACCTTAGTCCAATCGGAGCGAAAGCTGTTCTGAGAACGAGAAGTCAGAGTGTCACCAAGGATGAGTTATTCACTTTGGAAGAAGCCTTGCCACAGGCTAGCTTCGTCTCTTTCAAAAATAAATACGTGTCTGTTAAACAAGGTAAGTTTGGATGACGTGTTTTACTTTTTGAAATTTCGTTTTGCAGTATTGGCACCAGCCGTACATTACTAACATTAAAACCACTTGGCATCTCTTGCTATTCTTCTACAGACTTCTTGGCATTTAAATGAAGTGTATGCATGTTAATTCGAACCCATTTTAATATCCTTGCAGATAATCTAATTTTTTTTGTATCTATTTGTTAGTTCATTGGTAGTAATGGAAGGGTGAAGGCAGGTTTAGGTGGTAAATTCCTCATCATTCATAATGGATTGTGATAGAAGCGGAACAAAAAATCCCGTTCTGTGCCAATGGTTTTCCTCTTCAACTTTCTCGCGGTAGAGTTGAATGCCTGCTAACAAAGAATTTTCTAAAGGTTTTATTTATAAGAATTGTTTAGCATTTATCTTTTTTTCTTTTAAGGTAGTTTCTCTTTTGTAATAGTCTACCACATACAATGTCGCCCGTTCATTGTCATGGACATGGTTACAAACTATGGTATTTGTAGTCGGGCAACATGAAGCGTGTTTCTGTATAAGATGTCGCTTGCTAATTTACCCTACTGCAAGTACTCGCTTGTCCCTTTGCATCTCCATCCTCGACTTTGCCCTTGTTTGTTAAGCATTAAGAAATGCCACTGTCTTGTCAAAGTCTAAGAAAGAACAATATGTATTTTTTTTCGATGTGCCTCTAGGCATAAATAGCCATGTGATCAAAAATGTCATGTCGCGACCTCAGCTCATGACGAAGGACGTTTTCTTGATGTTTAAAATTGCTAAAAAGAAGAAACTTAATTTGATTATTACTTGAGTCAACCTTCGTCTGAAACCCATCTTGAACTACAGCACTGGTTGAGTTGCTTCGCAAATGGCCAGCCTCAAGGGGGAAGTAAAGCGAACGGATACTAAGTTATCTCAAATCTGTTGTCGGTTTAAGGAGACTCGTTAAAAACGCCTAAAACTTGAAGTGAAATGTCTTCGTGGTAGTATATTGCCCAAGATTGAATTCTGAAGGGAAAAATCTTTGTTTATTTTTCTTTTTTTTTTTCTGGTTGGGGGAAGGAGAGGGGGGATAGTACAGAAGCATCGGGGAAAGAGCGGATATAGTTGTGAATTACTGCTACTGTACCAGAACTTAATTTTGACTTCGTGGTCGTCCATCCCGTTAGAGAAACCACAAATATTTTGACAAAAGTTGCGCTGAATTTTGCTAGTGCTTTCTCCCCTACAGCTTCTCAAAACTTAGGGTTTTTTTTAGTGGGATGCACCGGTCGTTCTTCAGGTTATTTGTGGTCACTTTGTACGAGTTTTGGGCTAGTTTTTTTTTTTTATAAAAAAAAATCTTGAATGAAACTGGTATCCACTTTGACGTTGACAACTTGGGTTATGGGTAGCATTTTCATTTAAATTGTTGATGGCCAGTGTCTTGCCATCGGCCAAGTTGTGTTGGACACACCAGTTCTCGTGAGATCACTGAAGTTAAGCAACGCAAACCCACGTTAGTACCAACATGGGTGGTTGGTAGAGAACGCTGGGGGCTACAAATTTCCCCTCTCCTACATCCCCTACACCTACTTCTTCCTCTCCCGCAAGCAGCCTCTTTAGGGTTGGGCCTGTTATGACTGCTTGACTTACTCCCCAACCCGTTAGTGTAACATAGAAGAAGGTTAATCGTCATCAAATAGTTGACTTGGACAGCGTTCACTTGATCCCAACTCGAGGCTTTTCACTTCGATGAATTCGGATGGAGATCTTATATTTAGTGTTGTTGAAATTTGTCATTTCTTTCTCCTAGTTAGTGCCTGGTCATGTCATTCTTTGGTTTCTGGTACTGCTGTTGCAGGTTGACTGACGAATTTCCGTTTTCAGTAAAAAAAAAATAATTATAATAATTTGCGGTTGTGTAATTAATGGGTGGATCAGTTTTCTTAGCCCAGTCGTGTCAATTTTAGGAAGTCGTTGACAGGAGGATATTCCTGACCACTTCTAGGATCTAGTTGCTGCTGTTGCTTTCACTGAAGTGATAAATCAGTTTTTTGCGATGCAGAATTTTGTGTTTCGTATCTTATAATCTCTGAAATGTCATCATCAACAGTTCGTAATTTATACTAGGGCTGTTTATGTTGGCTCCTCGGATTCTGGGAATGGATACAATTTCATTAGATTTTTTTTTGGTAGCTTATTTGCCTTTATGTATGGTGATCCCGCTCGAGACTGACCCGCCCCGGTGGCGCAGAGGGTAACGTGTTCGACTACTGCGTCAGTTGTTCCAGGTTCCATACTGGATTAAGGTGGGTTGGCTACTTGCGGGCCAGAGAGAGACCCCTGGTACGTCTTCCGTCGGATGGGAAGTAAAAACTGTGGCCTTGAGTAGTATAGGAACTCTTGAGTCTCGCGGCGGTGAGGTGCCCCAATGAACGATAGGCAGATATACATACAGTGAAACCTCTCTATCGGTCCACCGCCCACAAAGGTCCACTTTTGTAAAGAATGGAAAATTCTCTGGTACAGGTACTGTATTTTAGTTAACCCCCTAATCGATCCATTCCTCTGATGGGTCCACTTTTGTATATCCCCAAGCGTTGACCGATTACAGAAGTATCACTGTAAACATTGGGGTAGCAGCTTAGGTCGGCAGGCGGCTGCGTCAAAATACCTTCCAATAGAGCGCCCATGTGTCCATAAAGAGACAAAGATGGGTATCGGAAACTGCCATAGTTAGTAGTTGCTGTGATCCTGCTTGAAACTATGAAGGGTTTAACACTGCAGACGTAAAGTCGTGGTTTAGTGTGGCGTTGAGGAGGTTATGTCTGTAAAACGCTGTTTACGGGGGGGGGTGACCATTTTCTCCTTCCTCTTCAAGTGGGCTAGTTGTTGAACTGACGTTAAAATGATAGGAATAAGCAATCTCTGGAAGACATACCAGGCTTGGACCTCACCAAAGTTCACACAGATACACCACGAAAAGTTAAGGGAGCGGCGAATTGCGTTGGACACACCAGTTCTCGTCTGATCACTGAAGTTAAGCAGCGCAACCCCAGCTAGTACTGACATGGGTGGCCGCTTGGGAAAACTGGGTACCGCTAATACCCAAAAATCGTCGCATTAGTGTAGTGTCTGTGCAGTTTCTGCATCAGAACTACACAGTGGACGGGGCTCTAATGACCTTGTAGTGGAAGGGCCCTAAAACACCAACAAACAAACAAACGAAAAGTTAATAGGTGTCCTGCGATGCTCGATGCATTTCGTTGTTGGTCTAATGATACTGGACTTGTTGTTCCAAGGGGTATGAGTCTGGCTAGCTCCAAATTAGTTAGAGCAGTGGTTCTGAAGTGGTGCACCGCAAACGCGCCTGTCGTTGTCCAGCGATGGACAAGTAGTTAAAAACTGAAAGGATTTCTGGAATAAGGACGTGTTCCTATTTGCTTACAGTCATTTCTGTGCATGTTTAATTTTTCAATATTGCTTGAATCAAGAAGGGGCTTCGGCGAACGAACTACCTGCCTGGTAAGGGCTCCGCGACTCCAAACGGAAAGATTTTAAAGACCTGGGTTAGGTTTCTTTGGTGCAAACTGCCCCTTCGTAGGTAGCTCAAAGTACAACTTCCACCTCGGATAGAAATTGCAGCTCCTGGCCTCGTGACGGTTATAGCTTTCCCCATCGTCTTTCCTCTACCCTTTATTTTCGACTCTGTCTGGTCGTTATATTGTCGTCGGAGTTGACTTGTTGTCAAAATAACGGAGATGGGGGAGATGATGAACGGAGGTAGTTGTAGCCCACAAAAACCCTTTG
The DNA here is from genome assembly GCA_013389805.1 of Trigoniulus corallinus. NCBI lineage: Eukaryota > Metazoa > Arthropoda > Diplopoda > Spirobolida > Trigoniulidae > Trigoniulus > Trigoniulus corallinus. The sequence continues at coordinate 5,458,678 of JAAFCE010007744.1, forward strand.
GCTAGGGGGGGTTTGCTTTCTTGGTATGTGTTTTGAATAACAGACTGATGTAGTATAGCGATGATTATGGTGTTAAATGCTGTCGGAAATTTTTTCCGACATCGGAAATGGGAGTCGGATATCCGACTCCTTCACCCCCCTCCCCAGTCGAGTTTTTTTTTTTTTTAGGTGTTGCGGGGTTAGGAGGCGGATATCTGGTAACGCCGGCGGTAGAGGAAATTGAGGTGTTAATGTGCATTTCGGCAAAGTTGTGCTTGGTCGCCTTTCCCCAAATTCGTAGGTCTCCATCAAGCGTTTCTGATTAGAGGAAATTGGGCTTATAACTTTAAAATAAAGTGAGACGAAATGGAGCAGGATGGGTCGGGCCGAAGAAGAGACTTTATTTTTTGCGAAATGTTTGATGTTTGTGATCGTTTTAACACATTTAATTCCTTTTGGACATGCGTCTGTTAACACCCACATGTTAATCTTTTGGGATTTTGATTTATTTTAGGATGTTGACATGGAGGAGAGGTGTAGACACCGTTGGTGTATTTTTTTTTTCCGGGGGGGGGGGGGGTTTTTTTCCTCTTTTTTTTTTTTTTTCCTTCGGCCTCTCAACGCTCGACACCAACAGTTTGCACTCGTGCTCTGTGTTAATGTAATTGAATGTATAATGTCGTTCATCAAAAATGTTAGTTGATTGTCCTTGGAGAAGGAAAGTTATTACTAGAGTTGGTAGAAGTCGAACGTTACGTTTACACACACATCTACATTCAGGACACACGACAGTTGGAGAACAATGGGGAGGAGAAAGGGAAGGGTTAAGAGTAGTGGATTCCATTGTCCCGAGATTGGAACCTGTTGAGGGAGTGTGGGTTAACTTTCTTTTTTTTTTTTGTTGGTACTGGATGAGATATTCAGATAAGAGATTTGAATATTTTCTCAATGAAGAGATTATTTCTAGCATTCATTACACTGACCGGAAATGCCAGAAATTCGTGGACTGCATTAATTACTTTGTCTTCTCCCCCCCACCCTCTCTAAGTTCGCAATCTTCACAAGTAGCGCAGGAGCTGTGACTGTGAATCTAGGAGGCTTTGGGTAAACTCGGTTCTTCAATAGGTGGTTTTTGTGTCCGACAAATGATCGATAAATATTGTATAAGGCCAAAAAAAAATTTTTTTTAAGGTTTTTGTACTGTCGGCATTTCCTGAGAATGAAAGGGTTGAGTTCTTTTTATTTGCTTCACTTGGCGGTGGCGGTGGTGGGGGCTGCGGCAGTAAGTGGATCGTTTCTTACAAATGGCGTGGTGTGGTCCTGCCGCACTTTGTTCCAGTGATTATTTTGGTTCTGGATGTCTAGGTTGGTCAATCATGGCTCTTAAGAAATTTTGGTTCTCGGGTTGATTTTCTTGTTCATCTGTTAGGAACTGTTTGTGCCTTTGCATTCGTCAGACGTATTTTGGTTCTGCCGTTTGTCTGTCAGTAATTGAATGAACTTGTTGTTGTCGTCAGAATGTTGTTGGTTCAAAGCCCTCTTGTGTAGCTGAAATTTTTCATCAAATTGTCTTTGAATCTAATCTTTGGCGTATTTTCCCCCCTCCTCCTTGCGCTTGTGGGTTTATTGCAACTGCCATTAGTATTTCTTCAAAATAGTGCCTGATGTTGTTACTCAGTCATGATTTGTGCGGCCTTTAGGGAGGAAGGAAGTGCTCCAGAAAGGAGGTTGTTGGCTGACTGGCTCCTCTCTTATACCAGGTCTTATTTGTTTGAGGCGGCCAATATGTTTTTTGTGTACACTTCACCTCTTTTTAAATGCATGACTAAATTTCAGTATTTTCTTGTTTTTTTTTTTTTCATCTCGCTCCATTTTTTTCGTATTTAGATTGACTTTGACCAAAAAATAAAAAAAAAAAAAAAAAGAGGAAGGCCTCCTGGATGAACCTCTCGAGGCAAAATGAGCAAATTGGTGAACTTTAAATTACATCAGTTTTGACTCGTTCGTCTGATTAGATTACATCTGTTTTATTTCATAGGTGGGTTGTTGTGCAGCAACTAAAGAAATTTGTTATTGTTGTAGTTCAGGTTGATGGTCAACTTAAGTGTAAGTGGCTTCCTCAGTGCGTGACGGCCAAATGGTGTCTCACCTGTAGTTTTCAAAAGAAAAATACACTGTAGTCACTCGCATTGGGACAGAGCGAGCGTTTATTTAGGGTGGGATCTCGTTTGGTGATGGAGTCAACGGAGGGGAAGCAGTCGAGACCAGAGGATTTAAGAGGACTCGTGGTTCTCGTGTGCGAACAGAGTTCAATTCCCAGCTGTGCAGACGTGCTGATTCTGCCCTACCACTTTGCTGCCTGTCAAAAAGACGCCAACGTAAAGAGCAAAAAGAAACTACTAACCCTTTTCCCGACTAAGACAACGTCGTGTACCCATCTTTGTCCCGCTGATGGCAGCTCTTGGTCGGCAGTTTGAAGCAGCCGGTTGCCGACCAAAGCTGCAACCCCCTACGCTTATTTACCGTCGGTCTGTTGTTCGTTGGGGCGATTCCACCGACGCTAGGGGAGGGCGAGTTTTTGTTTGTTGGTGTTTTAGGGTCCTTCAACTACAAAGGTCATAAGAGCCCCGTCCCCAGCATAGTTCTTATGCAGAGACTGCACAGACACTACACTAATGCGACGATTTTTGGGAATTAGCAGTACCCAGTTTTCCCAAGCGGCCACCCATGTTAGTACTAGCTGAGGTTGCGGGGAGGGCGAGCTCCTACACCTGGGAATTTTTCCTCGTCTACCCGTTGCGTAGCAGAGGGTTCTTTTAAGTGCAAATGCCACGGTTGCACTACTTATTCGACGGAAGGCGCACTCGGGACCTCTTTCTCGCCCCAAAGACCGAATCTGGAACCACTGGTGGGTGACGTGGATCAGGTCCCTCTCTACTACGCAACGGGTAGATGAGGCAAAATTTACAGGTGTAGGAGCTCGCCCCCCCCCTGGCGTCGGTAGCATTCCCCAACGAACACTAGACCGACGATAGATAAGCGTAGGGGTGCAGCTTTGGCCGGCAACCGGCTGCAGAAAAAAACTATGACCAATATATCACCCTGTGTCCATTCAGAGGGACAAATGGGTACCCGACCCTGCCATAGGCGGGAAAAGGGTTAGGAGTTGCTAGAGAGGGAGAGGATGGGTCAGGTCCTCGGTCAGGATTCGAACCTGCACTCATCCACTGACGGAAAGAGTTAAGCAGCGCGTCTCAGTTTTTCATTTATCAACTATTGTATTGTAAAATGTTTGAAGTGGACATTGATTCTCGTTGGTAGGATGCCGTAACGGTCAGTTGTCTTTTGGTTTGACCTGCGTTACGTCATCTAACGAGAATCGATATTTCATAATAAGGGTGAAACCGGTTGAGCCACACAAGTGTGATGAAGAGATGGATAAGATGGGTGATGGGCGAGGGCAAGATGTTGATAAACTTGTCTCAAGTTGTTGGTATGCAAATAAGTAACACCTCAAGTGAACACTCCCCTCTTCACCTGTCTTCCTTCTGTTTTCGTTGCCGAAATGTGTTGGCGTTATATAGTAAAAATGCCATCTTTGATTAAATTCTTCGACACTCCATCAAGGCCAATCTAGAATAGACTCTTTGTTGAAGAATTTAACCCATTCTTCGTCCCCCCTCTCCCTCAATCCTCTTCACTAGGATTTATCACAATTGATGCGTGTGTGTGTATATACACATATGTATGCACACCAACACAGAGGATCATTTTACGTCGGCTCGATGACCCCCGGAGATCATCAGCTTGTACGTCCCGTCCCCAGTCCTGAAATGGAGTTGTAACGTGGCAACAGGCGAGTGACTCATCGTCTCCGGAAACGAGGTATAATACTCACCCTCCTTTGGCGTGTGGTACTATAGACTTACTAGGATTTCGGCAAAGGTCCCCTGACGTTATTATTATATTTGAAGGTCAGGGCAGTCCATTAGTTTCCTCCTCGAAATTTCATTTCCACACTACCTCCTCAGGTCGATCGTCTCAATTTTGGTCAAGCTCCAACCAACAAGATTGTTACTTTAAGACTTGAATAGTTTTGGCTTGTTGTTTGATCCTCCTCTAGATTTCTTGAAATGGTTTTCTAAGATGATAATAATTCAATTGTTAAGATGATGCATTTTATTTTAAAATGATACATTTGTGGTGTGTACGAAACAAAGTAGTTTTTTTGGCACCGGTTTTCTCTAGGAATGTTGACAAGAGGAAATGATACAGACTCTCACTCCACCTCATCCTAAACAATAACCTCTGAATCAATATTGGAGCCGTTTATTGTAGAGGGCGCTTGCCACTCGAGTTCAAAGTTCTCAGGTTCGCACCTGGTCGTGTCGGCTGGCAGGTTTTTTTTTTGTTTTGTTTTTTTTTAAAAAATTGCTCATTAAGGAGAGATGCGTAGGGGTGCAGCTTTGGCCGGCAACTGGCTGCAGAAAAAGAAAACTGACTATAGTGCTCGCCACGAAAGTTGACACATTGGTGGTAGGCAAAAGATGAGTCCTCTTCAAAAAATAGGGAAAATATTGAAGTTCTGTTTGCCATTACTGAATGAAGCCTGCCATTTGACCTTTTTCAAACTCCCTAATTTTTGTAGTGAACTTTCTTACCTTCTACCTCCCATGTGTCATCTTTCGTGGCGAGCACTATAATACAGGCGCGGATCCAAGGGGGGGTTGGGGTTGCAACCCCCCCCTCCCCCAAATTTTGGGTCTACATTGACACTGACAAATGAAAACTGCGTTTCCAATCGCTGCCTATGACTCAAACCCCCCCCTCCCCTCCCCCCGACGAAAATCCTGGATCCGCCACTGCTAATATATCGCCCTATGTCCATACAGAGAGACAAGATGGGTACCCGACCCTGCTATAGGCGGGAAAAGGGTTAGGAGTTGCTTTTACTTTAGCTCATTAAGGAGAGACATATATGCTCTTTCTGTTGAACACAAAATCTATTGCGGTGTCACCTGTCCGTCAAAAACTCCGAACGCCCGAAACTGCTGATATAATGAGGATTGTCGCTAAAGAACAATGTCGGATATTGTTGTTGTTATAAGCTGGTGGGTACTTTTATTTTTATGGTCATTTCCGAAATAATTTGTAAGCAGAAGTAGGTCTAGGTCTCTTGTGCGTGTACGTGTGTGTGTATGTATAGGGTAGGTTGTGTGTCGCCGCCGCATTGGTATGTATCCTCAGAATCTACCTACCTGCCTTCCTTCCTGTCTGTCTTGTGTCGGCCTACTTGGCCATGCTTTGGACAGTGGAGTTTCAGCAATAGGAAAACTATTAGCGGGGGCGGGCAACATTAATAAAATTTTATTTGACCTCTTGAAACATTTGTTTCAATGTTCTACCAGATTTATTATCAGGAATTTTAATACACTTCACCTGTTGGGGAATGTTTGAAATACCTTTGGCATTGTTTTCTCATGGATGGTGGGGTGTAGGTAGTACTAGTAGATAATTATCGTGAGAATTGTAATAAGCTTTTTTTGTTATTTATTGTCCCTGTATTATCGACCAGGTGAACTTGCTGTGTACTGACTGACTAACTCGTTCATACCACGCCACATAAAAATGGAATCTCTCATTTCCGGGTATTATTATACAATGGTAGACTGTTTCTTGTTCTGCATATTATTATTTTTATTGTTGTTTTCATGTTTAATTTGACGTTGGCTCCACGATGGTCTGAAGGCTATTTCTCATATCATATAGGAGGAGGAACGGGAGGGCAGAAAGGAGAGTGAATCCCTGGAGTTTTGTTTTTACAATCTACTACCCATTTCCGTGTACTCGGTATAAATTTTCCCATCTGTCCGATTATGGACAGTGCTCTTCTTTCCTCATCGGCCACTCAAAAGAAACCAATCATTACTTAACTTGGCAAGGATCGAACCTATTCGCGATGAACTGCTGAGTCACTAAGGAAAAGTTTGCAATTTTACCGGCCACCACAGGGTTGAGAAAAAAAGGTGGTTGTTTGTTGGTATTTTAGGGCCCTCAAACTATAAGGTCATTAGAACTCCGTCCACTGCGTAGTTCTAACGCAGAGACAGCACAGGCTCTGCACTAATGCGACGATTTTTGGGTATTACCAGTACCCAGTTTTTCCAAGCGGCCACCCATGTCAGTACTAGCTTAGGGTTGCGTTGTTTCACTTTGGTCATCGGACGAGATTTGTTGTTGTTTGTTGGTGTTTTAGGGCCCTTCAACTACAAAGGTCATTAGAGCCCCGTCCACAGCATAGTTCTTATGCAGAGACTGCACAGACACTGCACTAATGCGAGGATTTTTGGGTATTAGCGGTACCCAGTTTTCCCAAGCGACCACCCATGTCAGTACTAGCTTAGGGTTGCGTTGTTTCACTTTGGTCATCGGACGAGATTTGTTGTTGTTTGTTGGTGTTTTAGGGCCCTTCAACTACAAAGGTTATTAGAGCCCCGTCCACAGCATAGTTCTTATGCAGAGACTGCACAGACACTGCACTAATGCGACGATTTTTGGGTATTAGCGGCACCCAGTTTTCCCAAGCGACCACCCATGTCAGTATTAACTTAGGGTTGTGTTGTCTAACTTAGGTGATCAGACGAGAACTGGTGTGTCAAACGCTATAAGCCGCTCCTGAAAAAAAAACAAGGTGGTGAATGAATATTTTAATGTCGTGTTTATTAATACTAATGAGGTTTTAGGATTATTATGACTGGTACATTTGGTTGGCAGTGTAGTAAGTTTCTGAGTGAGCATCAAACTGCTCTGAGCACGCATAGGAGAGAGAGAGGGGGACAGAGACAATGTTTTTCGGATTTATGTTCTTAAAATATTATATATCATTGGTATGTCGTTATTTGCACCCATCTGTTTATGGCAGTGTTAATAGAAGTGGGCTTTTAGGCAAAAAGCCAGACGTGCGCTCGGTGTGTGCGTCTCAGGATGGTGATGATGATGATAATGATGACAGTTGAGGTTTCATCATATTTACATAACGTTTGGATAAGTTTCAACTTTCATTTATGATGTCATTTATGAAATACTACTCAAAGGTGAAATGGAGAGGAGGATAAAGAAAAGACATAGACAGAAGAGATGTGATAGGATGGTGGTAAACAAGTTTTATATCAGTATTACTTTACCTTTTCAGGCGCTGGACTTAAATTATTGTTGTTGGCATCTTCGTTTGCGCATGGTTTGCGTGGCAAACACTTAATCCATCTGTCTCCTAATGTAATGTGTATCGATTCTTGTCTGTTTTTGTTGTTGTAGGGGTTGATGTCACCGCTAATCAAGACGAGATATCAGATTACGAAACGTTTCAGTTGGAATTTGACAATGGCACCAAACGTTGGTATATTCGTACGATGCAAGATAAATACTGGACTCTGCAGAGTGGTGGTGCTATTCAGGCTAATTCGGATAGAGGGTAAGAAAGTTGTCTACCTTGTCATCTATTACACCTACAGTCGATCGTACGTACCATAATCATGCCCTCATCCCGCCTGTGGAGCAGGGTCGCGTCTGTGGGTTCTAGCCGTCCACCCTCGCCTCTCTCCATCCATCCCCACATACTACCATATCCTTACGGACAACCTGCTCCCACGTCTGCTTTGGTCTCCCCCAGCCCCGGGTACTTCCAACCACTTGTATTCCTGTAATGAGCCTAACGAGCTCCATCTCTCAACCTTTTTGTGTCATACCTCCCAAACTTTCCTGCCGTGGAATACTGTCGAGCCTTATCCAAATCAATGAAGATTGCATGGGGAGATATTTCTTTGCTGCCCTATGCTTTTCTATCATCTGCCTGAGAATGAAAATTAGTTCCATTGTGGACCTACTTGGCATGAACCCGAATTGATTTCCCGCGACACTAGTTCTATCCCGAAGGCGACATTCCGGAGACGTCTTGGGGGATCCGCTTTCCCCATGGATTCGGGTCTCCATGCATGGCAAACACGTGAGTAGGCTTTTTCTTACGGCCACCTCCCAGAGGCTCCAGGTTGGCCTTCCCAGGGTCTTCCCGTTTAGTCTCCTTTTACATGCATTGGGGGAAGGTGCCTTGTACCTATTATTATACCCCGGGCACTCACGGGTGCTACCTTGATATAAAAATTATGTTTTTCTTTTTAACGTAGTTCTTCCAATGACCTCTTCGATCTGTCGTGGCAGTCAGATGGTAGTGTTGCTTTCCGTGCTAACAACGGCAAGTATATTGCGGCTAAGAAGAGTGGTCACTTATTCGCAAATAGCGACGCCATTGATGAGAATTCGAAATTCTTTTTTTACCTGATCAATCGCCCGATTTTGGTGTTAAAATCTGAACAAGGTTATGTTGGATACAAAAGTGCTTCATCGGCAATTCTGGAATGCAACAAGGCGTCTTATGAGACGATTCAGGTGGAAACTGGAGAGAAAGGAGCATGTCATTTCAAAGGTGGCGTTAATTTATGATCTCCTGCTGCCATATACCCTTGTTGTTTGATGATTGTATTGCTTACGGTTTTTTTCTCTCTCGTCAGGAATGAATAATATGTACTGGAGAGCAGATGGGGACGGTTCCATCATTGCAGATTCCGAGAATCCGGAACCATTTTATTTGGAGTTGCGAGATCCGACGAAAATGTGCATTAAGAATGCTTCTGGTGACTACATCATTGCGGAGAAAAATGGCGTCTTTCGAATTGGTGGACCCGATCCTGGAAGCGCTACTCAGTGGGACTACTGAAGGAGGAAGATTGGCATTTTTTGGTGGAGTGGATTTGGTTTTTTTCCCCTCTGCTGCTCTCTTTAGTGGAAGAAGTATTTAGTTGGTGTTCAGTGGAAATAAGATTTTTTCGCCTCTATAATTATTATAATTATATTATTATTCCAGGAAAAATCGTGGAATCGTTTGAGTTCCAAAATCAAGTTTTTCTTGAAACTTTTTCTAGAACTACTTTTTTTTCACCCGCCTCCAAATTCCATTTTGTGACTTGTCGCAAAATGGAATGTCACGTGACCAGATTATGTATCTTCGAATTAGGTCGGACATTTTTTATTTGTAGAATGTGTCGTTTGTCACTTCGGATGTGGGGGTTTTTTTTTTTTTACTCAATTTCTGGATTATCGTGTGTCTGTTATGTGATACTGTTCTCAGGTGGGTTTCAAAGAGTATTGCTGTTACGTTTGGTTTAGTCACGTGTAACACTTTTTCCGATAATGACGTAATTCTGTTCTGTGCTCTAGAATTTTCGAAATTTTGAATATTTGAAATACCTATGTTTCTTTTTCCTTTCAACTCCATATCAAATTGTTATTGTCATTTAGGAGGGTTTTGCATTTATGTACGTTTGACCCTCAACACGTAATTTGTCTTATATATGCGATTTGAGGTCTTTCTTTATGCATGTTGTCAAAATGCATGAAAGCCTAACTCGTTCGTTAACTGTCATATTAATGAAAGGGAATATTGGATAAGCACGTTTAGTTGACCACTTGTTTGAATTCTTTAAACAGAAGATGAGATCCGGTTGCTGTTTTGATAGCTTACCTATCGGTTTGTCTTAATTCAATCCTTTTGGGTTCATGGTCTTGAATTGTTATTCATTAAGCTTCCTTGAATGATAATTTCATATCTGAGCTCAAGTTCTGGCATAATTACTCTATACACATGTGGTCCCGAGTGTGAAATTACAGCTGACTACTTGATACGAAATACTCTTTTTTTTCCTTTTAAAATGGTTACAGAATTGAGTAAATGATAGACACGGTGCTAATTTGACCTGCCTGGAGATTCTGAAGACGAGATCTGATTTTTGTTTTTGGTCGTTATGATTCCTATGAAGCGTGGTAATAACTTCAGAGAAAGCTTTTTTTTACTGCACATTATCTTTTGAAATGAGCAGTTTGTATGATTTTATATTACTGCAATATACTTTTATTGCTTTTACACACTTGGATTTTGTAGTCCTTTTTTATGTCTTTACTGAAACTGTACTTAATAAAAACTGAATAAAATTACACCTTGAATAGCAATTACTAACTCCTTTTTCGTCGCCTATGGCAGTCGGGTACCCGTGGTTGTTCGCCTGGATGGACTCGTGGGCGATCCGTTAGACGGTGTTTTCGTAGCCGGCTGCCGACCTAAGCTGCAACTCGCTTTGCTTATTTATCGTCGGCATACAGTTCATTGGGGCACTCAACCACACCAGGGACTTTTCGCATGTAGTCGTTGCATAGTACAGATGGTTCTTTTACGTTCAAATGGCATCGTACACTGCTTGGAGACACGACTTTATTTTCGGATTTTTACTAGAAGAAGCAGGTTTATTTGACGAGAACACAGGGTCATTCGTCTGGTAAATGACACCTGTCGGGCACGGAACTTGTGTACCTTTGACTTTAAAATAGTAGCAATGGTGGTCTGTCATGTCAGATAGGAGGCAACCACTTCGGGAGCGGTGAATTGCGTTGGACACACCAGTTCTCGTCTGATCACTGAAGTTAAGCAACGCAAGCCCAGTTAGTACTGACATAGGTGGTCGCTCGGGAAAGCTGGGTACTGCTAATACCCAATAATCGTCGCATTGGTGTAGTGTCGGTGCAGTCTATGCATTAGAACTACGCAGTGGACGGGTCTCTAATGACCTCGTAGTTGACGGGACCTTAAACACCAACAACAAGGCAACCACTTTGACTTGTATTGAACCACCTTCGAATTACAGAAAACGCCTCTAACAAACAGTTTCCAGGTGATAATCACGTTGTTTCTCCACTTTTCATGACGTAGTTGTATAATGGTACAATAATACACTGCCTATTCAGTAAAAATTGAAATTAATTCGAGATGGAGAAATCACGTGCAGTACGTGGGAATTGGTTCAACTGATAATTACATGGGATTTCCGAAAATCTTTCAGGCATCAGGCTCATTTTTCTGCATGCATACCGAGGAATATGGAAATTCATTTTATGATGTTTAACGCAATTTATTTATTAATTATACTAATTTATTTTAATTCATCTAACGTAAGCATTGAACCAATTCAATATAAATTTTTGACGATTCAATGTCTATAATGAACTGTATTCTTGAATTACACAATATATCCTGTAGGTTCAATTTATCCAAGGTATTCCAGTGCCAGACTCCGTTTCATCTCTGAAGACCGATGTAGCAGGAGAATTGCCTCTTCAATGCGATTTTTGTTCGTGTTTTTTTGTTAAATTTAATTTTGGAAGAGTTATATGTCATATTTTATCTTTCAGTGTTGAAACGTTATCTGCAATTGTGGGATTTTAGTATGAGATTTGAAATGTAAAGCTGGATTTACACGGCGACAGTTGTTTATGATAGTACACCGTCTACCAAAGTGGTTATCATTTTTAACACATTTTTGCCCTGACTGGTAAGCAATTTCATAGTAATTCATTAGATACACTGTAGTTTACGCAGAAAACAAAGTTACGTGACAACAACAACTTCACCATCACTTTGTACTGGCATAGTGTAAATCTATCTTATAAATAATCATTTACAGTGTTTATATTAATTTAATCGTTTTCTGATGATATTTGATTTGAATGCTCTCTTAGCTTTTTTTATTGGAAATGTTAACTGCTGGGTGATTAAGATATATATCCTATGACGGAATCCTTTAACTCTTCAAATGATGTATTAATATTTTTATTTATTGTACAATTTATTTGGAGCTTAATAGGCACTACAAACCTTTCAAATAGCTCTAACAGTACCACTACCAGAAATATCTCCACAACTTAGGAATTCAATTCAGGTCACTATTATAGGTACACCAGAACGCGTAGAAAAATATAAGACCAACTGCACCCCTGAGTTATAATAAGAAAAAAGATTTTGTGACATCTGGACAGTGGCAGTAGGTACGTCATGTAAAAAACCACTGAGTCAACCTTTTTGGCCTTGAATTTCTACGTTCATCTTCGTTTAGCACCTGGCTGGAAACCAGTTAGTAATAGTTGTAGTTTGTCATATATAAATGTTTATCTTTGGTCATTTTATTATATAACTAAATCTGCATAGAGGTAGAGTGAAAACCATTATGAATTAAGCAACAAAATGGATGGAGGGTTGCTGTTTTTTGAGTTCAAGGTACACAGGTTCGCCTCCCTCCCGTCGAGATCCCTGGTAAGGGGGAAGTCTGTTGTGTCATATTGGAGGTAAAATATTTGGTATATAGTTGTTGAATGTCACCAGTCTACAAATTTTGGACACCTGATTCGGAGAGGATCAGGATGTTAGGAGGAGGATGATTACATAATGTTATAAACGTGTCACTTCATTGCATAAACAAAACATTAATTTACAGTATATCTGTATAAGATTTGTCAAGGGCGTGTTTTTTTTTTTCGATTCTACACCCTAAAATTTACTTATTGGGAGTAAAAGATATGAAGGATTCTAGTTATGACAAGAATAAATGTTAATCCAGGTTACTGATTTTATAAATGACATGGATCAAATGTGGCTTTTGCTTTTTTTGTCACGAATTGTTTTCATTTACCGTATCTATAAAGTAAAAGCTGACGAAATTGTTTACTGTGCGAAACAAAATTAAAACTGAAGCTCACAACTATATTTCAACAATTCGAGCTCCACCTTGTTAAAATAATACTTTTTCTTTCACTCTGTGGTTAATATTTGATCTCTGATACTCCTTCGTAATATTATTTACTGTACTTAACCTGGGCAAAAATGAAAAACAAGAAAAAAAACCTTGCCATATTAACCCCGGCCCATTAACCCCGTCTTGGACTCGATCACAGATTTCAACCTACTGTCCGTATATCGATTTTTTCTCTTTTATCCCCATAATTTTATGTTATTTATAATACCGGCGCTCCGCCAACATTATAACCCATTACTATTGTATATTTTTCATTCTTTTAAATATTTTAATTGTAAACGTCTGAATGGGTTATTACGCAACCTTTGTCATGTCGTTCATTTAAACGAGAATTGATATTAACCGCAATGGAAAATAGACGAATAGTTTTCTCTACATTTCATTTTTTGTTTGAGAAGTGAGGAGAAATATATTGATTAAATATTCACACCGGTTAATTAATTATTTTTTCCAGCGTAGGTTTTATATTAAAATAGAAAAATTGAATAGTTTAGGTTCGATTACGTAAGTCGTTCTGCGAGGAAGCGGAAGTTGAAAAACCGTCACGAGATCACAATATGGTTGACTAATATGCGTATACTTCGCGATTGTGGTATTAACGCTTTCGGGGTTGTTTTGTATGCTTTTACTAATTGCAGCGGTGTTTAATTTACATATTGTCATTAGTTGAACGTGACTTAACTACATTAATGTTAAATGTGTGTCAATTTATTGAATATTGAGTCACTATGATGTTGAAGACGATAAATTCTTCTGTTGTAATAAGATGTATCTTGGTAATGTCACTTCATTTTTGGCTTTCAAGAGGAAACGTTACAAATAATATGAGTAAGATTTACAAGTATTAGTTTTGTAATCTTTTTTACGAGTTGTTTATATGGCATATTGATAATCTTTAAAAATTATTTTCGACTAGTTGAACTCGAGTTGACTTCAGATGAACCTGCTGTTGTAAATGCACCAGTTGGTTTTTATGCCAAACTTTTAGGAGCCGAAACAAATTCATCACTATATAATTATATTTGGGAGAGTGATGCATTATCATTTACCAAGACAGTTTATAATCAAAGTGTTGAATGTAATATTACTTTGACTGTACCAAGAAGTGGTAACTTCGTGATGAAGTTGTTGGTTAACTCTGGCAAGCAAACTCTGGCAAAAAAATCTATAAGCTTCATGATAAGTAGTAAGTGAATGGTAAATTTGCGTTAAATAATACTAGTAATATATACTGTAATTTAAATTACCTTCTTGTAGGCACGATTATAGGAAAAATTGAAGTATTTCAGCCAGGTCTTCACGCTAAATCTCCGGACATAATTTCTACTAAATCAGAAGCAAATCTGAGTTTTGTGATACACGATCCTCATAACTTTTTTGATAATTACACAACTTTATACGCATGGTCGGTAAATAATGACATTAAAGGTTTTGATGTGAACATTATATATAATTTTTCAAAGTCTCAAAACTATGATATAATGTTAATGGTCACGGCAGTAAATGGTTTCAGCAAAGTATACTATACATCGTTAAGCATGCAGTTGCATGCGAAAGGTAAGAGTAACAGGTTCAATGGCAAAAATGCAGAAATACAAGTGTTATAAAAAGTTGAGGATTCTCTCTTACAGATCCTATAACAATGCTTAATATTACTGGCGACACGTCTATTCAGCATGGTGACTTACTGGATATCGAAGTATCTTGTGAAGGAAGGTTAGTACTAAACGGAGATATCATTTTGTCGGCTATTAGACAGGCTGAAGACTGAAAACCTTGTTAGACAAATTGCATTCAGTCGCAAGTCTTTAGATTATCTCGTGTCTTGCCTACTGCTAAAGTTGCCCTGCAACATTTTGCTTCTTATTGTATGCTAATGGACTAGATATGTCATTAAGTCCGTTTTTTCAGCCCACCATATTCATATTGTTGGAGATTTACTCAAGATAGCAATATTTCTTTCACCGAAGAGTGTACTAGTCCGACGATGACGACCAGTTGTGACATAATTATCATTAGATATTTTCCAAAGTCTGGCAACTATAAACTTGTCACCACCATTGATAATGATGTCGACCACAAAGTGACGATATATAACATAAATGTTTTTGCAAGTAAGAAATTTAATACTACTTAAAGTTTGGAAGTAATATTTGTTTCTGTTTCTTAAAGTTGAACTCGTTGCTGATATTATGTACTTATTTTCTAGCTGCACCAGAACCTCAACTTTCTCCCATTATTGTTCCATTAGCTTGTTGTTGTTTGGCGCTCGGCATTGTAGTAATAGGGGTTGCTTACTATGTGCAAGCAAGACGGAATTACTCAATCGAAGTGGCTGATTTTGATTTTCAACAGTCGGACGATTATGTATTTCAGACATTCTTTGAGAGGTTAAGTGAATCATTTAGAAGTAGTTGTAGTTGTGTGAGGAGGCAAAGTAACAAATCATGCGGTTACAAGAGGATACCAGCGCAAATAACGTGATATGAATTAACTGATGTGCAGACCTGGAGTAAATTTTGAACCAATAAATCTTTCACCAAGAAAGGATACAACGGCCAATAACTAGAAACAGTACGTGGTATTCTACATATTTACCTCTGTTCTCTATTTGGTTTTAGTGAATGTTGTAACCATTTTATAACTATTTTTTTTATATCGGGGACAAATGGTACTGCTTAGGAATCTTGATGTCGTTATTAGTGCAAGGTGCTTCTAAAGTCATTTATCATGTATACTATACAAACCGAAACTTGCTATACTTTTGGTATGACATCTTTCTTAGTCACCTTATTATTTATTATGCAGTTTTTTAAAAAATTACTTAAATATAACCCACTAAGAAGACATTTGTGGTAAGCTTATATTTGTGATTTGTGCCCATTTTTTAACATTTTGATAGAACAAAAAACTGAGACAAGGGTTGCATAATGTTGCACCGAGGAGTTGCTAATTGTAGTTTTCTTATATACTGTATAGGGTATGTGTTTTTTGAAGTGATCGTCCTCATGAAAAACGTTTATAATAGTATAATATAATTTTGAAGAGATGTTATGTAATTGTTTATCAGTTATGGAACTGCTAGTCCGTTTTTATGATAGTATTTATTGAAAGTACGTGAACTTTATCATTTTTTGAAGTTTAAAATGTTTGTTTTTCAGACAAGACGCTGATGTTTAGTTAAGTAATTGGAGGGTCTTCCAATTTTATAGATCTGACAGAATATACAGTGCAACCGCACTAATCCGAACAATTGGGAAAAGGACATGTTTGGATTACTTATTGGTTCGGATTACGGAATATAACGATTTTTCACTTAAACTGCTTCAAATAAGTGTTTTAGGTTAATCGTACACATGTGGATTGTAACATGCATTGCAAGCAGGCCAACTAAATGGAATTGATCATTTACTTTTAGCATTTCATCCACATTGGGTTACAATTTTTTCCGTGACAGCCTTCAAACATTCTAGATGGTTCTGTTACGTAATTTTTCCTAGAAAACGAAATCGTCCTTTAATAGGTCAATCAAGGAAAGCATTTCAGCAGAATTCTATCTTGGAGCGCTGCATAAAATGATATAGTTTATTTTTTATCAATATTATTCGGATTATCGAAATGTTGGTCGGTTTAATGAGATGATAATTTTACCTAAAGATTGTTCGGATTATTGGATGTTCGGGTTAAAGAGGTTACACTGTACCTGTTATGAAATGTATTGTATAAAACTTATAATAGCATGGTGCAATAATGTACAGTGAGTTCATCATTTTACTGGTTTTTATTGTGTTATTGATGTTTTATTTGTCTCAATTCGTGGGGTGGCCGGCTTCCCCCCCTCTCACAGACTACCCAGAAAATATTCCTGCGGGTTCCAGACGCCTGGTTGGAGTGCCCCCAGTCAGAGCATGTTTAGTGGACCCGCAGACCCGACCCTGCCACAGGCGGGATAAGGATATGATGATGATTGATGTTTTATAGCATAACTGAGCTGTTAATAATTATCGGTGTTCAATAAGTCAGACACCATGAAATATTATTCCCAGCAAAACATTAATCCCCCTTTCTATCAATATTTGTATTTCTAGGAAGAAATACAAGTTTTATCGACAGCTGGCACCTGTATACTGGTAATGCGATAATTTATCAGTATTACCAGGCTGCAAATGGTAAACGTTACAGCATTCTCACAACCAATTGATTCATTCTATTCATTTTTGTGCTTATCTCTTTAACCTGATCTTTTCCCTCTATCCTTTTCCTCTTAATGAGGTGCTAGAAGCATACCAGGGGTTGACCTTGTTACTATTAACATTGAAGTGTATGGAAGCCTACTGGGGTTGGATAACATAATGGGGAAGTACGTTGGATGGCCTTTTGCCTCTATTATAGCCTGTATTGGTCTCAATTAATTTGTCCGAACCCTGAATACGCTCGGGTGGAATTTTGTACACTCTTTCATGAAGTGCATCATCACTCGGTTGCTTTAAAGATGATGGAGCGGTTCAGGGGAAGTGTTGAAGTTTATCCTGAAGCTAAGAATGTGCAACTCTGTGTGCACTGGTGCACGGCATCTCTATACAGGTTACCTGAAATATCCACGCAGTAATTCGTCCTTTGATAGTAGTAATAGGACCAAATCCATCCCAAATCGTCGCAGTAGGAATCGGACAACCTGAAAATAAGATCCCGTGCAACATGAAATACGACTCATCACCATGTGTGACTAATGTACTACCTGCTTCTCATTATGGCATTGTCTTCGGTAATCAGAGGTTTAGAAATTTGTAGCCCTGCCCTTAATGACGAGTTTACGAAGCTCTTGTCAAACTATTTTTGTGGAAACAGACTTTTAAGATGTTTATGAGCAGTTTTGCTGTGGTACTTTACTGTTTTGGCACAACCTTCTCTAGCATTTTATTGATTCCTCTCAGGGTCATGATCTATATCAGGGAGTAGGGAGTATGTGCACTTCTTTGTTTTCTACTTGTTGGGAGATAAGATACTTTGAGTGGTATAGTACCATTTGATGCGAGTAAAGCTACATAAGAAATTTGTCAGGCAGTCAAATGAGAACACAAGACAAGTTCTTGATTACTTTAATATTTCTGAATTGTATATATTTTTCATGCGCCTCTGTATTTACTGCATATAAGCAGTTGGATACACCAGTTCTCGTCTGATCACTAAAGTTAAGCACCGCAATCCCAGCTAGTACTGACATGGGTGGCCGCTTAGGCAAACTGGGTACTGCTAATACCCAAAAATCGTCGCATTAGTGTAGTCTGTGCAGTCTCTGCATAAGAACTATGCTGTGGACGGGGCTCTAATGACCTTGTAGTTGAAGGGCTCTAAAACACCAACAAACAAACAACAATGCATATAAGTGAAAATGGTAAAGGATGTCTTCGTTTGATGGAAAGGCCGAATTGAGTCTCGAACGCATACCCTGAGACTTTGCATTGCATACCGCTTGGAGTGCAAAAACACCGTCAGAAGTTGGCATCCCCTAATGAGTGATATAATAACCGTATTCTAGAGTTGAGTACAAATTCAAGCGTATTGGTTGACCAATCATGGTCGATTTGGTTATGCTATGCTGTTCGTAATGGATTGACTTGCCTGGAAGTATTTTCGAGTAGTTGCTCTTATGAAGATAATTTAATGTGATTTATTGGGCAACACGTATAACATTAACTAGCGTGAATTACTTCCAAATATTTATGGACAAAGTATTGATCGTATTGTAGATTTTTTTTATAAAACGGTCAGCAGAATTCTCAAAGTTGAAAATTGTCGCAAATAGAAATTTTTCCGCTAAGGCAATATGGAGGCGACGGCTAGACATGATTTTAATGCTACTGCCGATGATGAACTTAGTTTTAGGAAAGGTCAAGTGTTGAAGGTAAATTTATTTCTGAATTTATATTGAACTTTCATTAACTTAGTAAGATTTTTTACAAGGGAGGGAATGGAAGTGTTTTCGAAAAGTTAGGTTTACTATATGTGTATAAATATTATTTACACTTGTTAAGCACATGTTGACTTTATGACAAATTGATGTTATTTCTGGTTGAAAACATCTAATAATTTACTGACGTTTTAAGTAAATAAACATTAATGCAGATATGAACTTGGCCGTATGTTATTCCCACATCCTTGTCCAACATTATTGTTGTTCGAAGTGAATAGTATTATTGCCAATGGGTATTAAAAAGTTAAAATCGTTTTAGCTACTTAAAGTAAATGAAAGTAACCATTTCTTGAAGCGAAAAACAATTTTAACAGCTGCAGCGTTGACGTTTTAATAATATATATTTATCATTTTCTTATTAGTGGTTCAGTTTCGCTTTCCCATTTCACTATTTCTTGTAGTTGGACCGAATGTCACATTGACCCAATTTGAATGGATACCAACCGAATTGTAGTGAAATGCGTATTTTTTTAATCATATAATGCCTTGAATTTAATTACGCATTATCCCTTTTTTGTATAATGTTTATGGTGTAATTGGCTGTTCAATAATGCCTGTTACAGACAGTTAAACGTGCGAATTTAATTCTGAGCCGGAAACTGTCAAAATACTATCTTAGAAATTTATCTCTAAATTGTCAGAAACCCTGATGTCGAATTAGAGGAATGTTTTGAAAATGGGTTGTTATAGATGCGTGCTGTTGATGAATCACTTGCGCTGCTGTTACGGTTCCTCTTTTTTGGACTTCCTTCCCAAAATATGCCTACTACTAGTATCAAGTGTTTCTATACACGTAAACTAATATTAAGGGGTAATAATTGATATCACCCAGTCATGCCACATTATTTGTGAGCATGCTAATCTTTCACGTAAAATTTTTTAAATTGTCAGTAGGACGATGTCATTTAATCCTTATCACGTTGTTATTGATGTTTCCTATAATCATCAAGCCGTCGTTTATTAGTCACTTATTCCTCAGAGCAGGTATTAAATTATAATCCAAATGACATCCTTATCTATCTATATATCATGTAGATTCTTAATATGGAGGATGATATGAATTGGTTTAGAGCTGAATTGGATGGAAGAGAAGGTCTAATTCCTAGCAATTACATCGAAATGAAAAAACACGAGTAAGTATATGTATATTGCAAATAGGACAATGTCTCCATGCAAAGATGCATCTCCTTAAATTACCATTTTGGTTTATTGTTAGATGGTACTACGGTCGTATAACTCGAGCTGATGCAGAGAAGTTACTTTCAAGTAAATATGAAGGAGCATTCCTCGTGCGTGTGAGTGAAAGTTCTCCTGGAGATTTTTCGCTGTCAGTGAAGTAAGCTAACATTTTAAAATATTGTCATCCTAAATTCATTTTCTTGCAATATTTTATATGCACACATTGAGAGAGAATAGGTTGAGGTGGTATGGGCATGTGATGAGGAGGGGAGAGGAGGAGTTTACTAGGTCCGTTGTGGGACTGCAGGTAATTGGAGGCACCAGAGGTAGAGGAAGACCAAAACGGACGTGGGAGCAGGTGGTGCAGAGGGACATGGAGGCGTGTGGGGTGGAGGGGGACTTGGTTAGGGATAGGCGGGAGTGGAGGATTAGAACCCACAAACCCGACCCTGCCTCAGGCGGGAGAAGGGTGAGATGATGATGATTTTATATGCACATACAGTTTGATTGTGTTCAGGTTTCAAAGAGTTGCTTATTGTTTGGGAAAGGGTTTAGGGCGGTATTACTTCTATTACTCAGTTTTTGCATAACCAGGAAGATCTTTCTCAAGATTCTTAGCAACTGGGATGAAATTTAGGTTGATCACCGCAAAATTGATTTTTTTTATCTATTCCTCTAAGTATTGATGACCTAACGGTGTTAATTAAAATTAACCCAGATTTTTATTGTGGTGAAGTTCTCGTGGGTTCAGTCAAACCTTTTCACTCTATGATGCATACGTTTTTATTTCCCTTTGCCGTACATATGCATGGTATGTTTTTGTAGTAAATAAAACGAGGTTAAAAAATGGATATCCAGATCACCAGTATCGTGCTAAAAATAGTAATCCCACGTATTATAGAAATAACTTTTTATATTCCTAAAGAGTGTGGATGAAGACTAATTATTCTTAAATTGCCTGCGTCATAGCTATGAATTGCAAATGACTCACCCGTAGTACTCCCTTGAGATTTTTTTTAATCATTTTACCTTTTATTACCTTATCCTAGCTAGCGTACCTGTTATTTTGTGCTTTAATATAATGGTATTTAACCCTCTCACCCCTTGAATTCTGAACATGGGTTCTCACATTTTTGATGAAAAATGATGCTTGTTGTTTCGTACTGTATCTCTTCGTAGTAGTGTGGAAAAAAAGGAAACATCTGCAGTACGTTTCTTATCCCCCCCAGAAGTGCTTTCGCATCCCACATTAAAAACCATTGCTTTTGGTGCTCGTATCTTGCTCCGGTGTCTTTCCCTATTTGTACTTCCATATAATTTCGGGTACTTTGTGTCCCTACAATTGTACCTCGCCTTGCACATCATTGCCTCATCTAATGTGTTCTTCTGTCCACTACCACCAACTTTCTGAACATCATGAATCATTTACTAGCCTGATTAGTGCGTTGATGTCTCACTTGGATGCATAATAC
The DNA here is from genome assembly GCA_013389805.1 of Trigoniulus corallinus. Classification (NCBI taxonomy): domain Eukaryota; kingdom Metazoa; phylum Arthropoda; class Diplopoda; order Spirobolida; family Trigoniulidae; genus Trigoniulus; species Trigoniulus corallinus. Next base: position 5,479,971 of record JAAFCE010007744.1, read on the forward strand.
GTAGTTTTATCCAGAGTTTTGAGTAATTGTCTTTTGTTGAAGACGACGTGAATGTCATTTTGATTTTATTTTGGTTTTTCTTCATCAGATGTGGGGATGGCGTTCAGCATTTCAAAGTCCTAAGAGATACTCAAGGAAAGTTCTTTTTGTGGGTGGTGAAATTTAATTCTTTAAATGAACTAGTTGAGTATCACAGGTCAGCATCCGTCAGTAGGTCGCAAGATATAAAACTTAAAGATATGATACCTGAGGAGGTAAACTAATAATAATTTTGATAGTTTTACACTGCATGTAAATATGTTTTGTGTACGTATTAATTTATCCCCTTTTTTTTTATATAAATTGTAGTTTCTCGTACAAGCTTTATACGATTTTACACCACAAGAAGAAGGAGAATTGGATTTTAGGAGAGGCGATGTTATTACTGTTACTGATCGTTCAGATCAACATTGGTGGGCAGGTGAAATTGGTTCTAGACGTGGACTGTTCCCGGCAACTTACGTAACACCGTATCACGCCTAAGAGGCAAAAAGGAATCATTTTCCCGAAAAAAAAAAGATTAAAAACAACAAAGTATAACAGTCACTGTGTAATCAATATCGCTCTTTTCAAATTCATCGTTGTCGAGAGCTCTTAATTATAAGCAGAGCTAGTTGTAGCAATATAATATAACACATTATTTAGAATGTTTGCCAAATTGAATTGTGAAAAATAGTGTACCCCCTTCCCCAAACTTCGACGGTTATTTTGAATTTCTTGATGTTTTATTGTTATTTGTGACATTTTGATCCGTTTTTTTTTTCGGCAGTGCCTGTGCCAGAACATTAACATTTGTATATTTTATGTAATGTATAGCATGATGTTTAGGATATAGGATGACGTTTACTCTACTTCTTTTTTGTGCTTTGTTTGGCGTTATGGGTTTGTGAGCTTATTTGTGTTTATATAGTTTTCTGAGCCCGTTAGTCGTTTTAACTGCATTCTTGATATTTCTTTTTCATGCATTTATGAAATGCTGCTCGTGCTGACGGCGAAATAGTTTTTTTTTTCCGGATTACCCTATTTTATTTCTTATGAAAGGATGAGCGTGTAAAAGTAACGTGATAACATCATAAGTTTTATGGTGCTAACGTTAACGCCTATGCTTCTTTTTTTTATATAGAAATTTTTGTAGACTGCTATTTTTTTTGCATGTATTCAATGCTTCATTTGATGAAAGTGTAAAGCCATTATTAAGTTTACTGTAAACTCAGTTTATTTCTTAGTTACTATTTAACGTTTTTATTTCTTATGTCGATAGAAATATTCAGTTCTTGTTAATATAACTTTTCATTAGTTTTTCCACATGTTAAGTTTACATATCTTAGCATGAATACTGCACTTTTTTTTTCAGTTTATGTGATTTGTTTATCAAAAAGTTGTTTCCTGGTTTTATAATAAAAAAGATGTTGGAATGCCAGCTGTATTTTTGCTCAGAAATTTTTAACTGCTCATGTTTCCTTCACCAGGAATTCTTAACGGCTAGTGTGCAAAAGATTTTTAATATGTGTACAGATATGGTCATTTATGACTATGTATAGAAAAAGCACTTCTAACATTTGTGTTGTTGGAAAAGCGCTGAACTGCCCTACCAGCCGATTAATCCTTTATTTCATTAACTTCTTTCTTTGATACAGGAAATCCTCCTACCTTTAAAAACCTTACGCATCCAATTTAAATAGATGACTGACATAATGGGATTGTGACCATAAACTTGCTACCATGGATTGTAACCATAAACTTGCTACCATGGATTGTACTTGATTTGAACTTGAATGACGAAGTACTCAAAAAGTGACAAAACCAAACAATGTGTATAACAGTTTAAATGTTAAAAATGTATTTGGTTTTCTTTAAAACAATAATCGCTCTATAATTATTGATAAGTCCTGTACTTAACTCACATTGTATTCATTTCAGAAATTATCATTTGACATTTTGTGCATCATTCCCTGATGACTGCTTCTTTTTAGGCTGTGTTATGCGTAGGCTGTTTCAACTGTCCTTCAATAATGTGTGATATAACTTGTATGATTACTTTAAAATATGATTAAAGTGAGCAAAATAATCTTGTAAAGAAAAATGCAGGCTTTATATGTTCTTGTGTGATGTTTCCACATATTGGCTATACGCTTTAAGAGATGGCAGAGTGCAGCAAGTTGTGTGTTTCGTAATCAGCAGGATTGTCAGTAGTCGTTCTCGTTGATCTGGATAATTCTCATCCTTCACTACTCTTATTAATAAAATAAAAGAGATCCACCCTTTTTGTGATTTACAAAAATATCTGACTTTTATAATATCACATACAGTATTCGAATTAATTACTATTTATCGGCCTCTTCTCTTTTTACTCTTCATTTGCCTTTTATACAGTTTCTTCTTTCTTTTGGCCACTTGGCGGTCTTTTTTCTCTTTTATCGCTTGCTTTTGTTTCATCGCTTTACTTAACATCATTATGCTACTTTGATGTTGCTTTAACATTTTTCGGATTTCTCTAGCTCTAATAACAAAAAAACACAACCACGTTATTATAGGTATCCCGGAAATAATATGTTAATAGTAACACTACTTATACCCAAGAGGTGCATCACTTTGCGGTTCATGCTCCTGATCGCCATTGTCATTCTCATCTTCCATACTTTTATCATTGTCATTTTCTTCCTAACAACAAATTTAAGATTAGAACTAAAACAAATTAAAAGACAAAAGGGGGAGGTTAATAACAGCATTTTACCTTATTTTGTCCTAAACGTAAATCATTTGTTCCTTGAAAATCTATGTCACTAATGGATGTAATAGTCACTGTGTGGCTCGGTAGTTCGTAGGTCATTGATTTTGCAATACTTTCCACATCTGTGGCAAATAACAATATAGTCGTATTTTGCATATTCATTTGCAAAATCAATCTGTGTTCGTGCCATTATTTACCTGGTGCTGATGTATTCGTTTTAAGAACGTTCCTTATCACGCCCAGTCTCTGAAATCATTTTGAAACTACCAAACTTAGAACATTCTTTTAAAATTGCTGTATATTTTTGCTGGCAAATGCGTAAATCAGTACCTCTTGTTTTATAAGTTTTCTTTCTTCTTTCAAACGCCTTTCCATGTCTTCTTTTGCTTTCTGCTTCCTTGCATCTTTTCTTTTCTTAAATCCGCTAAGAAACTGCCTAGCATGACACATTGGTATCGTAAATGCAAACTACTACACAATGACGTACATTTTACGGAACAAAAATATTAATAACTCACTTCCTTTCTTGTTCATCAAATACTAAATGAGTTTTAGTTTGTCGATTTTTCCGCTTTTTTATAACGAAAATCTGACGATTCTGCAGCCCTTCCTCCATTTTACATTTCAGTCAACGTACTCTTCACAAACTACCCACAGGGAGCGCTGACAGCTAGTACATGACGTCAAACGTTCTTTCGCCAATCCTAGGAGTTCGTCCATTTATAACCAGCTACTCAAGCATTATGGCTGTCAGTATAAATTGGAGCGGGACAGGAAGTTCTGTTATGGTGAAATTTTCATTGATTTGTTTTAATTTTTGTAATATAAGTTCACGGGAAAAGGATAATCGCTTTGAAGACTCTGGATAAATATGAATGTACTTCAGTATTATCTCGCAATTTATAGCCTAAAAAGTAGCAGTTAATAATTTGAAGATTAGCCAAGTACATTAAAAGTGTTCGATAGACGTACACATTCGAAAAAAGTGAATGAAAGGCTGGTTTGTTGTATGCATAAACTTCATTGTTGGGCAGAAAATATTGAACAACAAGAACAAATATATTCCTATATATGATTGTATACATCATTTAAGTGAACATGTCATCCAGGTAAGAGGCTTGAATAATTTTTCGTTTGCTGCTTGAAATTAATCCAATTGTAGGTTCTAATAACCATCAAATAGAACGTGAACTTCTTCTATTGTACGAGGTAATTTGTGTGTGTCGTGGTGTTTTAAAAAAAAGCTAATTTGTTTTTTAGATGTTCAAATGCTCAGACAAATAAAGTTAATGAAAACTCGTGGTAATAAGTGAGCGAAAAAAAGGTACTTGGAATTAGATTTGACGTATTGAGATACCACGTAGGTACGTTGTCGTGTATCAAAGTAGTAGTGTGGAAGAGATGAAGGATGCACTTGAATATCCACTATTATGCAGATTCATTCATTTGGTGACTAGATATTTATTGAAAATTTAATACTACATCAACTTGGGCGTCATGGAAGCTACTCGGACTTCGCTTACATAAATGAAACTTGCGTCCCTTCCTCTCCCCAGATTTGTATTTATTAGTATGCAGATTGCATTAACTGGGTCAGATAACTACCTTAATAAGAGAACCTCAAATTTTAATACGATGGCTACGTGTTAGTATCGAATAAAAGGAATGGGTGGTTTTTATTTTGAAGTTACTATTGTTAAAATTGAGCTACAAAGCCATGCAGTAGGGAGGGGGAATGTTTGCACATTATCCTCTCTGTTACGTTTCATAACTGTACGTGATAAGGTTTCTCTTAATTAATATTCACAACATATCATGTAGAAGGATATCTAGCATTTGAATAAGTAAATATTCCTTCAGCTGTTGTTGCTGCAGAATATTTTGATGTTCAAAAGAAAACGTAGGTTTTGAAGCTTATTGGACAAAAAGAAAATAATAGGTAAGGAAGGAGGAGGTGTTAAGTTGCTAAATAAATTCAAAATTGAAGCAGCGTCTTGCTAATTATTCTCCTGTTTTTTGTTTGTAATCGTCACTTTGCACCATATTTGTTCCCCGACATTTATTTTGATAGATGTAAGCATTTGGATAATATATCGATAATGCAAATTCATTCATTGTATCCTCTCAGTTTTTATGAATTATAAAGCCACCACCTTTGAATAAAGGTCGAATAGTGTCTCTCTCTTACACACACACACACACACACACATATACACTGATGGGTAGATTCCTATGAAATTATTTGCCACTATATTTACAAAACTCTGTTATTATTGAGGCATTTCCTTATGACTTTCACGCCATTGCAGCAGTCAAATGTGTTTATTATATCATAAGTGAATATTGATTTAGATAATGTGAAGTTAAAAAGTAATAAAGTGTTGAGCTCATATTTACTGAGTGCATAGATGTTTAAAATTAAAGAGAGAATTAGTTGCTATAATGTAAGATTGCCATTCTATGCTGAGTTGCACAGCTGTTTGCTAATATTTATGTAAGATTTTAGATGAAGTGCATTCACTAGATGATTGAACACCTTATGAGGTCACTGCCTTTTCAGAAATGTTTTTTTCTTTACTAGGGATGTGCTTACTTAAAAGCCAACATGTTATGTTCCCATTCTGCTTTAAGTTACTTTTTCATATTTTGCCGTCATTGTGCACTATTGAATATTTTTTCAATAGAAAACATGGGCGATTTAAGAGTAAAGAAATGTAAAAAAAATACCTTTAAGAAACACGTAAAGTTCTGTAGACCCTAGGAAGGTTTTTCTTTTCAATACTGAATGATTGATTTATGTCAATCATGCCATAAATACAGGAGAAAATACTGTAATTGATATCTCTTTTGGCAAATTTACAAGTAATGATAGCTTTAAGAAGAAGAAAAAAAAAAAATCACTTCTTCATCAATTGACATTCGATCTTAAAACGTAGCTCCATTGCTGGGGTTTTATGGTAATAAAAGGTTATATGTTGAACCTTTTTTTTTTCGTTTTTTGCACAGATAGGATACTGTAATTTAAGGTTGATTGCAGACAGGTAGGAGGATCCCAACGAACAGTAGACCGGTTGTGTGGAATGACACCGTCCACTATATCACCGTTATGTCCATTCAGAGTGCCAAGATGGGTATCCGACCCTGCCATAGGCGGAAAAGGGTTAGGAGTTGCTTTTGCAGTCGGGTTGGAAAATTAGACATACTCTGATATATAGATAGTATTGTAAGAAGTGCCAACTGTAGGATGTGACAATAAAAGGGAAAGTTTGAAGAATGCTCTCCAAATTGAATATCAATTACGTCCATTTCATATGAAAAATACATTCCTTTCATTTTTCCATTTGTGTTTTTTTGAATCGCAGAGTTTAAGTAGGCATAGTATTATTTTTAATGCAGTTGTGGCATACATGTATTCAGGATCATTTGTTTTCCCCTTCGGAATGAGATCACCAAGCCTAGTCTGGGGAAATATAACTGCATTCTTCGAAAGGATTTATAATACTAGGGCCCAAGTTTATTGTCCTCATCTCAATGTAAATATGAATTATGCGCAAATTTTGTAATATTACGGGACCATAATGGAGCCTATCTTCATCTTAAGGCAGGTAGTAGGTCGGCAGTGCACCAGGCTTCGGATTTCCTTACCTTGATGATAAACGAGATGATTGGTGTAAGGGAATGGGCACCCCCTCTCAGTAACCAGGACAAGACATAATACTTGCCTCTCATTTGGGAAGGGGGTGATGGTGACGAGTGTTGTGATTATTGAAAGGGTAAAAATGGGAAGGAGTTCAATATGGTGGATCATTTTTCCAGAGTAATGATGTGAGAGACATTTGCTAAGTGTGGCATGGATGAAGTCAAGTCGGGCAGGTGTTATTGGGTCGGGTTTCTTTAATTACTCCACGGACCCCTCTCGGCTACTGAAAATTTGCGATTTCAGGATTCCAGTGAAATTCGAGAGGAAGTTCTACAGGGAGCGGCTGTATTGCGTTGGACACCAGTTCTCGTCTGATCACTAAAGTTAAGCTAGTACTAACATGGGTGGCTGCTTGGGAAAACTGGGTGCTGCTAATGCCCAAAAATCGTCGCATTAGCGTAGCGTAGTGTCTATGCAGTTCCTGCGTTAGAACTACGCAGTGGACGGGGCTTTAACGACCCTGTAGTTGAAGGGCCCTTAAACACCAACAAAACAAAAAAAGGAAGTTCTAAAGGGTAGTAGTAAGATCAACTTTAATCAGTGTTGGGCAGCACGTAAGAGGTATGGTTAAAGAATGTTGGTGGCAGCTACTGGCACAGTACAGAATAAATTGTAGGATGACAAGAACAGGCAGTTATAAATGAATAACCAAAGGAAGTTTAAGAGTGCGAGACATCGAAGAGAAGATGGAAGTTGATTGAGGTGGTATGGACCATGCAATTGAGATGAGATAATTAGACGACTAGGTCCTACACCCGCTTGTGGGATTGTTGGGAATAGAAACGAATGGAGAAGGCGAGAACTTGCAAGCTCCACCCTGCCGTAGGTGGAATAAGAGTGATGGTGTTGATCGCAATGCACATAGGAATGAATGTCTATAGGGACCAAACCCATTAAGTATTGTGGAGAGCATGAGAATTAATTTGAATTTCATAGACGAAAGGTGGAACCCGAACACAAAGCGAAGGCTTACTGTGATAATTGCCGTACATATCTGATCAATTTCAGAACAACGTCAAATGACGTTGCCCGAAGTTTCAGCTACCTATTATACGTATTTGCGCGATGTTTGAGATCTGTAACTGTAATTAATATTAATATAATTTATTTCTACACTCACGTTATGCACTTATAATATCATTTTCAGGTTAGACAGATTATTCATCCTTTTAGACACAGGCTCATCCCCTGTGACTCGTAAGGCAGCTGCATTACAATTAGGGGAGGTGCAAAAATTGCATCCTCACGAATTGTACAATCTGTTGAATAAGGTATGACATCGGCGATAAATTTCATAACTGCAACTAGTAGACTTCATCTGAATCGTTAATATTATTTGGTGTTAGGTTCACCAATATTTGAGAAGCAGTTCTTGGGAAACAAGAATTGCTGCCGGTCAAGCAGTTGAAGCAATAATTAAAAATGTACCTCCGTGGGAACCTACTGGAACCTGCATCAAGAAAGGTGATGGGGTCTCCTTAACTAAGTATTTTATTTCATAGAACCTTAAAGACCATTTTGCATGCAAATTTTTTTTTTCTTTAGAAGAAATTGTGGATTCGGTTTCACGAACAGGCCGTATGAAATTTGAGAAGTTCGATATCAATAAAGTTTTAAGAAATGGTGCTTGTTTACTTGGATCTGAAGGAACAGAATATGAATTGGACGATGACGTTCAAGGTAAGTATGAAGTGGAGCATCTGGCAACTTTTAACTCTGTCTAACTTTTTAAATGTGTATAATAATAAAGGTACGGCTTTAAAAGAGCGGTTGGCCAAGCAGCGACAATTACTAAATAGGCGATTAGGTTTGGATGTGGCCGAAAAAGTGGGTTTGGATACCAGTTATATTTTTTCTAACGACGATTTGGCAATCGCTAAGCCTTCATCAGACCTTAAATCAGGAAACGGACGTGTGCAAGCCCAAATAAACAATGTAAACAATTTAATTTTTCTTTGTTATAATTAGGATTTTTTCTTAAAGCTGACGTAATGCAATGGTTATCTTTATTATATTAAAGAAAGCAATATCCGAGATAGTGCAAGCCGAAATTGCACAACTAGGACCCGGGCTAAGTTCGAGAGAAATAAATCGTGCTAAACGAAAAGCTAAATTAGTAGCTAAACAAAAATCTCGAGAAGCGCAGGAGTCGGCAACTACTGCTTCAAATGGGTAACAATTGTGTATTGTGAGACGAAGATTCGAATGCGAGTTAGAAAGGTTTAATTTTATGTCGTTTTTTTATTAATGACAGCAGTGAAAATGAAGAAACTGAAATTAAGAAACGAAGAACGACTAATGTGTTAGTGGAACAACCATCTCAAGAGGATATGGTAGTTCTTGACAACGTACCGGATAATACATTCCTGTGGGAAGAAGTATGTTTAATTATGCTCTTCACACGTCTTATACCAGTAGGGGGTAGCCTTGTTTTCTTGAGTCTTGTGGTCCCAAGAGTGACATCATGCAGGGCATTGTAGACATTCTTAAGCTTTCACGAGTATAGCTGGACATCTTACGAAGTGAAACTAACGAAAGTTAAATTTCTTTTTAAGACTGTTATTTTCTTATTGTAATGTCTCCATTTTTATTAATAGTGTTCCGAATGGCCCTTTGAATCATTTTGTGATCAATTATGTCAAGATCTGTTCTCGTCTTCTTGGGAAGTCAGACATGGATCGGCAACTGCTTTAAGAGACATCGTTCGGATTCACGGTTCTGGTGCTGGGAAATCCGTTGACACTAGTAGTTTTCAAGTAATTGAATACTTTAGCATGTTCTTAAATTAAAACATCATTTAACGATGCTATTGGAAGCTTATGTGTTGTACATTCAGATGGAGGCCACAAATCACATGTGGTTGGAAGATTTAGCTCTCAGGTTATTATGTGTTTTGGCGTTGGACAGATTTGGTGATTTTATATCAGATCAGGTTGGTTTTTATGCAAGTGGTGGTTGTTCACACTAATGGTGTTTTAAGTAAAGACTTCATTTTGGAGGGACATTTTGTCTAAAGGTTGTTGCTCCTGTGAGAGAAACCTGTGCACAAACTTTGGGTGCTGTATTGCATCTCATGAATGTTGACGGAGTATTTGGAGTGATGAGCGTCCTTTTACAACTCTTACTACAAAAGGAATGGGAAGCACGACATGGTGGGCTTCTAGGTTTGAAATACCTTTTGGCAGTTAGGCAGGTAATGATTTTAAAAATTTGTTGCTATGTGATAATTGACATTATCTAAAAAGTGTATTCCTCATGATAGGACATTACCTCCGAGTTATTACCTAGAGTTTTTCCTCCAGTTTTTCGTGGGCTGCAAGATGAAGTTGATGATGTAAGTGCTGTGGCTGCGTCTGCTTTAGTACCTGTATGTGGTGTTCTTGTAAAAGAACTTCCTAATGAGGTTGGTATTTTACTTGTCCTGATTAGTTGTGGATTATTGATGGCCTGATGATGATCAAATTATTTAATTTTTATTTATTAGATTCCAAAGGTAGTCGCATTATTGTGGGATTCTCTGTTAGAATTAGATGACTTGACTTCATCGACAAATTCCATCATGGCCTTGTTAGCGTCGCTGTTGTCTTTTCCAAAAACTGAATTGACAAAGTAAATTTTTGAATACTAATGTCCCTCTACCATATTATTACTAATGTTTAAAAACAAAGATAAAACTCATCGTTTGCAGAATTGATGGCTAAAATATCACAGATTGTTCAATATTGTGATTTAAATTTTCTAGTCTAGTGGATCTACCTCTTAGTGTGCTAGTGCCAAGATTATGGCCATTTTTAGGCCATGCGTCTACATCTGTGAGAAAGGCTACATTACAAACATTATTTGCTTTGTTAACTCAAAAAAATTCCCAGGTGAGTTGAGTAGAACTCGAATCTGTAGATTAATGGATTTGTAGACGACATGCACACTACTTGTATTTCAGGAAATGTATTCCAGTTGGTTGATTCCAGTATTGCCTGATGCCTTACGTCATGTTTTTCAACGTTGCATTTTAGAGCACGAACCAGACATTCAGGAATTGATATCATCTGTACTGTATCTAAAATCATTTTGATAATACATCTCGTTCCAATGAGTTTCTTTGAGATTTTTTTATATTGTTTTAGGTTTGGTATGGTCTTCTGCAAAATTCACCTTTAGATGCTTTACTGACGGCAGCATGTCCATACCTAGGAGGATGGCTTTGTCTTGCAATGCAGCCATCAAGATTACCTATTGGACCGAGTTTACTTATTGAAGCTAAGCATAAAGGAAAAGTATGATAATGAAATTGTAGATAAATATCATCATCGTACCCTTATCCCACCTGTGGTAGGGTTCTGGCTCTCCACTCTCGCCTATTTCTCATCGTCTGCTTTGGTCTTCCCCTGCCCCGGGTACTTCCAATGACCTGCATCCCTGTAATGGATCTAACCAGCTCCTTCCCTCATCTCATTACATGGCCATACCACTTCGTATTTATTCTCTCTCATTTTTCTGCGATGTTCCCCATCCCCAAGCTACCCCTCGCATATTCATTCCTAATTCCATCTGCTCTTAACACCCCACCCATGTACCGCAGCATTTGGATTTTAGCTACCCTCCTTCTAATGTCATGGTTCTTTTGCACTGCCCAACACTCTGATCCATACAGCACAGGTGACCGAACCATTGCCCTGTAGAATTTTCCCTTTAACTTTATTGGAACCCTCCGACCACACAGGACTCCACCTGTCTGTCTCCACTTCATTGAACCTATGGGCCACATCCAAATCTATTTCTCCATTATTTTGAAACACTGATCCTAGGTACTTGAACTTCTGCATCTTGTTAACTACCTCGCCTCCGCAGAGTACGTCATCATCGTTTTCATGTCCTTCCAAATTTAAACTATATACTGTCTTCCTCAAGTTCACCTCTCTCTTCTATCGTTGTTCTAATATTATTGAGCCCCTTCACTTGGAAGCCTATAGTGAATCATTAAATATCGTGTATCATAAAATTTGAAGCATCATAGCCTATTAAAACTCTCCGTCGTTGAGATGGGGCAACTGGATAAACCCATTACAATGAATGTTACCTGCTCAAAGGTTATCATATACGGCGTTTATTAATAGGCGGCTTTATGGAAATAAGCATATTGCATTATCATCTTTTTAATTGTAGGAAAAAGCCTGCGGCAGAGTTCGTCCTGGGGCAGTAATCGATAGTATTGCTGGACAAAAAGTGTCCACTGAGAAATATTATATTGGAGGAATGGAATCTCTTAATGATAGTCATCAAGAAAGAGAAAAGTGTGTAGTTAGAGCTAGATGCACAGCTGGGAAGTAAGTGATTTGTTGCGCTGAATGTTGGCTGTCGTGTTAAGTTCGTAAGTTTTTTTTCTTATTGTAGACTGCTAGGTGCATTATCATTTTATGTTTCTCAACCCTTGGATGGAGTCGTTTATCCGCCTGATGTAGAGTCCCCTGTTGATTGCTATGCAAAGTTACTACTATTTCATCTAAAGTCAAAGTCTGCCATTCAACGGTTTACAATTTCTCTCGTTCTATCAGAATGGGCAACCAGTGAAGTGAGTTTACACTTTTACTGTGTGCGTGTGTTGTTAACTACTATATTATTTAGTATTTGAAGCTTCGTTTGAATTCCGGGATAGAATTAAAATTTAAATCCATTATCCCTGAAGATTGTATGAAACAATCAGAGTGTTGTATAGACTTGTGTTCACTGGATACTGAACCCTTGCCACAAACCAGCAATGAGTTTGTTAAAAAAATTATTAAAAAAAGCAATTTTTTTGTGCTTCTAGAATTGCCTGTGCCCATTGTCCGTCAAGAAGGAACTGCTCGAGTGTCTGTGTGAGGGAATCTATTATGATGAAATAGCATTTACGTTTTCCCGAATGCAACAGGAGTGCAAGGAGTTTTTAGAGCTGTTAAGATGTAATGGGTTACCTTCCGACACACTTTGTTCACCAGGGTTGGTTTCAGTTTTTATTTAAATGCATGTTAAGACATGATATCAGTACTTTTGTATGAGATTTTAATCACTTTTTCTTTTAAAGAAGTGTTTTAACAATTGAACAAGCTGGTGCAATGTTAACTACTGGTTTTCATAATATAATTAGTGTTTCTAAATTTAAACCCGGTGTTACAGAGGTAATTTATTAGTTTTTTTTTAGTGTTTTCAGTAAATTATTGATGATGGATCATCTGATATTATTTTATAGTTACTCGAAGAAAGAAGAAAATCTGTATTGAACACCGTCAGCTTAACAGCTCACGAACAAAATTCCCTAAATGTCACGTATGTTAGTCATTGAAGATATTTGTGTGTGACTTGCACAGCATGCTCCTTACGAGTTAATGATTTTTTTCCTAGTGTTCAAGCAGCAATTGCAACTGCTGTTGTAGCTCTAAATTATATCCCAGAAAAGTTAAATCCGATTATTAAACCGCTAATGGACTCTATAAAGAAAGAAGAAAATGAACAACTGCAGGTAACGTTCATCGTGACACTTAGAAAATGTCATATAATGATATGTGGTAATTTATGAAATATTTTTAGAAACTTTCAGCAAAAAGTCACACTAGATTAATGAAGCTGTGCATCAATCGTACGCCCTGCCCAAATCCTAAAATTATCAGGAATATATGTGCATTTCTTTGTGGTGATCCTAATTATACTCCATTAATTAAAAATAATGAACAACAGCCTCCTACTCCATATTTGTCAGTTGCTTCAGATGGAGGACTTGGGGGACGTAATTGTTCACCTCCTCAAATAGCTGAGATGTATGAAGGGATTATGACACTCCACAATCAGCAAAAGGTATATTGTTCATAATGAAAATATGGCATTTAACTCTTGAATTCTTCAACAGTGGCTTAATCTTTTGTTTTTCTTCTCTAGATTGCTGAAAAAGCTAATTTACGTCGTGTCAATTCTTCATCAAAATCTCGACAATTGTCTTTAAATGTTGATATTCCTTTGGACGATACAGCTTTAAATGGTGCAAATGACGAGGTAAATATTTCAGCAAAAATGAATTTTTATTTAAATTTTTTCACCTCTGGATCAAGATTGAATTTTCTAGGTACAACGGCTGAATGAATTAAAACATCGAGGTGCGAAGTTTGCCATCATGGAGGCTGCTAAGTATTTTCGATCTGATTTACCAACCTCTCTTCCAAATCTTTGGGAAGCAATATGGTCACCTCTGAACGCCGTCAATCCAGAAACTTTCAGTAAGCTATAATTCATGTCTGATGCGACTGTTATGAAAGATTTTCTTCTTGAGTGTTTATCCACTTTTAAGATCCCGATGACTTAATTGGCAAAGATGAAATGGCCCAAGAATTAGTAAACGGATTGCAACTGTTAAGTGTCATCGGTCCAGCGCTAAATTTAGACTTGCATAACTGTGTAAGTGGTATATTTTTTGAAGGTTTTTTTTTTATTATCTTCCTTCTTTTCCTTTGTTATTTAGGGGAGACACGGCAATACTTAAAATATTAATTTTGTCTTTGATAGTTGATCACTAAACTGGATCATTTATCTTGTTGTCTGAATCATCCTTACACTGCTGTCAGGCACATGGCTGCACGATGCTTTGGAATGATGAGTAGAGTCATCACTTCAGATACAATGATAGTAGTTTTGAGGGATGTCCTTCCTCTGTTAGGTGCCACAGACGTTGACAGAAAACGACAAGGCGCCATCGAAACATTAGCATGTATCCTTTTACAAGGGGAATTAAAATGGAGAGAGTGTCAGATTGAATGGCACAGAGAGAGAGAGACAGACAGGGAGAGTGAGTGAAATTTGAAGGGAGAGAAGGACGACGACAGTACACAAGCGAGACAGAATTTAAAAATTTTCTTTAACTTTACGTTAATCATTAGGCATAATTGATCAACTGGGGTTTGACTTGGTACCCTACATTGTCCTTCTGGTGGTGCCTGTGATGGGCAGTATGAGTGATCATAATCAGTCTGTAAGACTAATGGCTACCTCGTGTTTTGCAACGTTAGTTAGATTGATGCCACTCGATGGTGTAAGCAAGGAATCGGGATTGCTTAATGAAGAATTGCTAAAACGTAAAAAAGAGGAAAGGCACTTCTTGGATCAGTTGTTCGACACTAAAAAGTTGGAGAGTTACAAAGTTCCTGTGTCGATTAAAGCTGAACTTCGAGCTTATCAACAGGTAGGTACTATAGGTGTAAGATAGCTGGACATAGTAATTGAGTATTTGTCTCTGCCGCACGTATTTTGTTTCATTTGTAGTCAATACCAATCGCATAATTTCATTCTTGCATGAAATTAATATTCTCTACATGTTTTGTTGTCGTCGGTTTTTATGTTTTTGGTTTTAGGATGGCGTGAATTGGTTGGCATTTCTTAATCGCTATAAATTACACGGAATACTCTGTGACGACATGGGTCTGGGCAAGACTTTACAGTCCATTTGTATTTTAGCTGGTGATCATTATTATCGTGAACAAGAATATAAAGTAATTTCTGTGATTGAATTTCTAATGATAATGTTGGCAAGAAAATGTTGACCGAATATAATTAACCTTTTTTTTTTTTTTTTTAAAAATAACAGAAAACTAAAAGTCCAGATTCGACACCGTTACCATCGTTAGTTGTTTGTCCACCAACGTTAACAGGACATTGGGTTTACGAAGTGGAGAAATTCGTAAGCAGACAATATTTACAACCGTTACACTACACAGGCCCACCGTTTGAAAGACAGAGGTTTTTATAATATTTAAACTATTTCATTTTGGGTGGGGAAACAGAATGATTTTAATGTTAGTTACAGGATATTCATGTTTGATTTTCGTCTTTTTATCGTTCAAGGTTACGAAGTAAAGTTAAAAAATGTAATTTGGTTATAGCTTCGTATGATATAGTCAGAAATGATATTGAATTTTTCTCTTCTGTCAAGTGGAATTATTGTATCTTAGATGAAGGTCATGTTATCAAAAATGGCAAAACGAAGGTAATTATTACAAAATTGATACTATTGTCTTAATGCTAACTGACTTAATTTAAGGAAATTCCTTTTCTTTCTTTTATCGAAGTTATCTAGAGCTATAAAACAATTAGTTGCCAATCACAGATTGATATTATCAGGCACACCGATTCAAAATAATGTCTTGGAATTGTGGTCGTTATTCGACTTTCTTATGCCTGGTTTCTTAGGCACTGAAAAACAATTCACAGCTCGGTATAGTAAACCAATTTTACTCAGTCGAGATGCAAAAAGTTCTTCTAAAGAACAAGAAGCTGGTCAGTGGCTTATTTTTTTTCTCACTTATTCTCTATAATTATTTTATTATATTATTTGGGAGGGGTTTTTTTTGTAAATTTAATAGGTGCACTAGCAATGGAGTCACTTCATCGTCAAGCTCTGCCATTTCTTTTAAGGAGAATGAAGGAAGATGTGTTGCAAGATCTACCTCCTAAAATTATTCAAGATTATTATTGTGATTTAAGTCCATTACAAGTAAGGGTGGTTGTTAAAAGAACAAACGGTGTTATTACCATATATTGCAATAACATTTCAATTTATTCGCCCGTTGTAAGGTTCAATTGTATGAAGATTTTGCAAAGTCAAGGGCAAAGAGATCTTTGGAAGACTCTCTCAATCAAGAAGATACGTGTGGAATACAAGGAACGTCTCACATCTTTCAGGTGCTGTACCAATATGTGTTGAATTTTGATCGATAAAAGGTGGTTAGCTTGCTTTCGCGGTTAATTTGTAGCGTGCTTGAGGCCTCACGGCCTTAAGGTTCGAGTCTGAGTTAAGTGGAGGGGAAACTTTCCTCCCAAGTACCCTCGCTTCCGTTTTTAATACTGTGGAAGTGGATACGATGTTACCCCCACCACCACTCCAGCCTACAGGAAAAATGGGCCCATTCAACAGGAAAAAAAAATTAGACGTCTAGGTCACCTTTTAAATATTGTTGGTTTGTTTTATTTCTAGGCTTTACAGTATCTTCGAAAAGTTTGTAATCATCCAAAGCTTGTGTTGTCTCCACAACACCCTGAATATGAGCACATTCAGAATCTTTTGAAAGAACAAAATAGTTGTTTATCTGATATTCATCTTGCCGCCAAACTACCAGCTTTAAAGTACGGTTTATTTTCTTTGTTGTTTATTACCGGTTTCAATTTAGGAGAGTATATTACTGGTTTTTTTAATGCCCCCTTTTAGACAACTTTTGCTCGATTGTGGAATCGGTGCTGAAACGAGTCAAGACATGGTTGTCAGTCAACATAGAGCTTTAGTCTTCTGCCAATTAAAAAGCATGTTGGACATTTTGGAAAAAGATTTATTCCAGTAAGTAGTATTGATCTTATCAACAGTTGTCGTCATAAAACCATAATAATGATCTTGTCCTAAGCCTCGAGGAGTGAGAGAGGAAAATGAGAATTATAGCGTGATATTTCTTGGTGTACAGGATGCATATGCCAAAAGTAACTTATTTAAGACTTGATGGAAGCATTCCAGCTGGACAAAGACATGGAGTCGTTCACAGGTAAGTTGGCATTGCTTAATCGTGTCCTGAAAGAACCTGCAACGTGCTCTTCAGTGAATACTACTGAATTTTCATGCATTTTCCGAGCATGTGACTTGTACCCTTATTTGGGTGTGTAGGGAAATTTGGAGATTGGTCACCTCCATCTCTCCCTCTCCCCCCACTCCGCCTGGAGTCCAATCGTCCTACAACAAATTGTCAACGCGTCTCCCTGCGAGTTTCCCAGCGCCCCCCCCACGTTGGGAGAGGCGAATTGCGTAGGGCACGCCAGTTCTTGTCTGATCACTGAAGTTAAGCAGCGCAACCCCAGCTATTACTGGCATGGGTGGCCGCTTGGGAAAACTGGGTACCGCTAGTATCCAAAAATCGTCGCATTATTGTAGTGTCTGTGTAGTCCTTGCATCAGAACCATGCTGTGGACGGAGCTCTAATGACCTTTGTAGTTGAAGGGCCCTAAAACACCAACAAACAACAACAATCCCTCCCACTAAACATTTTCTAAGCTGCCCTTTGCATTTTAATTTTTTTAATCATTGCATAATTTTGGGGGTGGATTAAATTTCAGGTTTAACACTGATCCATCAATCGACGTGTTACTGTTAACGACTCAAGTAGGAGGGCTAGGTATTAATTTGACAGGAGCCGATACAGTAATATTTGTAGAACATGACTGGAATCCAATGAAAGACCTCCAAGCTATGGACAGGGCTCATCGAATTGGTCAGAAAAAAGTTGTTAATGTGTATCGCTTGATAACCAAAGGAACTCTGGAAGAGAAAATTATGGGGTAAGTATATCTTATATCGTAAAATCTCGCCTAGAGTCGGTGGATTATACGCGAAACAGGTTCATTTAGTGCGGACTATATGCGAGGGTGGTCTATAAGTGAAACCATGAGTTCTCAGTGAAAACTGCTCCTCATATTCTGAAGATTTTATTACACTGAACGATACGTTCTTATTTATGATATTGCAATATATAGAAAAAAATCTTTCACATTTCAATCTGATATTTCATATTCAAATTCATTTGACCCAATTGCCCCTACAAGTTACGCCACTCGCTACAGTCGGATTTTTAAAGTGTGGACCAGTGGCGTAGCCCCCCCCCCTCCCCTTGGGTCTCGAATATAACGAAGCGCTATACACCCTACCGAGTCATATCCCTCCCCCATAGAAAATCCTGGTTCACCCTGTCGACAGTCATATCCCCCCCCTTCAGAAAATCCTGGCCATGCCACTGGTGTGGACTCTACGTGAGATTTTACGTTAATTAAAAAAAATTTCGCTTACTTTTGACAGTCCTTAAAATGTGATGTTGTCGCCAAACAGATTGCAGAAGTTCAAACTGACAATTGCAAATACGGTAATAAGTCATGAGAATTCGAGTTTGCAGTCCATGGGAACGGATCAGCTGTTGGATTTATTTACGCTAGATGATCCCAAGAAAAATACCACAAATTCAAGCACTTGTAGCCAATTTGAATTGGCATCGGACAGTAGAGGAAACGGAGGACCTCAAGTAAAAGGAATGAGGGCAGTGCTGGAAACATTGCCAGAACTTTGGGATAACCAACAATACGAAACTGAATATGACCTTAGTAATTTCTTACAATCTCTTGGGAAAAGTTAGCTCTGATATCAAGATTTTTTTTTTCTTTCACTCCTCCCCAATGTGATTTTTTTTTTTTTATAAGGAAACGTTTATCAGTCCTCCCTCTAAAGTTCCACAAGTGTGTTTCAGTGTAAGTTTTAATTATTGAGTATTCATATGCTGTATTTTTCTCTCAGCATTAACCATCACTGTTGTTATTCCCACATTAATTTTGGAAATAACTTCAGGGGAGAAAAAGAGACTTTGATATTATCAACCTTTTAGCAAAATTGAATGTGGATTGTTAGTCCCAAAAAAAAAAAAAGTGTGGACGAATTTAAACGTTGGCTGGTTGTGTATGATACTTGTGTTCTTTTATTGAAGCTGGGATATATTTTATCTACTTAATAACTAATGAACAAAAATAAATGTATATGTTCTTTTTCTTCATATAAAATTATTGATTTACTGAATCTTTTGTACACTTCATATATATACTACTTTTATATTATACATTTGTAATTTCAACTTACTAGATTGTTAACCAAAACTTTGGACAAAAAGGATCGAGGTTGACAGGAAGGTAATGTTGTCCTTTAAGGTTGAAAGTCACTGTGTAATTTCTAGAAGACTGTACTTTCAGCTTCCATCAAATGTATGAGAAATACACGATGCCAGGCCTGCATCACACGCGATTGTCACAAGCGATAATCACAAATTATATCACGTACACTTTGCTGGGTCTGTGTGACGATAATTTTCCGAAAGTACCCTCAAAATAGTAGTAAACATATCCTCCCTAGAGAATCTGTTTCGGAAGACGAATTCGTGGAGGTATGACGTAAATAATTCTGGTGAGTTCCTGAAGTTTTTGCGCATTTTACGCTTAGCACGCATCCATGTGTTTTCAACGTTCTGGGCATGAATTTTGGGGTTTGGTCGGTCCACGAAGTTTTCTTCATCAATAATGACATCATGTGTGTAGATGCCTTTATCAATGTTGGCTATGTCAGCATACATAGCCCATCCTTCAGAGATTATGTGTGATCCAGGAAGTATATACTGTCTTATAATTCGCTGAAGTACGCCTGCTGTGCGGTTGGGTACCTCGACAAGGAAGCATCTGCCTGTGCCCCTCTCAATTCCACCAAAAACCCAGCGGCCATCTCGCCACTGGCCACGCTGGTATTTCCGGTGGAAAAACTGAGATTGGTCGATTTCAACCGTAATTGGTGTTCCATTTTTGTCGAGCCCTCCAATTTCTTCTGGGTGGTTTTCCAACCACACAGCACACTCCTCACGCAGAAAACTACCCCAGTTGACACATGTATGCGTGCTGTGGATGAGTGCCTCGCGTTTGATCTCCTTCTGCGGCCGATCATAGGCCCAGCCGTAAGTGGCCATGATAATCTGTCCGAGAGAGAGGTGACTCCTGGACAAGAAGGAGCCCTGCCTTATAGATGTCTTCTTGCGGCAGGTTGCGCAGCTCCATCTCTTCCCATCACTACGTTTAGAGTCTGCAATTAGTGAACATGGTTGTTGGCACTTGGGGCAAGCACAGCTGTTCTTTATCAAGCCGCGTTTTGCAAGCCAGTTCATGCATCGTTCTGAATCAGAAATTTGGGCGACCAATGTGAAATATACCAGCATCTCATTCCTGTCACACATTGGGATCACTGTGTCGGGTGGCACAATGTTGATGGTAGCACGTGGCCTCCCAACTTTGACGTCCATTGACAAAACAGTGGAAATTCTAAAGCTGGTAATATTGAGAAGATATCTTTTTAGACTCGCATCGTGAATGGTTCAAAACATAAATTTTGTACAACGCCTACCAAATAATATTTTCATTCAGTGTAAAATAAAATTTTACTTACAAAAAGGGCTTCACTATAAATACAGTTGTTGACAACTCGGCAGAAAACATTGGAATTCAAATGTTGGTCACTTAAGCGCTCGCAAATTCCGGAAGTAGAAACTTGCGACGGAAGTATTATTCTGCTATTATTCGAATCTGCGTTCTCTCATCGTTGTAAGAAATCAGGTCCCATTTTGATGTCAAATTGTCTATAATGTTTAGGTTGATATATAGGAGCTCAGTTGTTGAAGAGTTATGCGTAGTTTTAGGGCGAAATATTACCCAACAAAATGTATATTCACTAACAGCTCCAATTTTCAATGCGTTGTTGAGGAGTAGTCGTTCGAATTCTGCTTGGCAGCCATCAACTTCTAAATCTTCTCAAGTTGAAAATGAAAGTATTAAATCAGGTACTGATGTCTTTGGGACTTTACAAGATGAGTATATTGAACCTTCTCGGCGTAGAAAAAGGAAATTGAGACTTGCCGCAGTCAAAGCTACAACATCTCAGCATCATTCAAAGTAATGACTAGATCTGCGTTTCAGTGAATTGATTCTCGAATTTTCTTAATTTATTTAGAGTTCCCGTAAACAATATTTTTTTTTCTTAAATGATATATTTACCGTCGTAGAAATTCAAACTTTGCTGAGGATGACAGTGACCAGTTCGGTTTACTGAACCCACCATCTCTTAAACACATTGAAGATATGCCGACGACAGATGTCGGTGAAAAATTAATGGACAGATATGAAAGTCGGACTCCTCGGTATAATAAGGACCTAAGATATTTTAAGCAGAAAATAAAGGACTTTCTTAAGGAACGCAAGGCAAGTAAACAACAGTGCTTATTGGTTGAAGTATTACCGGTATTCATGTCAGATAATGCTCCCTTAATTACAAACAGCTGAAAGACGCCTTAAGTGTTTTGACGGAATTAATTGATGAAGCACGACATGTTCCTGATTATTACACCTATGATCTACTTATTGGTGGTTGCGGAAAGGCAGGGTACACTCGCATGGCATTTAAATTATATCGGCAGGTATGGTGGTACACTAAACACAAATATAAATGAATTAATTAGCAATGAAAAAGCTATGGTTAAAATTTACTTGAGCAGATGAAAGATAGACGGCTAAAAGTAAACAATGTTACGTATACAGCTTTATTTAATGCATGTTCAAATTCACCGTGGCCAGAAGATGGATTGAAAAGAGCGCATGGACTTTATGATGAAGTGATAAGAAAAGGAATTTTACTTAATGCAATTAATTATCACGCTGCCATTAAAGGCTGGTAGAGGTTTGTTTACTTTTTTTGTGATAGTAAGACATAACTTTGAAGTATAATTCCTTTCGTTTTTTTTTTAGCTTTTGGACGCTGTGGTGATTTACAAATGGCCTTTCGTTTAGTAGATGAGATGGTGAGAAACGGCGTTGGAGTCACCTGCGAAACTTTTAATTTCTTATTAAATGGTTGTGCAAGTGATCACCAAACTGGCTTCCTTCAAGCCATACGAGTTAGTTTTGTTTTATTATTTTAATGGAGTCTTTTGTTGTAATATGTTGTTTAAAACATATTCGTTGTTTAGGTTTGGAAAAAATTGCGGGAGAAAAAAATTCAGCCGGATCTCTATAGCTATAATCTTCTTTTAAGAATTGTTAGGGATTGTAATTTGGGAGATCCAGAAACTGCTAGTAGATTGCTCTTTGACGATCCAAATTCATCACATTCTGGTGTGTACATTCCACCAGGTAGTAGAAAACAAGTGATTCAGGAGACAGATTCACAATCGGCACTTTACCATCAACAACAAAGTCACAAGAATGAATTAACTGTTGAAATATCTCCACAATTTCCCGATGTTTTGGCACCAACAACAAATTCTGGCAGTGTAGTGGCATTACAAATCGCTGCAAAACGTCAAGACAGGTTGGTTAAGTTAAATTTTGATTATTTTTTTCTCAAAGTCATAAAAAATGTGCTATTTAAGCATATATTTTTTTATTTAAATTACAGGCTATATATGTTAGGAGGAATGTATGGCCTGTTTTACCGAATGACTAAAGATAATGTAGAACCGAATCTCAAAACGTTTACTCAGTTATTGGAAGTTATTCCGCCAACCTTAAAAGACGAAGAAAATCTTTTAGCAATAATGAAAGAAAAAGGAGTCAAGCCAGACATTGATTTCTTCAACATGCTAATAAAAAAACGAAGTGGCCGAAGCAATATCAAAGCAGTTAAGGTACGAACGTTTATTTCAATCCACTCTGTAGACTAATCTTATTCATTTATTATTAACCTGTTTCCGGCCTATGGCAAGGTCGGGTGCCCATTTTGTCCCATTGGGACATACCCATCATACCCTTCTCCAGCTCGAAACTGGGTCGGGTCTGCGAGTTCCAATCCTCCACCCCCGCCAATCCCCATCCAGGCCCCCATCCACCCCGCACACACCTATGTCCTTTTGTACCACCTGCTCCCACGTCCGCTTTGGTCTTCCCTTCCCCCTGCTGCTCCCTACCACCTGCAGTCCCACGATGGACCTAACCAGTTCCTCCTCCCCCTTCTCATCACATGCCCATACCACCTCAACCTGTTTTCCCTCATCTTCTCAGCGATGTCTCCAACCCTCAGACTACCTCTAACATGGTCGTTTCGGATCCTGTCAGCTCGTGACACCCCACTCAAAGCGCAGCATTCGCATCTCAGCCACCTGCATTCTCCTTTCATGGTCCTTCCTCACGGCCCGACACTCTGAGCCATACAGCATAGCTGGCCTAACCACAGTTCTGTAGACTTTGCCTTTTAGCTTAATAGGCACTCGGCGGTCACATAGGACTCCACTTGCCTGTCTCCACTTTAGCCAACCTGCCTTTGAGGATGAGTATTTTCACGCAGCTGACCCCTAAACTAATATTGCAATCCCTGTACTGATTTATCGTCGTCCTATTTTGATTCTTTGGGGCACTTTTTCCTCCACCGACGCAAGCTCCTACTCTTGGCGATCTACACATGTTATATCTTCCATGGTACAAAGGGTTCTTTAAAGTGTAGTGTGACATCGGACTCCCACCACACGGGGCCATGGCTTAACTTTCCATCCGACGGCAAACGCCTTGGCGGGTCTCTCGCTCGAATGAAGCTAAACCATCTCTGGTCAGGATCAAACCTGGAACCTTGACAGAGTACATATAAACTTTGAATTTATTCGATCTTCTTTTCAGGACGTTTTGACTTTGGTAGCCAAAGAAGGGCTGTATGTTGACATTGCTACTTTTGGAAGCTTGGCTTTAAGCTGTCATGATTGGGGAAGTGCTAAACAGTTGTTAAAAGATATGAAAGTAAGTTAAGAGACTCAATTCTGCATTCAGATCCTGAAGGTGATATCGTTTTCCTTTTCCACATCATAGTACCCTATGTGGTTATCAGAGACAAAATTAACACCTTCACCCAGGTGAACCTGTCTGGAGTGACCCTGCATGCGGTTTGCAAAGCTCAAGAGGCAGAACCAATTCTTTTGCATGCGAAATTGAAAATTTATTCTGTCACTCTACTAGGATGCTGGTTTTCGTCCAAATATTCATATCATGGGTGCTCTGGTGCATAAAGCATGCACCATCAAAGATTTCTGGTACTTGATTGATATGCTGAAATATATGAAAACTGAAGAAGTGGAACCATGTCCTAAGTTACTTGTGGAATTAGAGACTTTGATTACTGATACTAAAGAGTTTATTGTAGATCAGGTACATATTTAGGTTTTTATACGCGCTACAACAATCTTATGACGTTTTTTTTTTCTATTCATTTGCTTTATTTATTTATTTACAGGAAAAAAATGGAGTTGTATTTAGCAACAATGATAATCGTATAAAAAGTTTCAGGGCGTTTTTGATGTACTACAAACAATGGTTACAAGAAAGAAAGGTTGATGTGCCACCACATCCTTGGCAAGCATATCGAATAGCTAAAAGTGAAAATGATGATGATGGTGACTTTATAAAATAATTCTTCTTGAATTTAATATTATATTGGAAGTTCTGGGTCGAATTTGTTCCATAACGTAATGAATTCTTTCTGAAATTGCTCTACCAGAGATGGATCATTTGTTATGCATATGTTTTCGTGGTTGCCAGTAATTGCTTTCCACGTCCAATTAAATGAGCCATTAATCAAAATGCTGTGGTCAATAATTACAAATTTGTGATGCATTAAGAAGTCTGATTGATTGCATCGTATCGCAATCCCTGAAAAGATTCCAATAATTTATACAGTCGTGAGTTCTCAATATATATATAAGCTGTCAAATAAATTTACCTTCAGCTCTTAATCTCCCTATTTGTGGATTAGATTGATCACTGTTATCCCGGTCTGTAATAACTCTAATTCTAACGTCACCACGACTTCTCATTTTCAAGATTGCAGCACAGAGTTCAGGACATGTGATGAGATACACGCATATGTCAATAGTTTTTTTCGCTTTATTAAGATAAAGTATTAAATGTTCTAATAGAGCTGCTTTATGTGAAAATTCACAATTCTTTCTTTTACAACCGTTGCTATTTTCATAATAAAATCGACAAGGAAGTTTAGATTCTGGAAAAAATAATGCGTGATGATAAATACTGTCTCCATCTTTAGTTTCACCTTCTATTTGCCGTTCTAAGTTTGTTTTCTTAGTGCGTTTCCGATCCCATATCCAAATTGCCACATACATTACTGCATCGACTAGAATTCCACCAAGAAGTAACTGACTAACAACTTTAAAATATGACATGTTTACCCCAAGGATAAATTAAAAAGAAACTCCAATTAACCGCGACTTTCTAAACTACTTCCGGAAGGCATATCTTGTCTAGACCTTAGCGCTATCTGCAGGACAAATAGGAAGTTGTGTCCTTAGAGCCAACCCGTGGTGAGCAAACAAATTTTCGTTAGTTTTATGTGTCTGTAACTTATTATTATAACCAACGAAGCATTAATGTACCTGCCAAAGTTTCTATTTCGGTTGTATAATGCGATGTTGGAACAAGTGCGGTAGGCCGACATCCCCCACAGACAACCCAGCCAATATTTCTGCGGGTTCCAGACGCCTGTTTGGGGTGCCCCCAGTTAGACCGTGTTCAGTGGACTCTTAGACCCGACCCTGCCAAAGGCGGGATAAGTGTGATGATGATGATTATGTATCGGAAACTTTCAACTTTTCAAAAGGCAATGGCTAAATTATGACATTTGCAAATCATTTATTGATAGTTACATAATTTATTTTCAAAAAAATCAATAACAACAAAAACAATGCAATTATTCAATTACTCTAATTTTTTTTACAAAAAAAAAATCTGTTGAATCTGAACGAAGATGGGGAACTTTGCGTATAGTAAAAGTAACCAGTTCACGAATACCAATAAAAATGGCACATTGAAAGCCTTTGAGACTAGTATACCTTATTTTTATGTAATAAAAATATATCAAATGTTTTATCTAGCAATTTAATATCAAATAGTATTAACATTTGACTGCTCTTTTGGTGTAGACTGGAATGTAGAGAGTACCTAAAACCAAAACCAAAAAAAAAATAAATAAATAAAACCTCATTACTTATCAATTTTAGAAGTATAATATCACTTATTTGCATTAACACTTACATTACTTATAATTTTAGCCTGAAAAAAGTTACTAGCAGCAGTTGTTAACTTTTCTTTCTGTCCAATTCGACATCTTAAATAACCGTATAAATTAGCACCATTCAGAGCCAATCCAATACAAACCACCATCTAACAGATGGAATTAATATATTTTAAAATACTGACAATATTAACCTCACTAAATCAATTTTATGAAATAATAATAAAAAAACGTATACTTACAAACCAATTCAATTTAAGACCAATAAGTGTGGTGAAAAAGAAAACAACCCACAAAATAGGTGCCAAAAACAATGCTAACCAAAATATTCTGGAATCAGAATCTCCGATTAAATATTTCTCTGATTCCTACAACGTAAAAAGTTAATAGTATAATAGTTTATAATAATTATTATTTTTTTTGAAGGAGAAAAAATGATAAATGATTACCTTTCTAGACTCGAAAACCCAGTGACTTTTCCCTTCTTGATCTATGTAATTCCACCATCTCAAACCAACTAACAAACGACCAGTAATATTTTTAACGGTCCAGAAATCAGCTGATAATAACAACACGATAATAACAAAACTGGCAATGAAATTACTGCTGAACCATCCACAAAACAAATAAACTATCACAGCCAAGAAACGGAATACAATATGAAATAATGCAGCTACTGGATGCCTGCAACAAGAAGCAAAAATTTCAAGGAGTGTGTGTATATATTGTACACCTCTATAACTCTCTAATAGTCAACCTCTATAATTAATAATACGTGAAAAAAAAATCACACTATACCTCGTCTTATTTCTTTTTTGCGGCGAATCATCATCAGTAAATCCTAGACCTCCATCGTCTGTATCTTGAAGAAGTCCCTACAAATTAACAAAACACAATTGACTTTAAAACTTACACGTACATCCACCGAAACACTTTCACCTTCAACAATATGGGACATTTCTGAAATACATTCGTACTGTTCGTCAGTAGTGTAAAGTTTTTATCTTTGCCACTATACTATTCTAACATAGTATCATAAACATTTAAAAATATATGTATACTATTTCCTTAAATTTCAAATCGGTGATTTAATTACTCAACAATTAAATTGTGGTTAATTAAATACAACAGTCATAAATTCATTTCGGGGAGCCCATATGAAACCTAATGTCCATAAATGGGACATGAATTCTAATGTCCATAAAATTTTTAAGATAAAATTCACCTATTAATCTGTTATTGCTAATAGGAGGCGGAAGGAAAATAATAACAACTACTACAATGTTAAAATAATTTAATATATATAAAAATTTACCACAGTTGCAGTAGCCTCCATGTTTATAAACTTAGTTAGTCTAATCGGAGATAGAGGGCGCACCTCACACAAGGATATCCGTCAAATTCGATTTGGTGAAAAAGTTACAACGACGAAGACGGGGTAGGTCGGGAATCTAAAATGTTAATAAAAAATAAGTAATTTATATAGTTTTTAGTTTTTAGCAGTATTAAAGTAGAGAAATGCATGGTGAAATGAGTGCTCAAGACCTTAAGGATCAGGGTAATCGTTTGTTTAGTGCAAGAAAATATGAAGATGCGATTGCGTGCTATAGTAAAGCAATTGTAAGTAAAAACGACCGCAATAGAAAAATCACATCATCATTTTATAATAATCATTATTATTATCACCCCTATAAGCGTTTTTTTAATATCCAAATAAAAGTCCCATTTCAAATTTGATAGCCACAAGTATATTCTAATTAAATTCCCATTACGGTATGCATAAATAATTGTTATTGTTGAGTCTTTTTAACTTGTATTTAGCAGATCAAGACTTCATCCGTTCCAACTTATTTCACCAATAGAGCTTTGTGTTATTTAAAATTAAAGCAGTGGGAATTAGCATGTCAAGATTGCAAAAGGGCCTTAGATATGGACCCTTCTCTTATCAAGGGCCATTTCTTCTTAGGCCAGGCACTTTTAGAAATTGATTGCTGTGACGAAGCCATTGTTCATTTTCAACGAGGTACTTGTACATGTTCGATATTAATCCATTCATATTTTTTTTTACTCCATATAACTTTTATAAATATGATTTCTTACCTCCATTTTTTCTTTTTTGATTTCTTTTTATTTTCAATTTCAGCCAGTGATTTAGCTAAAGAACAGAGGCTTAATTTTGGCGATGATATTGCATTACAATTGAGGTTAGCCAAAAAGAAAAGATGGAACATTCTAGAAGAAAAAAGAATTGCACAAGAAATCGAACTTCAGAGTTATTTGAATAAATTAATTCGAGAGGATAAAGATAGGTAGATCTAGAGAGAGATTTTATAAAATTAATTCAATTATTTTAAGTATTTATATTTCTCTCTTCGACAGTACTACAATTTATTAATGTGAGAAATTTTTTTCATAAAGGCAGATCGAGTCTCAGAAAAATGACGTTCGAATTCGAAGTGGACTTGCGATGGAAAGGCTTAATGAAGAAATTGTTAAAATAGAAAAACAATGTGTGAGCTTTAATAAAATCATGTCGATTATTATTTTTAAGGATGTAAAGCAAAAAAAGAAACACACATTTTTACCCTAACTATTGTAAAACGTTCTTTACATATAACTATATATTTTATGGTTGATTCATAGGATCATTATATGGCGGAATTAAATTCTATTTTTGCGAAAGTCGACGAAAAGAGACGCGTAAGTAGTAAAAATTGGAGTGAGAAAAACGTATTCAAAACAAAAGCTTGAGTATAATTTTGAGATAATATATTATTAGAAACGAGATGTGCCAGACTACTTATGTGGAAGAATTAGTTTTGAACTGATGCGTGAACCTGTTATTACTCCTAGTGGCATTACATATGATCGGAAGGATATTGAAGAACACTTGCAGGTAAAAACTAACTTTTGTTTCCGAATTCCTGAATAGATGTAAAATTTACCTTATTAATATAATAATAATTATTATTAATTCTCTTAAGAGGGTTGGTCATTTTGATCCTGTAACTCGCACCAATCTCACGGCTGACCAACTTATTCCTAACCTTGCAATGAAAGAAGTGGTTGATGCATTTTTAGTTGACAATGAATGGGCTATCGACTATTAAGTACTTTTATTTTTGGTTTTCCTGAAATTCAATTCATGTCCGGTGTTGTTTTTTGTTTTTTTGATTTATAATGTGCCACTCTTTCCTGTCATCATCCAACCTTTTAAGTGTCCCTAATATCGAAACTACTCCCTTTTTATTTGGGGATGATTATTAACGTGTATAAAAATTTGTTGACGTATGATAATCTTAATGATAATAACGTTATGTTTACAGTAGATATGGATGAGATAGTAAGGTTGGTTTTTGTTGTTATCTATAAAAATGCGTCTTTTAAAATTTATTTCAAAATGTAAGTATCACATTTATTTGAGAGTAATAATACTTTAGATAATTTCTGTCGTTTATTTATAAATAATACAGCAAAATAACTTCGTTCAGAAAATTAATTATTGGGGTGGCCTATAAAGACATTTCAGGAGACTGGTTCTCCTCATTTTTATCATCTTGTTTTATAGGAATGATATGTATATAAATTTGCTTATCGCGCAAGTGAAAATTATTAATTCATATCTATTAAGTTTATAGATGAATTATTTTTATGCATCTGGAAAGTATGTAAAATTGGAAATATATAAAGTACGCATAGTCAATAACAGTGTCTCAGAAATGTATATTGGTGAAAATTGGGAAAAGAAAAGTGAAATAATAAATCCGTGTCGATTGTTTCATTAAAAGGTAACCTCTCCATACTTTTCTTTACAATATCTGATTTTAATTTTCTTTTACTATTAAAAGGCGATAAAACGTGCGTGAAAACGGCAAAATAAAGCCCCTAAAAGCAGTGTTTTAGTTCAGAAAACGGCAACGCCACTTAAGGACTGCCATGTGGACTCAATATCATGAAGGTGATAACTATGTTTATATTAAAAAAAAAGGTCACTACATTTCATCGACCTAATGTCTAAACCACAGGTTCGTCATCCATTACTGTATCCACATCCATTACTCCATCCACAGCCTAATCTCCCGCGAGCAACCTCCTAAGGGTTTGGCCTGTTATGGCTGCTTGGCATACTCCCCAACCCATTAGTGCTGCGGTCTTCAAACCGTGGGTCTCCTCGAGGGGTTCCTCGAGTCAAAATGAAAATTTTGACGGTGGGATGGGGGTCCCCCAAAACATATTTTAGTTCTAAGGGTTCCGCGAGTCGACGAAGTGTGGGGTGGGGTGGTCAAAGGACCAGGTTAGCAAGAACTAGCTGTGAGGTCATTCAGAGTAGAACTTACCTGAATATTTTAGCAGTGTGCAATTATATACTGACATATCAAGAGTGTTATCCAACTGCGTTCCATCAAGGGTGCTGGGTTGTTTGGTTTGTTGGTGTTTTAGTGCCCTTCAACTACAAGGTCATTACAGCCCTGTCCACTGCGTAGTTCTAATGCAGAGACTGCACAGACACTACACTAATGCGACGATTTTTGGGTATTAGCAGTACCCAGTTTTCCCGAGCAACCACCCATGTCAGTACTAGCTGGAGTTGCGTTGCTTAACCTCAGTGATCAGACGAGAACTGATGTGTCCAACGAAATAAGCCGCTCCCAGGGTGCTCGGTGACCGGACAGGTGACGTTCGCTTACCTTACATAAGACTGCGATTTGCTCCCACAGTTTGAGAGAAGGTACGCTTTAGCTCTTTTCCACTTTTGAGGTAAAGACAAAAAGAAAGAAGAAACGCTACTTACCTCGGACAGGGAGGAGAACCTGCTTATTTTGAGGGCTAGAAAGCGCACTTTACCAACCAGACCAGTGTTTTTCAACCTTTTTATTGGACGGAACCCTTTGGAACATTTAGAACTTTCGCGGAACCCCATACAGTGACAGAAAAAATATTAATTGATACAGGTGCGTGTGTGTTAGCATAAGCAGCTGAATTTGTGCCCTAATGGTTGAGAGAGAGAGAGACACCCGAAGGTCATCTTCGACATACAAAAGTCGTTCTCGTTTCTTGTGTTTTCATTGTTATTTTATATTTTACCTTCCCATTGGCGGAACCCTTGGGCGGACCTCATGGAACCCTGGTTGAAAATCACTGAACTAGACTGTAGGGTCACACGTTTAAAATATCGTATCCAGACTTTAGCAAACTGCATTACTAACCTCATCGCTTTTTTTCAACTTCATGATATAAATGAGGTTATAGACGGAATTACAGGTGGTCCTACAAGAGAAAATAACATTTTATGAATTATATTACTCCTATTAATAATTATAATAAACAATACCTCTCCTATCGTATTATTCGGTTGCTAAGAAAATTTGCTTCCTTTCAACACGACAAGGGAAAAGGCTGACATTAATATGATTGATTATTCCTGGTTTCCTGAAAATAACCAATTCATTAAATAACATCAAACATATAATAATAATCATCGTAAATTTTTTTAAAAAAAAGGAAGAAAAATATAAGTATCTCGATATCGCCACTAATAAAAACTGTCCCCAAAAAGAATCAAGCAGCACTCTCCAACAATTTATTATTATCATCTAGGGTTTCAAACTTTTCAAGGTGAAAATCGTAAAATCGACTTGATATTGTAGCACACCCATACACACACACAACAAACGCATACTCCAAATAAATTGAATTGTTCGTCTTAAAGACAAATATTTCATTTACAAAACTTCTTAGGGAGGAGAAAAAGTTTTTTTAAAAATTTAAGAAATTAAACGATTGCTTTAAAGATGTTGCAACTTTTTTTGACAAAAAACAAAATAGTTTTTTGCATTTTAACTTAAACTAAAATTTCATTTTACAAAAATTATACATTTTTGTAAAATTATGATTTTGTACACAATTCATTCAAGTACATTATTCAGAGTTTATATGAATTAAATCTGTTGGTTTTTTCCAAGTCCAAGTGCAGGCAAGTCAACAATAGGGTCTTTTTTTTTAAAGAAGTATACAAAAAACCCACTCGCACACATAAAATATCTTTCTCCAAGAAAAAAAAACACTTTTTGGTTTTCCAAACTCTAACATGTGTTTACACAAATACATATTCGATAAATCTTTTACAACATTATAATTTTAGTAGTAGTATATGATGAGAAATTATTCAATCAAATGCATTTCGGAGGTATGGGAATAGTAAAGTTACTATAAGGCTGTTTAATAAGGCTGACTAATCAAAATCTCCAGATAGAGAAAGGCAATAATTTCGCGGAAGTTGTAAATGGTTTCTAAGGTCTCGAGCATAAATTTTTTTACCATGTTTTATACAAGAGGTTCAAACCTTATAGGCACCTGTCCAAGGCAAGTTCATTTTATGTCATATGATTATTTACTTTTGATTATTTTGCGAAATAATAACTAAATTATTTAGTTTAGGGAGAGTAGAGTCAATTGAAACAAATTTGAGTATATATAAAAAAAGATAAAATGGTTAATTAGGGCTAATTAAAATACTGATACGTAATGTGTATGTATATACTGGTATATAATATTATGAATTTTACAAAAAAAAAGGAAAATAAAATTGTACTGTACAATATCATACATTAAAAAATGAAAAGTAAAATACTCTCATTTCTTCATCAACATATTTGCACATATCAAAGTATAGCTCAATATAAGTTATAAACGAAGAAAATAGATTTTTTGAGCAAATCATAATTATTTCTCAATTTTTTTCATAATTACCTCATGTTTTTCTCCCCTCATATTGAGCCATAATTTTAATCTACTAAAGGGGGAGGGGTCCTGAAGTCAAATCCCAAATAAATGTTATATATCGTAAAAAATTGTAGGAGAAATAATAAAATAGTAAAACTTATTCCTGTAATTACTATTCTTGTGACCAGAATGACTCAGTGAAAGTGAGACTTTTTTAACTATCAGGAAAAAAAATACCATAAAATAAATGTCAAATAGTTTTACCTTTAAACAGTGGGTGCCTTTTCATGTTTGGGCTATGCTTGAAAAAAGGGGGTTTTAAAAATGAGGTCTGAGATTTTGAAATTTCACAGTTGAAGACTTTTAAAACTGAGTTCTCATCTCTAAATTTCTGTCTCTCTCTTCATATTTATCATGTCGTGCACTTTTTTAAAATACAGAATGAAAAAAAAATCAAATTGCACAGTAATAAATTCACACACAAACTATATATAATACATACACCCCAAAGCAAACCACTCAAATATTTCAAAGTGAAGGATTGAAACCATTTTTAACATCTAAAAGGTGCACAATGAAAACTTGTTAAACCACCATATTGTAGCCAAAACTAAAATGAAAATTTCACACCAAGTCTACAAAAAAAACTAAGATTTTTCAACCATCAATGGTGAGGAGGATTAATAAATTTCATATCACCGATTTGAAAATGATAAAGCTAACTTTATAATCAACAAATATTAATATATGTTTAGATTATTACTTTGATTAAATTGTAGAGTAATTAAGGCATTTGTCTTTTGTTAATTTGTAAGTTAGCATTTGGACGGAAATGTATAGGTTCAAATTAAGTAGAAACTTGAGCTTATTGCCAAGCACTTCATATTTATATAATATATATACAAATTAACGGGTGTTGTATATATTTATTTATATATATACTAATGTATAATTATTTAACTTTTCATTAAGGCAAGACGATATTTAAGGCTAATCCAATGGACGGAGGTGATTCCTACGTGTGTTTAGGAGAATGGACTTCCTGTCCTTCCTTGCGCGACGAGTTAATATTTTTGTTAAGCCTAATCTTTTCTTCAATTAAAAACGGATAAAACAGCACATACCTACTCTGTTAGCTGAATTCAGACTAAAAGAAATGTATAACTTATGACTTTTTTTTTCAAAATTGGATATAACCACATCTATTTGTTCTATACGCCTCCATTTTTATTTCATTCTATTGGCCTCGTTTTCAACGCACGCGCTACGCGTGCTTCATTCTAATTTTTTACAGGGGCGACACGACAAAATAATATTGATGATGCTGTAATTATTGAATATGATCTTATTGTCAGCGAGTTGTTAAACAGCCGTTATTGAACTACAACAGCAGTTTTGTTAAAGATTGAAACTACGTCAGGCAGGCAAATTCAAATGATTTCTTCACCTATTCTAACAGAGTAGCCTCATTTTATGCATTTTGAGAAGGTGAAGCTTCATGTGTTAATCAGGACGCCAGTCCAGACAAAGAACCCATATCTCCAATAAATTTGATTAAGAGAAAGTTGAATAATTATAGAAACAAAAAGAAACCAGTGTTATTTCCTCTTAAAATATTGATATCGATGACAATGGCCGGATCTTTGGAACAGACTCCTTCGAATGGAATTAACATTCCATATGGTGCATGCGCTGTGAACTTTTAGAACGTCTATTTACACCAGAAGTATCCAAAGTGCGCATGCCCCAACTACTTCATTGAATGCCTGCGATTGGTTGCGCCGAAATGTTTTAGAATGAGAGATGGACGGACGTACGGGCATGCCGGAAGTACGTACCTGAAGGCTACCGCATTCGTAGGAAATTAAATTATTTATCAAAGGTAAGCAGTGCTGGATTTAGATATTGAGAGGCCCTAGGCTAGTTCAATTTTGAGGCCCTAGGCTAGTTCAATTTTGAGGCCCTTTTCTTAAGTTTTGAAGCCCGTTAAATGTTGAGGCCCTAGGCTTCGGCCTACTTAGCCTAGTGGTAAATCCGGCACTGACTCTAAGTCATTATAGAGTATGTGTGTGCTGGTATTAAAAGCATTATTTATTTTGATTCTAGGGCTCTAAGTTTTAAACGGTAGTGTCCGACGTGAAAGGACCTCTTTTCTGTTAACAGAGGAAGCTACCTATAAGTGGGGTCTTTGTAAAAAAAAAAAATAGGATCCCGCCATTTCAGTATTGGAAGAAGAACGGAGTCCCACCGTTCCCTCTTAGCTACACCCCTCTTTGGATGATATTAAATTTATAATTAGATTGGAGCAAAAACACAATTTATCAAAAAAAAAAAAAAAAAAATTCCAAATTCTTAATTATCATATAAGAGTTTAACCCGATTACAAAAGATCAAAACAGGTAATTTCTGTGTTGGGGCATCACTATCCCAGCACTTCATGGCTAATTGGACCTATAATACTTGAAAGTAGCGAGACAAAGAGGGGCGTGTGGAGACAGAATGAACGTATGCACTTCAATTTAGAACTCGATCGATTTTCGTCTGCAATTATACCCCAGGTCAATAAAGCCATCCCCTTATATTCATTCTTTCTTACTGCTTCAAATTATATTGAGGACGATAACAAAGACGCTGACACATGACCACAAATTTGAAAGATGGTTGAGAAACCTCCATTGAATATCATAAAAAGCCCGAGCTATTCTCTCGGAAAAAAATGGACAGAATAAATAGGAGTTACTAGAACTAGTAAAAGGCCTTAATATACATCTAAGTCAATTAGACCATCAAGATCTAAAGAGGCATCCAGTACTGGTCTACTCCCGTCGTCCCATCCATGCCCCAGGAACGCAGCTGCTGCGCCAACTACATCATACGGCGAACTGCCCAACTGTCCGAAAGTGAATGGACAGTGGAATTCATTGATGGAAGTGGATGTGCCCGTTGACGTTGTCATGGGATCAACAGTGGTCAGACGCCACCAATCAGACGCAGAAATGTGTGTACCTTGAACTGTTAAATCGAGAGTGTCGGACAGGTCGTTACTAGCATCGGAAACGAGGAGATCTTCTTCGTCCAGACTGAGAGCTGGTGAACTGAGACTAGCGATAACCGAATTTCCACTGTCGCTGTTACTGGTGGTAGTGGTGGTGGCCGTTGGAGGAATCATCTGTAAATGTGACCTGTATGATATCATATCTGCCGTGAGGGATGCCACAGACACTCCATCCATGTCCACTATATCTGCCGATTTGTACCGCATGCCGTCCACTTCAATGTCCTCGTTGAGCACCGAATTCCAACAGAAATCACCTTTGAGCGAAGAGACCGCCATTGACGCTTCAGACTCTTCATCGTTTGGAAGACCTGAGTTGTCATCTTGCAACACACTAAGAGCGGCCAGTTGAGTGCTTTGTGGACGGATCATCATAGTAGTGGATGCATGAGGGATATTAGAGGAGGGTTGAGCAGAGGAAGAGGAGGACGTTGTAGCTGCTAGGGCAGTGGTCTTCAGAGTTTCCACTAGACCTACTGCTGCTGTTGGAGGAAGAAAACAAGACGGCGTTGAATCGATCGTGCTTGTAACTACTTCTTTTTTGTGCATCTTCTTGGGCGTTGGACGACTAGATAGACGACGTTTCTTGAAAGTACCATCGGCCATTTCTTCGGCATAGATCGGATCGAGCCTCCAAAATCCCCCTTTACCTGGTTCGTCTTTATTTCTTGGAACTTTGATGAAACACTTATTTAGTGACAAGTTGTGACGTATTGAATTCTACAAACCGATCGATCCACAGTTGGAGACAAATTGAATGGAGAGGCGGAGGCATGGAAAAGGCCAAAGAGAGTGAAAAAAGTAGTATGAAAAAATAAGGTCAATATAAGCCCAGAGAGAAAGAGAGAGATGGTGAAAGAAAAAAAAACTAGAGTAATGAAAATATGTCATGTCAACTTAACACCCAAAATGAATGAATGTCCAATACGAAATGAAACTTACGCCAAAATCATACAGTTGAACAGGTTTAATTTAAAAACGGTCTTTTCATTTAAAGGACGTTAATGTCATCCAAAACGTTAAATAACGTTTTAAAATGTAAAAACGTAATGAAAGCTCTAAATTTAAATGTATTTTTCAGAGATTTCCCTCTAACAATGTATGCCCAATTTTCTTCCATAAGTTTAAACGGCATTCTTTTTTTCTTCGAAAAAGAATAACAAAAAATTCTTAGAATAACATGGCGTAATGAGAATCATTCTCGGCCACCGTCCAAAAGTTGACATTATCATCCATTAAATAGGATTTTAATTTCAGCATGAATTGTTTGTGATTTTTTTTTGCATTTCATATAAATAATATATGAGATGAAAATAAAAATTAAAAAAAAACTCACTTGCCACCCAGCATCCGCTTTCCTGTAATACATGAAATTATCCCTTATCCATTTGTAAATGGCCGACAGTGACATCTTGTTTTTGTTAGCTTTCATAGCCATACATATTAAAGTGGCGTAGGAATAAGGAGGTTTGACGTCGCCATTCAATTTATAATCGATATTGTCCAGCTGGGAATTCACTCCAGATCGATTTTTACGTCCAATTCCCGTGACGGATGTCGAAGATAATGATGATGATGATGCCGGAGAAGAGGATGAGCAAGTGGAGGAAGATAAGGAGGAGAGGGACGCCACATTTAAAGATGGTAGGCATTCTGTTGACATATTTTTTGCATCACTTACATCACCGGTTCCACATCGAAATTCAGGTGGCCCGTGGAGTCCAGTGTAACCACACGATCCTCCACCACTTGAAATCATGCCATTCAAAGGTCCAGGGCTTGCGGGTGGCGTTGGTGGTGTCGAGGCACTGATCTCACCCATTATATTAAGATTATGAAGCCAATTAAGACTCGTCAAACTATCGTCTACTGTTTTAGAACCATCATTAGAAGCAGCCATGTCGTCAGGATTTTTTTCTAACCAATTTTGTTGAATTTTAACAGCTACTTGATTTTTAGACAATACCGGCATGGCACATGGACGGACTAGTAATAAGGCCTGACTGCTTACCGACGTTATTTATGTTGTTGCTTTAAATATTGCTTTTTTTTGCTGTCAGAGTGAGAGATGATGATTTTTTTTTCTTTCTACCTGAAAAAAATAACAAGAACATGGTAACTATTACAAAAAAATGAAATTATAATAACTACATTGTCATCATAGTCCTCGTTAAATTCCTACTAAGTCTTTGACCTTCCTTGATGATGTCCATCCCCTTCTAGTGTTCAGTAGAAGAGGTTAACGTATGGTCACATCCCTAATTTTCGGAATATTTTAATCAGAAACAATTCATTTTATCCTTGTCAATGTTTACTCGTGCTTATTATCAGTAGACACGAAATAAATCGCGCATGGTGTATGACACTGTAAAAAAATCTCGCATTATTAAAGTCGCAATTAATCCTCGATTGCCGAAATAGTAATCATCATCACAACCTTATCCCGCCTGTGGCAGGGTCGGGTCTGCGGGGTTTAGCCCTCCACTCTCGCCTATCCACGTCTGCCCCGGATGCTTCCAACCACTTGCATTCCTGTAATGGACCTAATGGACTAGTTCCTCCTCCCCTCTTCGCATTACGTGTCCATACCACCTCAATCTACTTTCCCTCATTTTTTCCGCGATGCCCCTCACCCCCAGGTTACCTCTAATAGGCCTATGCTCATTCCTAATTCCATCAACTCTGGACACCCCACTCATATACCGCAGCATTCGCATCTCGGCTACTTGCATTCTAGTGACGTGGCTCTTCCTCACTGCCCAACACTCTGATCCATATAACGTAGCTGGCCTAACCCTGCCCTGTAAAACTTCCTTTTCAACTTTATTGAGACCCTCCTATCACATAGGACTCCACTTGCCTGTCTCCACTTCAACCATCCCCCCATTGATTCTATGGGTCACATCCGAGTCTATCTCCCCCTTGCTTTGGAACGTTGATCCTAAGTGCTCTACCTTTTGCACATTTGTCACCGGTTGGCCCCTAGAGAGCACGTTACCACTATTTTCCTGTCCTTCCCAATCGAAAGCTTCTTTTAAGAGCCCTGACTACTTCCTCCTCTGTTACCCTGCCTACCACCCCAAAAAATGTAGGATGGATGTCAATGTCGTCCTCTCTTCTTGCAGCATTCAAGAGACTATGGTAGTACTCCTCCCACCTCTTCTTTACCTCAGCAGGGAGAAACAGCATCCTACCTTTGCTATCCTTCACTGTTACAGCTCGGGGTACATCTTTAGCTGCCCTATCTCTAGCCTTAGCCAGTTTAAAATCTCTCTCCCCTTCGTAGAGGTCCTCATACTTCTGGTGTTTTGCCAAGGCAAATGATCCTCCTAGTTGTGGTCTTGGCCTGCCTATAGTGTATTTTAGACTACTGGTCTCCTATTTTGGTCAACCTGTGGAATGCAGCCTTGTTTTGTTTAAGGGCTGCTTCTACCTTATCATTCCAACACCATGTATGCCTGCCCTGGGATGAGCCTCCTACTCTAGCGTGGCCTAAAATGGCTTTCCCAAATTTTCTAATTTTTCTGGCGACCCTGTCCCACATGGCATCAGCTGTCCCTTCCCAATCCCAATCCTGTTTTGGTTGGCAATTTCCACCTCCTAATAACCTGTTCACCTTTTCATGAATTCTCCTTGCCTGCCGCTTTCACTAGGATTTCTGAAATAAGTAACCTATAACCACATTCCTTTTCCAAATTTTCATTAGGGAGTTCCCAGCAATCACGAACCTCTGCTCTATGTTGCCCTCTTACCATAAAGAAACCTATCTGTGACCTCCCTTGTGGTGACTGGAATGTGATCAGATGTTGTCCCTCTTCCTGAACCACATACTGTATTTGCCAATGCAAGGCCATGTGCTTTTGCTGCCTCAAGAATTGACTGCCCTTCTATGCCAACTGTTTCATACCCCCATCCCCCATGAACCTCTTCAAATCCCTGCCTATCGTCGCCTACGCGCTCGATCCCTTTACACTGCCTTACCTGACAATCTAGTAAGTGCACCAACTCATCAAAGTCTCTCCAGACCCCACCTTAGTGGGTTCATCAAGACCACCTTGAGAGGCATACGCACTGATGATGTGGAGCACTACTAGCTTGTATCCCTCACCAAGGTCCCTTGATCTACGCCCACTTCCACCTTGTTTCTTGCAAAAGCGCTACACTAATCCTCCTATGCTTTAGAATACTAACTCCCTTGGTTTGCCTGTAAGGGTCCTCACATACCACGTTCCTAATCTAAGATTAGCCCCTATTCTTGATTAATATGCTCTGACTGAGAGCACCCTAGCCAGTCGTCTGGAAGCCGCAGGAATATTGGGCGGGTTGTCTGTGGGGGATGAGACCGGGTATCCATCTGACCGCCCGTTTTCCACTGGATTCCTTGGTCAAAGTGGCGTGTTGGAGACTTGGGGTCGAAACCCCACCCCTCGACGTGTCGGACTCATCCCGTCAGTGCAGGGTGGCCCAGATATGTCATAGGGGATGCGCCTTCTCAACCATCAGGATCCGCTTTCCCCAGGGATTTGGGTCTCCATGCACGGCAAACACGTAGATAGGCGTTTTCTTATGGTCACCTCACAGAGGAGCCTACATCGATCAGGGTCAAATATGATGTTTCAGGTCGGCATTCCCTGGGTCTGCCCCGTTTAGTCGCCTTTTACGTCATGCACTGGGGGAAGGTGCCGTGTCCCTATTCTATCCCGGGCACACACGGATGGATTGCCGAAATAGTAATTGTATACTGCAAAATACCAAAGGGGCTCACAAAGTTAATTATGAATTTCTGAAAAAAAAATAATGTCTTCCTTGGATGTCTGCGATGTCGATGATAGATCCCAGATTATTTTATCTAAATTAATACCAAAAAAAATTAATAAAACTAAATTCATTAGATGGTACTTTAGCCCCTCAAAGTATGCAATCACACAACATAAAATTGTCATACAGGAAAGCAGTACACTTTGCAATCTCTACAAGGTAAGCAAGCAGGTAGGTAGGTAGGCAGATAAAAGGTAAGTACTTTCTTTCTCTCTCTCTGTGGTGATTTTCAAGAGTCAGACATGTGTTGATAATAATCATTCTCGTTGAAATTATTATTTTATAACAAAAAAGTGATTCAAATTAATCTGATAATCAAATCATCTCATTATTTAATCGTTGATATCTTCAAATTAGTCTCAAATGGTGGTCATGACACTCTACATCAGACAGCTGTAAATAATCGTAAAAAGTTTATATCCTTTTTACAAAAAAAAACAGAAAGAAAGACGGTAATGTGTATATTTAGGTGTTGATTAAAAGTTACCAGCAGCAGATGGTTTCTTGATAACTAGACAATAAAAATCACGTTATCTACATTACACAGAAAAAAAACAATATAAATAAATACAGTGCATCCTTTTGAATGATGAAAGAGGGTAAAGGAAATTGACTTTGTCCTTTAAAAAACGAGATCATATTTTTAATGAATTAATGAAATAAAAATAAAGATGTAATAGCTGAAACGCAAATGCTGCAGTACATGGGTGGAGTGTCGAGAGTAGATAGAATTAGGAATGAGCATGTTAAAAGGGTTATCTTCAGGATGGGAACATCGCGGAAAAGATGAAGGAGAATAGATTGAGGTGGTATGAACATGTAAGGGGAAGACGTGAGGAGGAGCTGTTAGTCCATTACAAGGATGCAGGTTATTGGAAGCCCCCGGGACAATGTAAGACCAAAGAGGACATGGGAACAGGTTGTACGTAAAAATATGGTAGTGTGTGGGGTGGATGGGGACCTTGTGGGAGATAGGTAGGAGTGGAGAGCTAGAACCCACAGAGCCGGCCTTGCCAATGGCGTGATAAGGGTACTATGATGATGATGAATAAAGATGCGAAAATGAAATCTATCCTTCAAATATTAATAATACTTAATGGGAGAAATACAATTGTATGGTTTTTTTCTGAACTGGTGAAGTAAGACATGAAATGTAATAGCTGAAGTAAAGTCTCTAAAAACTTGCTAATTTCACCCAACCCCGCATCGGTAGAAACTAAAGTTGAGAAACATTATACTTTTCACAAATTTAAGTAATATGTTGAGCTAACTTACATAGTCCACGAAAAAAAAAGAGTTCATTATTTAGTAATAACAGAATCGTTTAGCGGACTTACTATAACTATCATGCTATAATTTAATAGTTTCTTATCACGAAATTGCTATTATAATCTATTGTTGCATGATTTAATCATGTCAGTATTTTCTTTCTAAGATTATATGACGACCCAGATAGAAATTTGACATTTAAAGGAGAAAATAAATAATAAATTTTTAAATTTGCATACCTTCACAGTATCTAGAAATGATTGCATTTTTCTATTTAAAAAATGTAAACCCCTTCTCGGTGTTTTTTACTTCTAAAATCATTATAAATAATTAATAAAGAGTCGTTTATAATAAATATAACATTAACGAGAACTGACCTTATAAGCTAGTAATAAGTTATCACTAAATTTTTCAAAATGTATCTTTAACTAAAGGTTAAAACAGTGCATTTTCCCATCATCATCATTATTTCATACCTGTAATTATGTTTCATTTGGCAAGGAAAATATTTAAAACTGATAATAACGATTATGATTCTGTTTTAAACATACCTCATTCGCTTGAAAAACAGAGTCAAATTCAGCCGTTATTAGTGGCACAAAATATAAACACATTCCTCGAAATATGCTGCTTCTAAAATTCAAACCCATAATGAATATTTAAAAAAATTATCACTAAATAACTTTATAATTTCAGTAGAAAATCTTTCCTATCATATTGGCAATTTAAATAATGTAAAATTAATAAGTCTTAAAGCGACAATTCAGTTCACAAAGCCAAGTAAGGTATGAGTCAGCCATTTCACTCCCTATAGTGATACCATTACTACACAGGTGATTCAAAGCCTAGTCGACAATGCATTACACACCTGTCTAAACACTATACAACATAGAAAATGGCAACGATATGCAATTTAACTCACCTGAGCCGACGACCAGACTCTTGTTATAAACAACAGCAGAAAGGAACAAGGCTTCCCTAGGCACACTGAGTTTTAGATAACGTGAATCAATTCATTCTAACTCCGTCGCAAAAAAATGAAGCGACAATTATTAAAGGCACATAGCACAGAAAAAATATGGACGGATGATTTTTTTTCTTTACAAAAAAGTTCCTCTGCAAAATGCTCTGGCTTGTCTTGTAAGGCTACGTCATTGCCAATATTTTCAAGGAGCTTTTTTCCAGCAGCTTATTAGATCTACAGGAAATCCACTCACATATAGATGTATATAAGGCAGTTGAAATGCGCGTAGACCTCTCCACCTATAAAGACGAGTTCCAGAATCATGATCCAATGGAATAAACGTAGAAAAATGGAGCACATATATAAATACCCATTATGCTACCTGCTACAGCATGACTTATTGATTTAGCTATGCTAGGAAACAGATCAATGAAGGTAAGTTTACACTCTATCTGCGCAGAATCATACCTGTGACAGGTCGATGAAGTTCAGGTAAAAAAATTATACTGCACATACTGTAGGCCTATGCATGCGGTGTACATGTAGTCCCGTCTGTTGTTGAAGGTTTCTACTTAGACAAACACCGACATGTGGCAGAGATGACCAGTTAAATTTCAAATTATTCAACAGAATTTCATTAATCAAGGTTATAATGGTGACAGAGGCGATGCCAGGCACTTAGTTTTTCGTGCCCCATATCCCGGCATTGTATGAGGACCATTATGTGAATATTTAGACCCTAGAACGTTTATATATACAGTATAGTAGTTGCCGTAGATATAGTCATTAATTACACTTATGTGTTTACACCTACTTACTTACCTTCAGTAGAGACCCTTATAATTTATTTCACTGTTCCTACATTTAGATGACGTAATCTCATGGTATAAAGAAGTGATTGCCCAAGTAACGTCTTGTATTGCAGAAGTGATCCTAATAGTATGTATATTATGGGCTCAAATAAGAAAAACTACTAAAATGTTTGGCTTAAATATTGAATCTAAGGGGATTCAACCTGTTTCTCCTTGATCTTGACATACACAAGCTTCAAGATTTTTTAGGAACTGAATGGGAAATGATAGAAATTCATAAAATAAGCTTTTACATACAATAAGCCTATATCTAAAAACTAATTTCTTCTTGAAGGCTCGGCTCACAATAAAAAAAAACATATTCTTATCAATGTTCCGCCAGTGCATTTGCAATTGGAGAACGAAATGGGCCATTGTATGACTTTTTTTTTTTAACTTTTTGATTTGTAGTATGAGGATTGCTTTCTTAACGCGTTCTAAAGTAGTAGGCCTACCAATATGACTTCACACTGTCAATTTATTGTCTCTCTCAACGTTTTATTGCTTTTATGGAAAATACCAAACCATTTCTACATTTCAGAGAACAATTTTAAATCAAGAGATTGGGATTTTTTTTTGTTACAGAACCCTTTCGAAGAAACTGTTACCAGCATGCATACCGAAAGCCAGTCTTCACTACATTAGAACTCACATTGACACCTCTAATACACTGTACTTAGGTACTATGCCGTGCGTAAT
The DNA here is from genome assembly GCA_013389805.1 of Trigoniulus corallinus. NCBI lineage: Eukaryota > Metazoa > Arthropoda > Diplopoda > Spirobolida > Trigoniulidae > Trigoniulus > Trigoniulus corallinus. The sequence continues at coordinate 5,524,450 of JAAFCE010007744.1, forward strand.
GAAAGTCGGAAGCTGAACTCGAGTGCAAAGATGTTCCATCGATCTCCACTAGGGGAAATGTAATGGACGTTGAGATTCTTAAGTCGTCGTTATGAAAGCTTGTGAGTTTGTGTACGATAAAGGGTGTTGTGTGATTTGAACTTATTGAGGTAATCGAGTAATAAAATGTTTAAAAGTAAAACTTGGTTTGGTGGTGGACTGTGGAAGCCGAAAAACCCACATTCATTGGAGCATTTAAAGTAAGTAGGCTACTGATGTTATAGTTCCTTCATGTAAGTTCTTCATACGTGCTTTAAAAGGATTACTGACAAAAACTTGTATATTGGCTGACACTGACAACGTCTGTAACTGTTTGAAAATGTGCTATTATGATATAGGACCTACTTTAAATCATACCCTTTATATGTCAAAACCATAAAATACGCTTGTCAGTTTGAAGGGGTATTACCATAAGAGGGAGTACGCATGAGAAAATTTTATGACATGTTACTATAGAAAGTACTTTCGTACTTCAAAGGGGAGTTTTATTAGATGAGTTAATTAATTAACAAACTTAATTTGTAATTTCAGATATTTACATAGCGTTTTGTCAAAAAATCAATTAGTATCTGATGACAATAAAGGACTTCTAGTCGAAACCTTACGATCAATTGCTGAAATTTTAATTTGGGGTGATCAAAATGACAGCACAGTCTTTGAGTAAGCCTTGTCGTCCTGCATTTCTTTCGATAGTACTGACACTTACTGATGTCATTTTTTTTCCTTTCAGTTTTTTCTTAGAAAAGAATATGCTTTCTTTCTTCCTAAAAATCATGAAACAAAAATGTGGAAGATATGTCTGCGTACAATTACTGCAAACTTTAAACATACTTTTTGAAAATATCCGAAATGAAACATCGTTATGTAAGTTTATTAAATTGAAATCTTGAAACTCGGTAAATTTTAAATTCGTTGAACTTTAAATGCACTTCCAAATATAACATTGCTATAATTGTTTCTAATTGTGTAGATTACTTGCTTTCAAACAATCACGTTAATTCTATCATTGTTCACAAATTTGACTTTTCGGATGAAGAGGTCATGGCGTATTATATATCATTCTTGAAAACATTATCATTAAAATTAAATACGCATACAGTTCATTTTTATTACAATGAGGTGATTACCTCCTTTTTACTATGAAGTTAGTCTGATTTATTTTATTTAAAGAAAACTTACATAAAAACTGTTACGTTGGTTGCACTTAGCATACGAATGACTTTCCTCTGTACACCGAAGCGATTAAATTTTTTAATCATAATGAAAGCATGGTTCGTATTGCAGTGAGAACGCTCACCCTGAATGTTTATAAAGGTAAAGTAGTACAAAATACTGTTTAATTTCGTAATTGTATACTCCATTTCGAAACATGTCTTTTCAATTTTTCAGTTGAAGACAAATCAATGCTAAAGTTTATCAGAGATAAGACAGCTGCGCCATATTTTTCAAATTTGGTATGGTTTATAGGAAATCACGTACTGGAGTTGGACTCTTGTATACGAAATGACGCAGAGTACGTCGTTTGGTCTGGTAGCTTGAACAATTTTAGATTTTTTTGTTAAGCTATAAATTATATATTTTTAATTTGCAGCCACCAGAGTCGAAACAGATTATCGGATTTAGTTGCCGAACATTTGGATCACATGCACTATATCAACGATATACTTTGTCTTCAGATTGATGCCCTCAATGATGTCCTCACGGATCATCTTCTTAATCGACTTCTTATTCCTTTATATGTTTATTCTCTCACAAAGCGTCGAAGACATTCACAAATAGAGGTACTGACGGTCTTCATAAAATTGAATCTATCTTTTACTTGTTGCTTTTAATGGTGTTTAACATTGATTTTGTTAGGATGACAAACCACATGTCAGCTCTGTTGTTTCCTTGTTTTTACTATCACAAGTAGGTGGCTTCTCTTAAGTTATAAAGTGTTTAATTCGCTTAAATGTCGTACTGATTTATTATTTTTAGGTATTTTTAATCGTTACGCATAAACCACTGGTTCGAAAACTGGCTGACATTATTCTTCATAAAGATCTAAGTATTTTTGCTGAAAGAACTGATAACCACGCACAATCTTCATTGGTATGTAAATGCAGACTATTGTGATTGCAATCAACGTTGCGACAATTACATTATATGAATTTCAGGGTCAGACGTGTACAAGACCTGGCTTCATTGCTCCTCATGAGACACTTGAGAAGTCATTAGAGAACAAACTCCAATCTTTTCAGTTGCCTCTACCATATTATGAAAGTTCAAATGTGGTCGCTGAACAGTCAGATTTGAATATACCGGATGTTAGTGTCACTGCCGAATCAGGTAATGATTGTTTATTGTATATGGGTATGCAAGTTAGCAAGAATTTAAGAAAAATAATTAGGATGCATTTTATAATACACGATAGAATCAGAAATTCCTCAAGATGTGGAGGTTAATGTTGATGCAATTACGACCGATATAGCACTTGCTAATATAACTGATGAAGAAAAACAAAGGAAAATGGAAGCTGCAAGTAGATCCGAGAGACATCAAGTAAATTTAGAAGAATTCCAAGAAACTTTTACTTTAACCAATAGGTAAAGATGGTGAAAGGATGGGTGGAGAGAGATCAATTATGTTTCTTTAATGTGTATTTCTAATTCATTTCTTCCTATTAATTTCAAGTGAATTTTTTTTTTTGATATCTTTTTTAGACCATATTTGGAAGCCATATTCAATGCCTTTGAATGCTCAGAAAATGATTATGCAGCACTTTTTGCCTTATGTCTCTTATATGCGTTAGGACATAACGAAGGTAATGCACACTTTGCAGTTTAGTATGAGCAATAAAATTGACAAGCTCTTTGATAATGATGCCGGTTTTCTTCCTTAATATGTTTGCTGCATCTCGGGTTTTATCATTTTTACGATTCTTGCCAACCTGTGTAGATGGTAGGCTTAGTGAAATGAATAACTTTTTAATAGTTCCTAAATGCTTCTAATAGTGGAAATTTTGCATGTTTGAATATATACATATGAAATATTTTAAATTGGGATGCATTTATCTACTAAGATATTTTATTTCTTCTTGTCTGTAACTATTGTTTCATTTGGTGGTTAGCAGTAGTAATTCGTAGTATATTACAGTTGATGATTTGGTACTTAGGGAATATATTTTTCTTAGGTGTGAATCAAGAATTGTTAGATGCCGTGTTTATCCCAACTGATAGAAGTGAGGTATGTACTTAGAAATTTTAATTTGAAGTTATTATTAATTTTCTTAACACATTATCCCCCCTTTAGACTAAACATTGGTACAATGTTCATCTAGTTGATAGACTTATAAGAATAATAGCTCTCAGTTGCCAATATAGTAAGTATATTTATATTTTGTTGTACTGTTATCTCTGGTGAATTATTAAAATAATATCTCATTGTTGCATCGTCTGTCACAAATATTGCCACATCAAATTACAGTGACAGTTCTTAAGACATAACGTTTCATGATTTTGTTTTGCTTGTGGGGCAGTGATTCTTTATGTCAGGTGACGGTAAATTAATAGATAAGAGTTGAAAGTAGAACAAGTTATTTAGTTTTTTATAGTCTTTGTGTCATTTATTTCCTGTTTATTTGCAGATAGCAAAGTACGTTTGGCGACATTGGAAATGAGCATAGTGCTTCTCAAACAAATGGTGTATAAAAGTGGACATAGTTTCTTACGTGATCATCATTTAGCAGCCATTGAAGGGGCTCGAGAGGAAAGCACTCTGTTGCTGCGCAATTTCTATAAGAGTGAAGAAATATTTTTAGACATGTTTGAAGATGAATACCGTGAAATGCATAAAAAACTCTTGAATGTAGAGTACTTGACAATGGACTCCAACATTTTATTGCCTCCAACTGGGACTCCTCTCACGGGAATCGAATTTTGTAAACGTCTTCCTTGTGGAGAAGTTGAACGAGCTCGTCGGGTATGGCAGATTCGTAATAACCTAATTATTTTTATTTCATGATGTTTAAAATTTTTCAAATAATTTTCAGGCAATACGTGTATTTTTCTTACTTCGAGATCTGTCGTTAAGTTTGAGGAGAGAGACAGAAAGTCAGTTACCATTGACAAATCCAAATCATTGCATACAAATTGGAGAAGTACTAGACTTAAGTAAGTGCACTGCTTCACATAAATTAATTAATGAGAAATTAAATTATGATATAAACCTATTAATTCTTCTTTTTTTTTGCATTACTCAGACAACAGCGACCTAATAGCATGCCTGGTTATTTCTAAAGATGGACAAAAAATTAGACGATTTTTGGTCATAGATGTTTCTCAACTTATTTTGGTTGAACCAGATTCCAAGCGGCTCGGTTGGGGTATTGCAAAATTTGTAGGATTTTTACAGGTAAGTTAAAATAAGTTCCATTTCTTTTATAAATTTTGCAGTGAGAATAAACGTCGATTGTTTTTTCCTATATGAATTATTTTTTATGACAGGATATAGAAGTATCTGGTGATAAAGATGATAGTCGAAATCTGCATGTCACCATCCATAGGCCTTTGTCGTCAACTTGCAGTAATAGAGTTCCTCTTCTTTCAGCCAAGTTTATTTTTGATGATCATATACGTTGCATGGCTGCAAAACAAAGGTGATGAGTTTTATTTTATATACAATTATTGGTTGAAACAGTCGGCACTTAAAATCACTAATTCTTCTTTGATTGTTAGGTTGAGTAAAGGACGTCTCAAGGCTCGACAAAGGAAAATGCATCAAATCGCAAAGTTATTGGAACTTCCTGGTCATATACAACCTTGTCCATCACCCCCTACTCATACCATACAAGGAAATCGTCACCAAGATATCCATAGTAACTAGCTTTACAGATTCTTGACAGGTAGGTATCTGGTTTCACATCTTGACCACTTGTTTTCGTTTATCGTAAACATCAGGACGAATTGGAGCTGCTGCACGGGGGATAGCTCAAGAAGTTAATATTCGCGGTCGAGTACCACCTACTATGAGTAGTCATAAACCAATGTTTATTACAACTAATAAAGTCCCTGGATTTGCTGCCATAATGCGTCATGAAGAAAATGGAAGTGCAAGCAGTTCACCTCAAGCAGGTCATAATCCATTGAATCTTTTAACATTTACAGTAATATTACAGTGCTGTTGCTCATTGTGTTGTTTATTTTTTTACCATTTCAGAACGGCAACGTAGGTCAAGCAATAGTCCATCACGACATGGGATTAAAATAAAAGACTCGGCAGAAGACATTCCTTTGGAGAACCTTTCTCGACGTACGTCTCCTGGTGGTAGTCCGCGCATTAAACGAAGTAGTTTATCGTCACCCCAGGTAAGGGACGTTATTTTTGTTAAAACATTAAGGAGATATGTAACTATTAAAATTCATGAAAGAAGTTACTGTAGATAGGTGGTAGATTTCTTATTCTTGAAGTACCTGATGCATATGATGTGTATTTAAAACATCCCTTAGCATTCTTTTATGTTTTTATAACCTAAAAGGGTTTCACTGGAAGTGGTCCTGTATCAAGCACAAAGATGACAATAGAAAGACGATTTTCGGGCTCCATCACTGCAGCCTTGTCACCCAATACAGCTCGTGATATCAGCAGTTTGTCATTGTCATCTGAAAGCGACAGGATGGATGGATCATGTGCTTCTGCTACTGTTTTGGATAGTGTGCCTCCCCCTAAAACCTTAAGACCTGCTGATGCCCCTCCTTTATCCCTGATCGAAGCAGACGTTTTTACAACTCCAACTGGGTTGTCATCTCCACAGATAATTCCTGTGCCATTGCCTCCCATGCCTGCTGTTTTGCCCCCTTACCCTTCCATATCTGGTTCTTTTTGCTCACATCAGTCATCGACAGAGACTTCGTTTGTAGATGACAACAATGTTGGGGGTTTGATGGAAAGTCATCCAACTCCTCTGCCTTAAATATCATCACATACGTACGTAAGTAATCGATAATGTGTTATCAATCTTCAACTTTCTAATTGAAGAGTTTTTGTTGTTGGAGAAAATAGGAGAATAATTAGTTATTAAAATGATAAATAGCTTTCTGAATGATGCCCGTGTTAGTTCATGAGTTTTTTCCTTAGTAAAAAGTTAAACTAATTTAAAACCCAAAAGGTAACCAAAATAATGTGAAATGAGTAGATTTTTTATTTACAGATGATTATTGTAAAGAATGGTATGCATATTTGATAGTGAGAAACAATTTTGCAAACTTTTCCATGGATTTTTTTTTTACATTTATTTGTTGTTGAGAGAGATAACCGTGATTGGGTGTTTATTACTGTAACCTTTTTTGTCTGTCTCTTTCAATGTCGCCCTGCTTCGCTATTCTAAAATAATATTAATGCTTTGTAAAACTAACAAGATAATATTTCTTCTAATATTTATTAAACTCGGTGCTTGTGTGTCTACTTGCACAATATTAGTCGCGACGAAGTTGCTCAATGTTGTGATAAATCTTAGGTGCATTCAGTAATAGAAATACTGTATATTGTAAATAAGTTGTTAACATTTCCTTAGTTTAATAAGGACGATTACGATAGTTAATTATTTTTATTATAAATTCTAATTTTAGCTTGCATATTATATGTATAAAAAAGTTTTATTCTTAGTTATTAGATCCAATAACTCTCTGATTTCCTTTTTTTAAATATGTTGTAGAGATTTTTACTTTGTGTTGAATATTGAATGAATGTTAATGATAAAAATTTTACCCCTTTTGTCTTACCTGTTGTGAAGTCGGGGACCAAGTGTATTATGTGATGCTCGCCAGTGGGAGTTATTTTATCGATTTTGAAATACTTAGCAAAACAATATTTTTGCCAAGTGCTCCTCTCGTCTCCCCCTCCACAAACGTGGTTACATGTAAGGATTCTTGGTTTTTAACCCCCCCTTTTTTTTCTTCTCGTGAAAAGAAATTCTTTCCTTCTCGTGAAAGGAAATTTTTTTTCCTTCTCTTAAAATTTAGCGTTTTCTAGTGAAAATAAGGATTTAATTTTTGTCATCCTTCACGATTACAGATGTGATGGATGAATGTTTACTTATTTCATTTTTTAACCTCAGTCACACATGAAAGCCCGACGATCCTGGAAGAGGTGTGAATGTGCTTCTCCACCTGAGGGATGTGGGAGAGAGGGAGAATTTTACCGACCTATACTTTATTTTTGGTGTAGAAAAGAGGAAGCGTGCTTTGACGTGCAGGACATCTGATTAGCATATTTATTTAACATCGACATCTGAACTTTTAGAGCAATTTGCCAATACCAGGAGAACCGAGCTACTAGTAATTTTGGAAATGTGTTTCCTACTTACATATTTTTATTTTAGGTGTAAAAACGGTTCTTTAACATGTTGTTGTGGCATAGTACACAATAGAAGGACTGACTACTTCCTATTTCTGACGCAAGGTTGGCTCACGTGAAGTTTCCGGTTTCCTTTCCTCTATATTTCTGAAAGATCAAAAAAGAAAAATAACACCACTAGCCATGATTAGGATAGAACCTGCATACCTTAAGCGCAAAAGCCAACCTATCGATTAAACTATGATCTTCTGATTATTCTCTTTATTAAGAGAAGGTCACGTAATTGTTGTTGGGTTAAGAAGCATATTCAACGTTTCTGAGATAAAATCTTGCGTAAACCTTAAAATTGATATGAACTTCTTTTTCTGAATTAATAGGACAGGGCAGC
>JAAFCE010007744.1:5542399-5579465 GCA_013389805.1 Trigoniulus corallinus
TATTTATTTGATTATACAGTGGATTTAAAAATATTATTTGTTTCTGTCGTAATCAAATCATCACCGTCAAGTATTTGAATGTTATTAGTTAAATTATGATTCATTTAATTTGTAATTTTTGAGGAGGGATATCTGATTGGCAATTTTTAAACAGAGAATGAATGGTCCGCCCCTTTCTTATACAATTTTGTCAGTTAGTCGCTAAAGGCCCCTTCCCCCCCCCCCCCCAAATTGCAAAAACTAGGTACAAAATATTGAGATTTAAAACCGTCTCGGTATACTTTGTATGTGTAATTTTGAAATATTCAGATTAACGATGATTGTACACGAGAGAAAAATTCGAGAGGCATTTTTTTTTTACTAAAAACAGTTCTGGCTTAAAAGTAAAAACAACTAAGGTTTTTTGAAAAACTTTATTTCTACATTTGCCAAAATCCTTTTGCTATTTTTTGATGTAATATCCGTTCCCCGTGAGTCATTTTTCTGAACTGGAGATGTTTGACGATCCCCTCATGATAGAAGTCGACCGCCAGTCCTTTCAGCCAATTATTGACCATGCATTTCATCTTGTGCTCCTGCGTTAGCATTCTTGGAACCCACCTGGCCAAAAGCTTTGAATACTGCAAGTGGTTGAGGACAATGTTACAGGAACAGATTGGGAAACATGTCAAAAATTCTTATGCAATTCGTCAATAGTGAAGCACCTGTACTGTTGAATATGTGCAGCAATGGCTGTTTTCAGTTCGTCAGTGATTATAGTTGGGTGGCCTGAATGTTGTTCATCATGGATATATGTTCTTTAGTGCCGGATTTAGATATTGAGAGGCCCTAGGCTATTTCAATTTTGAGGCCCTTTTCAAGCCCTTTTGAGGCCCCTTTCTTAAGTTTTGAAGGCTGCTAACTGTTGAGGCTCTAGGCTTCAGCCTACTTAGCCTAGTGGTAAATCCGGCACTATTGTTCTTCCACCATTAAATAAAGGACATTATTTTTGAACATTCCCTTCACTCATCACACCTTCCCCATACGCTTAAACGAGTTGCCTTTGGATTTCGGCAGGGGCGAATGCTTTTTTTGCATTTAAAAATCGAATAGCCCAGTGAACTTCACTATGTACTAATGGACATAGGTGACAATGAATTGCTGCACAATATTGCCTACTTCCGCTAGCATCTTCAGACTGACTGATTGGCCCGCTAATTGACAAGAGAAAATATTAGTTGGTAGGATGATCTCACGAAACAAATTTGCGGATAGGAGGTGCAAACGGTTCCTAGTAAAAGAATAACCCTTGTATATGGTTTGGGATATGTGTGTTTTTATCTAATCAATAACATTAACAGATATTTTTTGTTATTAATTGCTTCCTGGTTAAAACTAACTAATCAGTCAGTGCCAAGAAAGATTGTCCTCTGAAATTTCAGTGCGAATGGCAATAACCTAAACATCACGAGTGTTTTTGCACGTTTTTAGATAGTTAATTGCAAAAATGATTTTGATGAAAATTTTTAAAATTTGCGATTGAAATTCATATAGTAGACTGTCTAACCTCTTCTTAACCAGTTAGTTAATTAGTGATGGACATAAAGGTTATTTGCACCAAAGGTCACAACATTGACATTAAAATTGAACTGTGATTTGATTACTAAACAGTTTCAGTTTCTTAATTGAGTTACCCCCCCCCCCCCAGTAAATCTGAATAACAATCAGAATGATTAGATCATTAATGGTCAAGATGTTCATATTTGTCTTGACGTTTGTGACCACCAATCACTGGTCATTGGTATAATTGTAATCGAAAGGGCTTGAACATCAAATTTGAATAAAAAAAAAAGACAGGCCATCGATTTCTGACAGGGGTGGATCAGACACCTTCAAAGGGGTGTCGAGGATGAGGTTGAGATAAATTTATTGTACATGGGCCGCATACATATACATACAAAAATTAGATTATAGGATAATGTTGTGGGCCCCTGTCACTTCCCGGCACGGATAATTTTACTCCATTATCTCCCCCTCTGTCGCCCGTCTTCCTTGTTCTAAATACTAAGTAATATTATCAATTTATTAGTAAAAATGAACTGATCAATCAACCGTTTCCTTAAAAAAAAATCTCAATTTTTAGCTTTTTAGCAATTACAGATAAGATGGTAAGTTTCATAGGCCCCTGATAATCAGAGGTCCCAAATGTGGGCTTGTTGCACTTTTGAAGTGATCAGTCTCTGTTTTCTGAAGTAAATACTCACTATTTTGTTTGTACATTTTGTAATCTTGTAAATGGTATTTTGGGTGTATTTTTTCTGAGTAATCGGCCATTCATTTAATCTACTTGGGATGTGGGGTGCGAAATGCGGTCCTCTCAGGAACTGGTTAATTAGGAGTCTATATATTTATATTCTACAAGTACATATATGTAAAGGATACTTTTTTTGTAGCAGCAGGCAATGGTTGAAAGGAGTGAGAAGAGACTGAAAAAGTTTATACAGTATAGTAAATGTCATAATGTATATCACCTGCAAGTGCACATATGGTTCACAGAATTTGGTGCCCTCACAAAGAGGCTTCCTCTTGCCTTCCTCCTCCTCCTCCTCCTCCCAAAAAGTAGACATTATGTGCGTTGTACATTTATGGGGTAGGCCCACCTGTTGATGCATTATTTATTTTTTTTCGTGATGACGAAAGGTTGTGATAATCAAATGTGTATAGATGCACATGTGGTTGGCAGAGCCGGCGCTAGCTGTTTTTTTTTTTTTTTTTTTTTTTTGGCGCCTTGAGCAATAGCATTGCGCCCCCCTTTTTTTACATAAGATTAAAAAATGTGTAAATTAATATTTCGTAAATTTTTGCCCCTTTCGCCCCATCCTTCCGCCGGCTCCGCTCTATTCATATTCATAACAGTTTACAGTATTTCAAAACAGTGATACCTCACTCTCTCCCTGTGGAACCCTTTCTGTACCCCCTACTCTCTTCTTCTCTCAACCTTTCACCATCTGATCCTGGTGCAGTGCTTAAATTTTCTTGATTGTCTATCATCATACTTCATTCTTCTACTTATTGTAAGCAGGCCTGATTGTAAGATAGTATCCGCGAGTGTCGGACTGTCCACCATATCAGGCATGTCAAACTGGGGTACCCCGAAGACCACATTGGTAACATATGCGTTGTCATGAGGGCCAGACAGTGCCCATGGCGCCTCTTTGCAACTGCATCCGGGGGGCTACTGCTCCCCTCTCGTTACGCCTCTGAGTGGCAGGCCGCATATGTATACTACATGGTATCGATTATGTGGGTCGCAATTCTAGGTTTCAAGGTTCGCATGCTACCACCAGCCACCATTTTGACACCCATGCACTATACATTTCCACTTCAGGCTCACCCCCTTCCTTCCTGTCGGGAATTCAGTCTCGGGTCACGCTGCGCTTACATTCATTTCTGATCACCTGTTTACGTGTCTGATGTGTCCGCTCTTCACTGTCCGTTACTTGCAATGGACGACACAAAAAATGGTATCATTTATGGGAGAGCGGCTGTATTGCGTTGGACACACCAGTTCTCGTCTGATCACTGAAGTTAAGCAACGCAGCCCCAGCTAGTAGTAACGTGGGTGGCTACTTGGGAAAATGGATACCGCTAGTACCCAAAAGTCGTCGTAAGCGCGTAGTGTCGGTGCAGAATGTGCATTAGAACTACGCAGTGGACGGGGCTCTAATGACCTTGTAGTTGAAGGGCCCTAAAACACCAACAAAACAAAAAAACAATGGTATCATTTATGACGAGGTACATACCTTGGCAGACGGGAATTGAACCCAGACCGTCTGACGCATTTTTATCAGACACAGATATCGAGTCAATTTTCTGAACTTTTCATATTTCTGAAATAATACTTAGGGTAAACTTGAATAATAATAATTTCTGAATTATTTGTATTTATAAGATGTCGGTAGAAATTTTTTTGACGATTTTTTTTTATCCTCTAACCCTTTTTTTCAATGTTGTGACATTGGTATGTTGGCGTTTAGTCAAACCCAAAAATGGATGTTTAGTTTACTTGGTGCTGATCGCACACTACGATTTCTTAGAATTTAGTAGATTCTTTAAAAGTAATATGATATTTGCTGCTGTTACTGCTTCTCTTTAGTGTGTGTGTGTATCTGTACTACAAACCCGATTTTTAAAACCTCTTTAAATATTTTTTTATACTGTTCGAATATGAAGGGGGTTGGTTTGTTTTGAAATACTGTAATGTTTCTTTGAAATGAGATCTGCTATTGACCAGATATTTAAGTACGCACTATTCAATCGCAGTAATAGTCGTACATATTATAAATACTAAGACCTTCAAAGTAATATCAAAGCACCTTCTAACCCTTTTCCCGCCTATGGCAGGATCGGGTACCCATCTTGTCCCCCTGAGTGGGCAAACGGGTGATATATATTGGGACGGTATTTTTCCTCAGTACCGGCAAAGTGTTTAGGTACCTAGGATCGGTGATTCAGAGTAATGGGGAAATCGACTCCGATGTTACCAACAGAATCAATGCAGGATGGCTAAAGTGGAGACAGGCAAGCGGTGTCCTGTGTGACCACAGAGTCCCAATAAAGTTGAAAGGTAAGGTTTACAAAACTGTAGTTAGGCCCGCCGTGCTGTATGGATCTGAGTGGTGGGCAGTGAGGAAGAACCACGAGAGGAGAATGCAAGTGGCCGAGATGCGAATGCTGCGTTACATGAGTGGGGTGTCGCGTGCTGACCGAGTCCGCAACGAGTATGTTAGAGGCAGCTTGGGGGTGGGAGACATTGCGGAGAAGATGAGAGAATATAGGTTGAGGTGGTATGGGCATGTGATGCGAAGGGGGGAGGAGGAGCTCATGCGGTATATTATGGGGCAACAGGTGGTGGGTGGCATCAGGAGTAGGGGGAGACCCAAGCGGACGTGGGAGCAGGTGGTACAGAGGGACATGGTGGCGTGTGGGGTGGATGAAACCCTGGTTGGGGATAGACGGGAGTGGAGGATCAGAACCCGCAGACCCGACCCCGCCATAGGCGGGACGAGGGTGTGATGATGATGATGACGGTTGTAGGATCAATTCTGGTTGAGGTGAATGGTTTTGTATTCAGACCTGAAGGGATGAGGAAGTGTAACCCTCTTTTCGACATGTAGAGTCCAATATCGGCAATATTTTCGGGTGTAGCAGCTCGTCCGTTTTCTCTCTCTCTCTCTCTCTCTCACCCTCGCTCTCTTACTCTCACCTGGGGCACCAGTGAACGAAGTTGCGCCCTCTCCCTTCTTACGAAAGAAATAGGCCGAATACTAGGGTTGTCGTAGCAGTAGGTCAGTGCATGCTTCCGGCACCGCGTGCATCCAGCCACAATGGGTTTCTTTCCCTCCTCTCTCCTATCACGGACCCTACCATAGGCGGACGACGGGATTTGGGCTGATATTGATGATGGATTTGTCAAAGATTAATATACGGTATATAGAGTCTGTGATAATTATGTTTATTGTAAGTTGAATGTTGGATGTAAGTGATGGTCTACACACCTGTGATCAAGGTCTTTGCATGAGTCATCATCCAGTTATCCCGCCTGTGCCACGGTCGGGTCTGCAGGTTCTAGCCCTCCACTGTCGCCTATCTCCCACCAGGTCCCCGTCAGCCTCGCACACACAGTGTTCTGCTCCCACGTCTGCTTTGGTCTTTCCGAGTGCCTCCATCATTACCTGCATTCCCGTAAGGGACCTAACCAGCGCTTCCTCCCATCTTCTTATCACACACCCATACCACCTCAGACGACGACTACTACTACGAACGCATCAAATAATGCGAAAATGGTCGTTTCTCTTCACTTTTTTATATTTGCAAGGTTCTCTTTTAAATTTCAAGAGTGAGAGAGTGGGAAAGGAGAAAGGATAGAGGAAATTAAATATTATAAACCACCTTAACAGTTCATGTGAAATGGACGCATAATTATGTTATAATTACTTTGAATTGAAAACAGGTTTTAAATTATAATTTAAAAATGAATGCATGTCTTCCACATTAGCAAATTACCCGTATATACTTTTTTTTAAAGTTTTAAATTGAATTTTTAGACGAGTTTGAAATTAACTTTTTAGTTATTCATTGTCCATTTCTCTCTCCTTCACTCTGTCCCCCCCCTCTCTCTCTCTCTGTGAACCTTTTTAACTTGTTGATCTTCAGACCAATTAATAATAATCTGAAAACCTTTACAATTTAATCTTCACCTGGACTTAATTAGCTATTCAAATATCTGCCTGTTGCTGCATGAAAAAAAAATTTTTCACATCAACCCTTTGCTTACTGTTTTCCGCTACCTCTTTTCTTTTTTTACACATGTATGTGTGGGAAGAAAATTGAAAAAGTCCTTTTTTTTCGGATGAAGGAAAGAGGAGGCAGAGGCGTGGAAATAAAAATCCATCATTTTTTGAAACAAGTATATTATGTTACACCTTGAAAAGATGAAAAACCTGTTTGTACAAACAAATAACATCTACTAACCCTTTTCCCGCCTATGGTAAAGATTGTATTCAGTTTTGTCAAATTGATGATCTGTTGGACAGTATTTTGACACAGCCGGCTGCCACCATAATGCTACAGCAATCTCTCTGTTTATTTATCGTCGGCCCACTGTTCATTGGAGAACTTCTTCCTACCTCCCGACACCCGGGAAAGGGTAAGCAACGCAAGCCCAGTTAGTACTGACATGGGTGGTCGTTCGGGAAAGCTGGGTACTGCTAATACCCAATAATCGTCGCATTGGTGTAGTGTCTGTGCAGCATATGCATTAGAACTACGCAGTGGACGGGTCTCTAATGACCTTGTAGTTGACGGGACCTTAAACACCAACAAACGGGAAAGGGTGAACTTCTACACTTGAAAATTTGTACCAATCTACACGTTGCATGTAGAAAGGGTTTTACATGTGCAGTGGTGAGTTGGTACACATTCCACACACGCCACGGGGAACCGGCGGCCTCTCTCTCTCCCTAAAACCAACCTACCTCGATCCAGTATCGAACCTGGAACCACTGACACAATAGTCAAGCACGTAGGCGGCCTGTTCACCACTGAGGCGGGTCGAAAAACCTGTTTATAATAATACGAAATTCTTTTATTACAGTTGTGTTTTTTTTTTTTTTGCGTTTGTCATAGGTTCCTGTCCTCGTCCGCTATGTTGTTCACCATCATTTCGGCATAGATTCCGACCTCTCTTCATGCATCGTGAGTCTCTGCTTTAATAGGAGTACAGTGCATATTTTTGTAACCAATCAGGTGGATGATGTCAAGGTAAGTCTTAGATGCAGAGATCTCAAGAGACTTGCAGTCTAGCATTTGCCTAGTCTCTCTCTCTCTCTCCTCTCCTTCCCTCCCTTCAAAAGAGTTTTTATAATACTTCTTTCCTTGCCTTTGTCAACGAATAATGTCCATCTTTAGGTCAACAATACTTTCCATAACTTGTGGATTGGTGGTGCACTCACTAGATTTTCGGATAAGGCAGTGTAAAGGGAATGAACGATTATTTATTGATGGGGAGTTTAATGTAGGCAAGGATAGTCAGCGATGTGAGGAGGTTCATGGAGGATGGGGGTATGGAAGGGCAGACAATTGTTGACTCAGCAAGAGCACATGGCCTTGCATTGTCGAATTCGTGGTTTAGGAAGAGGGACAAGCACCTCATCACATTCCAGGCGCCACAAGTGAGATCACAGATTGATTTCTTTATGGTCAGAGGGCAGCATAGATCAGAGGTTCGTGATTGCTGGGCACTCCCCATTTACACTCTAATGAGAGGAAGATCTGAGGTGTGCCTTCCGGATGTGGAGAAAAAAGTCATAGGTCATTGTGATTAAATGTCCGATGTCATCCTCTATGTCCTGTGGGCCAGCGAACTTGCACTTCTGGTAAAGTAGAACACCGCACTGCACCTAAGGTGGGAAGAAGGGCTGATACGCAAAGAGCACACCAGAGGTTAAGCGAACGAAATATATGCGGTGGACAGCCCTGTTCCGTGCATTACACGGCATCATGGCCAAACGGAACACTTATCTCCACCCCCGGGTCCGTTGTGCATCAAGTGAAGATATGAACTCAATTGGCCCGTTTTTCCCCTGTCCTCCCCCCTCCTTCCGTCGTCTAATCCTATTGTTCATGCTTGTGCCCTGTTGTGTTGACGCCACCCCTCTACTAAATTTCCAAAATATAAGACGGAAACCTCGTGGGTCTCCAAACTGTAGAACAGTCACGCATCCATCCTGTCATAAAGCAAACTCTTATTAACCTCTTTTCTTGTCCACCTGTCTACTTCCTGTCCTCTTATGGGAAGAAAAAAAAGAAGTTATAGTCTTGCGTATTACCTCCGACGTCATACATGGCAAAATGCTACTTATTTTTTCTTTCATGAACAACAACTACTACTAACCCTTTTCCCAATTGGGACCCAAGGGCGACTTGTTGGACGATATTGTTGCGCAGCCGGCTGCCAACTTAATACGGTTTATTTATCGTCGGCCTATTTTGATTCATTGGGGAACATTTCCTCCACCGACTCCAGAAGAACTCCTACACCTGGAAATTTTGCCGATCTACGGATTCCACATAGAAAGGGTGGTCAGTTTACTACAGTGTTGACATCGTGTACACACCACAGGGAGCCACGGCATTACTATCCACCCGACGGAAGGTGACTGGGGGGGGTCTCTCGACCGACTAAAAGAAGCCAAACTACCTCGATCCAGTATCGGACCTGGAGCCATTGGCGCACCACGCGCTACCTCTGCACCATCGAGGCGGCTTTCTTGTTTCATAAACAGTTTTTTTTTTCCTCCATTTTTATCAATTTGTCCTACTTCCAAAAAAAAAATCATATAAACAATTTATTTTTAGTAGAAAATTATTATAATCTAGTTAGATATAAAAAAAGCAATGAAATTATAGTTAGTGGTTGAGGTACGAGCCTAAAATTTAGGCTGTAGAATTTAACTTTCTTGTGGATCTATTGCTTTTTCCGTCATTTTATAATATTGTGTAAAAGACGGATGCATGTGACTGCGAGCTGTGAGCGCAAAAGCAAGAAGATAATCGGAAGAAAGGAAAAGAAAGAGAGCGAGAGAGAGAGAGAGGAAAAAAAATTGCAAGTGAAAGGCCAATGATGGTGTAGTGTTTGCCATCAAGACATATAACTACCTTGTTCTAGGAAATTCCAGTCCAATGTGGTATTTTTAAGAGGTACTGCTGGTTGGTTGTGTGTGTGGTGTGGTGGTGGTAGTAGTAGTGTTGCATTGTGGATTATTATATTGCACTTCATTGTTTAGACCTTGAGGGATGTAAAATGCATACTTGGAATTGACAATGACATCAACTTGGTATTACCAGAAAGTTAAAAGATATGAACAATTGCATCCATTTAGTTGGAGGATGGAGAGAGGAGAGGGGAAAGGAGGAGGAGGAGGGAGGGTTGTTGAAAAGGAGGAAGGGACAGACAAGAAGACGAAATAGGAATCAAAGCTCGATTATATGTTTGTGTGTACAAGAGAGTGAGAAAGAGAGACCTATATATACACACTAATAGAGCAAATGATTATACTATTGCTTTTTTTATATATATAAATAATATATTCCTCTTTTTTTTCTTCCCTTCCCTCCAGAATTCCTTATCCCTTTATTTCTGAGATGGAGTGTCTAGTGACAACAAGTACACAGCATGTCTTGAGGCACAGCAATTTTTTTTGGTTAAAAAAAAGAGCTGAAATCAAGAATTTCATTTTCCTCATATGACTTTTTTTATCATTTCTCTTTCTCTCGCTTTCTGACGTACACTTCACATATGTACATACAATTTAGCAAAATTCCTAGAAATTGTTGCAGTTTGACTTCATCATATGGGTGCTTTTGCTTGCCTATTTGCAGTTATCGTTATTATTAAATGTTAAAGTGTCTTCAGATGCGGATCTGAATTTCCTGTAATAATATTGGGTTTGGTTATATAGAAATATTAATAACAACAGTAGTAGCAGCAGCAGTAATAATAATAATATGCGATGCATGCAGAAATATGTGGATTTCAAATTTGTAAATTGCTGTTTTTGCGTGGTGGTTTTAAGTATTTGAACTACTAAAAGATAAAAAATAAAAAGTATGACATCTGTAAGAGGAGCACCAAACTAGTACGTTAACCAACCAAAAATATATATATATATATATATACTGTATAATGTTTTTTAAGTTCAATTTAGACTCGGCTAGAAGGAGAAATATCACATGCAGGAAAAAAGTCTGCGCTATAATGGCCAAGTATTTGAATCGTTAAAGGAAATTCAAAGAAATTTTCAAACAAAAATTTCTTTCTTTCTTGTTTTTCTTTGTTGTGCTATGAAAGGATTAAACGTTTCGCAATTTTACAGTGGGTATCATTTCTTCGAATGTCTTCTACTACTATTTCTTTTCTCTCTCTCTGTCTTGGAAAAAAAAACAAAATTGGATGAAATAAGAATGACAAAGCTATAAAATAAAATGGCTAACAGGATCTTGAAATTGTTAGTTCAGCAGTGAAGTGGAATGCCTACTTGTGTGTTATTTGTAAAAATTAATGACTGTTAATAATTTTTGTGAAATACTTTCCAGGTGATTTTCTTGTTCTTCTTAAATTTAGCTAGCACTGGCTGTTTGATAGCCTAGTTGCTGCGGATGATGTGCTGAAATGTCGTTTCAATTCAATTGCTTTGTAAAATTAAATAATAAGACCAAAAAAAAAAAAAAAAACAAACAAACACAAAACCTGACTTGGAAACACGTTGTATTTACATGTAGTAAATGTCATCAATGTAACCATGTGGTAACTAAACTGAATTCCACGTAAATAGCAGCAGCAACGGTTAGGTAAGATGACGCAGTTATGTGGGGAGCAATGTCATCCTCATCATCATCATCATACAGTTGTGACTAAAAAGGAAATATATCTCGTAGCCGCAAATGTCACGTCCGTGAATTAAAAATATAATTAATATATTCTGAATGATTATTGATTACCTTAGCCATGGGGTATTTCCTAAAATAATATGATTAATACTTTGCTGGGTGTTGTAATGCAACTTGTGGATTTTCTTCGGATTTGATCGGAGTCCGATGTTCCTTTGATAATGCTTTTGTTGAAATCTTATAATGCGGAGGGAGTGGCTGTTATCATTGTCAGAGGATTAGTAAGTATTTATCAAATGATAATGTTACGTCCTCTAAAAATAAATTGCATCAGGTAATTGCCTTTTTCTACATTGTTTCATTCCTGGGATCCCATTATTCGGTTGATTTGCAGTTTCAACCTTACAGTACATGACGTAGGTACGTTGGGATTTCCTGGTATTCGTTGTTTGAAGATGTAACGAGTTAAAATTTGGCAATCATTTTAGAGTGTACTGTATAATGAATTTATAAAGAATGTACCTGGTATAAGAACTTCCTTTCTCATTAATTTTAACTTGTTTTGATGGGTTTATGAATGAGACATCATTAATTGGAGCATAATTTATTCATAATGTGCATCTAATTGCACTTATTTATTTTGGAAACCTAGAAAAAATATTAGATTTCAATTTCTTTTCGTACATTTATATATATATAAGAGTGAACAGATGTATACATTTTAGTGATAGACATAAATTAATTTCAGTTTTCTTAAAGAAATTCTATTCAACACTAGAATGGATTCAATGAACCAATTCTGTATACTGTACAGAAAGTAGTGTTTGATGGATTTTGGATCAATCGCAAGGAAATTGAATTTGATAGATGTTCACTTTAGATTAAATAATTTATTAAACCCCTGAGTTTTTATTTTTTGGAAGTTATGTAAAGATTGTAAACTATGTCCTACCTACCGTTGTCAAATGTGTGTATTGTTGATAACGAATTTCGAGAAAAAAGAAGTAGGCTTTTGAGTTCAATGGCCACGTAGTTAAGAGACCCTTTTTCCTCCTTTTCTGACATCGCCATAATGAGATTATTTTTAAACAAAAAAGGAGTAAGCTTTTTTTTGTGGTTTACGTAGGCAATAATCAAAATTCACAGTATGCAATACCAAGAGGCATGTTTCTTAAAATAGCAAACTTTTTAACTTGGTATGTAGAATAGGTCCTATACTTGCAGGGCACGAAATCGAATGTCCTTCGACTTGTTTTTTTACGGTAGTTTGTGACCAACATACATAGAGGTTGTTAATCATTTTCATTCTAGTATGTCCAAACGCTATTGTGGTTTTTCTTAAAAAAAACAAAAAAAAAAAAACAAGTTCTACGATTTCTAAATGAAGAAAATAGTACTATATTTTGAAATCATTATTTACGATCTTTGTACAATTTAAGTTCAGCAAGAACCGTACCGTAGACTCAAAGCGATCGAGAATTTTACAATAAGAGGTGTGACTTTTTAGTTGAAATATCAGATAACAAATTTTTGTTTGGAATAGACCAACTGTTACGAATACTACAAAAATTTATTTGATGCAAATGTAAATCATGTTATAACGTATTAGTCAGATACAAAAATTGAACTACCGGCAAATTTTGTTTGCAGGAGATTAAGAGTTAGGTGAGAGGCGGTAGTTTTGAGTGATTGGCGTATTTATCGTTAGATGGCGCTAAAGATCCGTTCGACAAGTTGTTCTTTGGAACTCGTTAAGTTTGGCGCCTAATCCTGAATTCATGGTAAAGTGGGTAAGTATGCAAAGTATAATTGTATCGTTTTTAAGAAATCATTTTGGTTTCCTGTTTCATGAGAAACGACAACGTCGTCTGAAATTCAATCCTAATTAATTTCAACATAATGTTATATAGATGTAGGTTGGTGTACGTTCTTATTGGTATACATGAGCTCTCTTATATAATTTTTACTCAGTTTTTGAGTGATTTGTTCCCATCTGCCAAGGACGCCACTCGTATAATAGTAGTCAGCCATAAAGTCTTTTTTGGAACAGGTCTCATTCATAATAGTTTTTTAGTAAAGTAAAAAATTAACTTTTATATCACACACACACACATACAAAACACAAAGTTTGAACGAATGAATGTAATGGATAAATTTTTGTTTCTTAATTTCCCCATCCCCTACCTTTTATAAGGAAAGTCTTTGATAAAGCTTTGTAATGATTTAGGCAATTGGTTTATCCTTTCAATAGGCACTTGTCCATTAATAACTAGCCTACATAAGTGTTGTAACTGAGGTACTTGATGATATAATGGTTTGCTTAATTGTATATGACGGTCCCTTCTCCCCGTCAGATCTAACCAGACGTGAGCTTTAGCTTTGTCAGTTTGACTGAGGTTCACATAATGATCCACAAGTGCCACCACACATGGAAAACTTGGCATTTTGGCAGCCAGAAGATCTTCAGCATCCAATTTAAATTCACCGTCACTATAATGGATCCGGATACTAGTAGGTCCTCGCTCCGTCTGGACACTTAGAGAAAACAGATGCATTGGATCTGAACTGTCACGAATTAAAAAAGTTCCAACAGGCGTTGATTTTAGTTTGTTGGTTGCTTGTTGCCACGAAAGTTGGCCGTAATACCATCCACTTGTTTCTAATTTATTCAACGTATTTTTTATCCTTTCCAAATCACGAGAAGGATTGTCCATATTTTCCAAACCCGACTTGCTGCTGCGATGATTATTAATATTAAAGGTATTGGAAGAGATGTTATTATTATTACTACTAATGTCTGACAAAGACGAGGTGGATGATGAAGATGATGATGACGGTGACAACGACAAATTGTTAACCGTGCAAGATGAAAAACCTTGTTGGGGATATGGACATACACGCACATTGGACATGGAGGATGATGTCTTAATACAAGCAGGATAAATTTCTTTAGTAGATATTACAGATTCTGTTTCCAAAGTTGGTGTTGGCGGCAGAGGTGGTGATGGTTGTGTTGTTTCTCTCGTTGTTATTGCTGTAGTCTTCAAAGGTGTCAAATTGGACCAAGAAGAACCTGGAGATTCCGTAGTCTGATCCTGAAGTGGGATCTTTGGACAGAACAACACAACAGAAGGCGACGAACTAGCTAGCATAATTCGTAATTGACAACTAGTGACGAAGTCTTGTTTATGAATTTGTCAACACTGAAAATTTTCACTACAGTATCGGAGCTGACCTTTTTTTACGCTGTTGAGCCTTTCTTTTTCTTTTTTGTCGACAACGACGACAACAAGGCTGAAAAAGAAACAAAAGTAGTGGTAGTGACACGTCCGTCCAGTTCTCTGAACCCTCGGCCTCTCGCACACTCTCACACACGCACACTACTCACTCGTAAGTCTATTGTAGCTTTAATCGAAGTTTTTCATTTAAAAAATATTATTTCTAACCATGATTCTTCAAGAAATGATTATTGAAGTTTCCACCGTCCGTCCTGCAACCGTTAAGTATTTATAAATGCACACAAGACTTTCACGGCACTTATTAATAATCCATACTATTCATGTCATATAGTTGATAGTTTTTTTTTTTACAGTGTATAATATCCTTCGACAACAATTGCTCGGTTGTTAGAAATCTTGTAAAAATCCTTCAGCTTTAAGAAAACGACGTTGTTGTACTTGATTGATACATATACAGACAGACTCTAGAACTGTATTAGTATTTCTCGATTTCGATTCCGGCCTGTGTATGTACGTGTATACATATATATATAGTAGTTGATAATAGTCCGTCTATTAATTCCTACAATTATTCATATTACTATTATTCTCGAGCACAATTTCTAACTACTACTGCCACTAATACTATTACTAGTTTAGTAATAAATAGTAATGACGATGATGACGACGCGATTGACTTTTCGATGGTTCACTCGTTTGAAAGTCTCTTAATAACAATTTTAATAATTTGTCTCTCTGTAGTAGTAGTAGTTGTTGTTGTGTGCTGGCAGTAGTAGTAGTTGTTAGGTAAATAACGTATGCCATCGCCATCCTCGGCTACATATAACGCGGCGTTGAGTGGATGGCGTTTTTCATGAGTACTGGCGATTACAAAGCATACTTAGAAAACCAGGCAACAACCAGATATTTAGCTGGCTCGCTGGCTTGTGAGATTGAGAGAAAGAGAGAGAGAGGAGGGGGGAAGAGCCAGCCGTCAAACCTGCCCCACTGAGCGAAACCATGACCGAAACTGCTATTCCTGGAAATGCTAGAGGTCGATATCGCTTACTGCGAAAATGTTTGCCGAGAACTTCCCAAGAATTGCCCATGCGTGGTCGGGGCGCCTATTCTCATTGCATCCTATCAATGGGGGGAGAACGACAGAGAGAGAAATAATAAGCGAGACTTCCGAGTAACTGCTGCCATACTTGGCAATAGCCACGCCTCCCAGTTGCGTGAGATTTAGCCTCGTGCTCATGACGTAGAACTTGGCGTTTTTCGCGTTCTCTCGGTGGAGTTCGATTTTTCTGCTGCTGTTCTTTTTATTCTTTTTTTTCCCTCTCTCCTCCCATCTCTTTCCTATTCATACCCGCCTTCGTCCAACATTCGTGTTCCGTAAATTCAGCCGAAGGTGTGTGTGCGTGCGTGTGGTTCGTGAATGTAATGTAGTAATAAGGGTTTTGTTTTCTGGCTTATTATTGTAATAAGAGAATTTGTGTTTGTCTCATATCCGTGTACCCTCCTCGTATGGTACGGTTCTTCATTCAGTTTTTAATACGTGTCATATAATATACAGTACCTATCAGTAAACATCATGGTGGCAGCGGCGGCGGCAGTCGGTAGAAGAGATGACGAGGTTATTTCTAAAATAGCGGTGATGGCATTATTATTATTATTATTCTAATACGAATAATGTCAAACACAGAAGAAGTTGATGATGGCAAGAAGATAGTAGTAATATAATATTGTTCTGTGTAGAAATAGTACGTTAGAATGTTGAGCACTGCGAAGTTTTTACTGTACGTAGTTTTTTTTTAGAGAGGAAATTCAGTGTTGGTGGTGGTGACTGCCCTTGGCGTCATCTTCTTTAACCCAAATGTAATGGTGTTGGTGGTGTAGGCTATTTGGGGAAGGGAGGTAATTGAGAGAGAGACTGCAGGTGGTAAGGAGAATGGCCGCCTTTTTCTCTCGAATAGGAGAAGAGGAGGACGAAGGCAAAAATAACCTAAGGTTTGATTTAGAGAAGGATCTGTTGAAAAGGCTGCAAAGGTAGGAATGGGTCTAGTCGCTGTGTGTTACCAAATTTGCATCCATTGACCTCTATTTTTCTCCTCCCCTCCTCCCTTTCCTTTAGTCGTCTGCACTTACACCCATTTCCCCTTATGTACAGGGTCACCGTCATTCATTTAATGTGACCCCTTCACCTCGGTTTTCCAGGTAAAAGACGTGTTTGGGGCGTTTGTAGCCTCCATTTCCAATGACTGCCTCCTCCCTCTTCTCTTTTATGACTGAGCATCTGGGCTATTATTATTGACCAACCGTAGTCACATACTATACACTTTTCTCTCTCTCCCCCCCTCTCTCTCTGGAAATCCCTTACGTCCTCTTCCCCCTTCCATCTCCTAGGACGTAGTAAAGTGTGGGTTCAGCAGGTTGTTTTGTATATGTCGTCTGGGTTTTACTTTGGATGCTCTAATGCGTCCCTCTTCAAAGTCTACTTCCTGTCGGGAAGGGTGAGCGAGAGACAGTGAATGACTGCCTTTTGATTACCAATTATTTGTCGTTCATTTTAATGAATTTTTTAAAAGTAACTTATATATGAGGTAATAATTAATGTATTCCGTGAAGTTTTATTGATGTTTATTGTGCAGTAGTCGGCTCAGTGGAGAACAATAGATAAGACAGGCAGGAACCGGACGGTTTTGATGTCGTAAGCAAACTGCCAAACGTGCTGTTGGCACCAATCTTTGCTTCTGCTCTGGAAATTCTAGAGTCAGGGGCAAAGATCCGTAGGCTGTTATGATGAGATCATATGATTTGCAAAATTTGCGTTCATTAAAATTTAGCGCATCATCATCCTCACCTTATGGGAGGCTCATCTCAACCGTAGATTTTTACCTGACCGGCTGCCAACCTAACGTCACACTCCTATTATTAATTGTTTCGTTGGTGTTTTAGGGCCCTTCAACTACAAGGTCATTAGATGTTGTTGGTTTTTGTTTTAGGGCCCATCGACTACAATGGTCATTAGGGCCCAAGGTCATTAGAGCCCCGTCCTCTGCATAGTTCTAATGCAGAGACACTACACTAATGCGACGTATTAGCAGTACCCAGTTTTTCCAAGCGGCTGCCGCTGTTAATACTAGCTGGGGTTGCGTTGTTGAACTTCAGTGATCAGACAAGAACTGGTGTGTCCAACGCACTAAACCGCTCCCCTCCTATTAGTTGATTCATAGGATTCGATTCGTGCATGCTTGATGGGCAACGGGCCAAATCTGCCCTGGACCCACACTATGGCGTATGTGTTTAGCACGTATGACATTTAAAGAATTTGTATATCAACAAATGTTTGAAGTTTTTAAAATTCGTAAGGTTGTTTTGTTGTTATGTGTAAAGCAGACGAATAGTGTTGATGATCTCGTAGATGGTTTCGAGTTTAGTACAAAAACTAATTTTTCTATACGTTAGTAATGTATTATGTTATTTTTTGAATGAGCCTCGCTACGTTATTGTACAATTGCGAGCAGTCAAGTGGAAAAAAAATCTTACATTTTAAATCTCATTGCACTGGGGCGAGATCCAATGTGCTGCTATTAGCGAAATTCTAAGAAATGTGTTTACGTGTGACATTCCTGCTGCTAGGGTCGCTAGTGTCTTTTCTGGTGAAATTGCATGGTGTTTTGAAAATGTTGTTTCTCAGGGTTTGGTTTTAGAAACGTCTACTTTACACAATCATTGGCATTGATTTTCGACGTGCTCAGATTAGTTATATATTATACTGTAGTTATAGTTTATCTATTGCGAAGTACTGCATGTATTACGATAACAGGTATCAGATAGTAATAAAAAATATTTAAATAATTTGTTTTGTAATAATTACTGAACTCGTGATTAATAACTTTATCGAACAAGAAGTCATTGGTATCTGACAACATTTCTTTTCATTCTATTTTCGCATTTTTTTCTATTATTAACAGTCTTGTTCGAAAATGCGCGCCACTTTTTTTGAGAGATATACAGTATAAATTTGTATTGTGCAGCTAAAAATAGATTTCCAGCGAGTCGATTCATTTGGTATGTAGTGCCAAGATAACCCCATGAAAAAATTCATCTTTTTTTTATCATACGTATTTTCTCACGTTCGT
This sequence comes from Trigoniulus corallinus, assembly GCA_013389805.1. Taxonomy (NCBI): domain Eukaryota; kingdom Metazoa; phylum Arthropoda; class Diplopoda; order Spirobolida; family Trigoniulidae; genus Trigoniulus; species Trigoniulus corallinus. The sequence continues at coordinate 5,560,692 of JAAFCE010007744.1, forward strand.
TGAACATAGTCACGCATTATTCTATAGGCGGGCACGCGTAAATGTCGTCTTGTGTGTAGCACCGCCCCGTTTGGTCTATTTTAACTGGAAAGATCAATATATTGTATCCGTAATTAGATTTCTTTTTATATATAAAGGGATTTAGACAATAATTAGGTGGCTCCTTTTTTTAGTCACACGCGAGATAGATGGTATGTTGAAGAGTACGACCTTAACGATCCATCTTTCATTTTAACTCATTCAAATCCATTATTCGTAATGTGGGAGTTTTTTTTTTCCTAGCTTAGAATTTCCTGATCGATGAGATGCAGTTCAAAGAACTGGCTACCAAAGTGATGGAGGAAAAAAAGGAAAAACTGGGTGGAAATGAGAATGATAGTGTCTAGAGAAGTAGAAGAAAATAAGCATTTAAGTGGAAAGTTATTTTTACATATAACTAAAGCTCGACGCAATTTTCAAAATTGATAAGGATATGAAATTATAATGTTTTTGGTAACGCGTAAGGAAAGAGGGGGAATCCCATAAATTTCCCCGTTAACGCCCTTTCTGTTGAAACCAAGGGGTAAAATGTCCCTGTAGAAAATGACAGTTACTTTAATAATATAAAGACACTTATTAAGTCCAATTTTTTATTGTAATCGCCTGTTTTCAAGGTACTGCACTTCTCAGTAATCGGTGTTTAAAATGAATTATCAATCATCCATCATCCAGTTTTTTTTCCTAGTCATTTTTTATGAAGACACGGATTGTGCAAGTATTTCTGTAATGCAAGTGCAATATATACTGACAACGATTAGTAAAATCTGCTTGAAAAGGTTGTGAGGCAAATGCTTATCAAACTTGTCATTTATTAGTAAGACAGTTTTGTGCGTAGTATAGTGTAACAGCATATTAGTCGGGGTTGGGTTCTAGTGACAAGGAGGAGCTTTTATTTTTGTTTCTTGGCGGATTTATTTATTTTTATATATAAATGTGATATGAGATAATATAAAATTATGGAAGCGAGTACCACGCCTCCCACAAGTAACCAAACATTTCTTTGAAAACGGATTATTATGATGGATTCCTGGGTATTTGTTTTCAGTTGCATTGCGCCAAATTAAAACGAAATCACATTTAAAATACATACACCATTGTGTGTATGCGGAGAAGGATATAGGAAATTGTGACATGAAACTTTGAATGCTGCATTTTTGTCATCATAATCATCACCATCACCTAATGGGATTTGAAACTCCACCCGAATCTCAATGAGCGATTAATAAGTGACAGCATCATATCGGAGACTAGAATTCTTGTAATGTTTGCCCTCACCAAAAAAGCCCCTTTAGATATGATTATACATATATCTGTAGTGGTTTAATACTAGAATGACAGTACAGACACATGCAACACTATTAACTTTAATTCACTGCTTCAATCAAATGATATTAGTTTCTCATTACTTTTATTATAGGTTTGCACACAGGAGACTTAAAGGTGTATTTACTTCGTCGTTAATTTGTATCAGGATGTACGTACACGAGTATATGTTGTGATGCAAGAAGGTATATTTCCTTACTTATAGGATTTCCTAGAAATTTCATTAAATCCTTACGAGAGAGAGAAAGAGAGAAAACGGGCACGTATCAAAATACTTAATAATTTTATATCAGAAGATTATTTTCAAGAAATTCAATAACGTTAAATATTCATTGCCATAATAGATAGATAGATGCGTTAGATCGAGATCGTTAATGTAGGAGTGGGAGAGAAAAAGAGAGAAATGAAGCCGGCCGTTTAAAGAAACTGGACTAATCATGGACCCTGCAAGATAGCTGATAGTTGTGCTGATTATTGACTTTGAGGATAAAATGTGCATGTGTACATCAATGGAAGTTATGATTTATTTTGATTGTTAGGCGACGAGAGTGTGTGAAAGAGAGAGCGCGAGAGGGTATAAAGTTTATTAGTATTTAGTACAACTAACCATTGAATGTTTTTTCTCTCTCTCTTTCTAAATAGATATGATCATCAGATATAGTTTGCCCTCAGTGTCTTTTCTTGAAATTCAATAGACTAGTTTGGTAATGCTTGTGGATGATATCGAGGCAAATTTCCAAAAAAAATAATTGTGAAGTGGCTTCTTTTCTAGGTCATATATATTGAAGAAGTCTTAAGTAGTAAGTAGTAGTTATCATCGTAACTGCGCCTGAAGCCCATTGTGTCAAAAATTGAATTACTATTACAAAATCATTTGTCTAGCAGGGGGTTTAATTTATTAATCGGATTTCACTTTAATAGTAGAGAGACGGTATTTTGTCGTATATATAGTATCTATTAACAAATTTAGTGGGGGTAGAAATTCACGGAAATGCATCCATACACGATAAGAGTTTAACGTTCCGTTTAAGAGATTATTTATCTCTTTTCAGATTTCTTAGTATTTTACTTATAAAATTGAAAGGTTTACATATGTCTTTGAATCTTAACAGAATTGCATTAATTGAGTTTCCTGTAAGAAATGTAATCAAAATACATTAGGTCTCACTTTCAATTTAGATATTAGGAGGAGAAAAAAAGAGTGGGAGAGAGAGAGAGGACAATTACAGATAATAAATGTTAAAATTCCCATGAGTACTTGAACTTGAATGAATTTGAGGAAACAGTAAATAAATTTGAAGTTAGGCCTTATGGTTGTTATTAGATAATAAATTTGTTGAAAAGTGTGTTAACTGTTAAGTTCTGGGTCGGCTGCTATTGATTCTGCAGGGTGATGGTGATGATGACGGTGACGACGACTATTATTGTTGTTGTACTCTTTACTTCTTCTTTTTCTCCTCCTCCTTCTCCAAGGAATGTTTAAGCTTGAATTCAGGGACAAAGATGTTATTTTGCTAACGAACTGATCTTATGTTTCCTTTCAGAGCTACTTGAGCTAACTTTCCAAGAAATGCTTCAGCGAAAGATTGATCCCCGTGAACCAATAAGGCGAACGAACGTTGTTAAACAGAGATACTGTACAAGAAGAAGTTTTTAAAGGAAATCATTTGGGAAAAATCAGCTGAGAGTTAAATCCATAATGAGAGTGGGGTCTTGTGATATTTTGGAGAAGAGAAAGGGGGAAAAAAAGTGGTAAGAAAAACAACATAAAACTAGGAATTGGATAGATGGTAGGCATTTGTGAATTACATGCCTCTAAGAATTGAGGAGAGGGTGGGGGTAAAAAAAAAGGTCAACAAATAAATTACATTTTCTGAGTAGAAAAAAAAAAGATTTATATATTAGGCGTGGTTTTAGATATTACTAGTAACCAGGGCAAATAACATATGATATAAATATACCTTTGACTTTTTATATTATCAATATGTGAATATTAACGAGTAACTCAGAATTCACCTCTCCGTCATCATAAAAGGATTTTGATTTAATATTTTCCTATGAAAAGTTGCAGAAAGAAGGAAAGAAAGAAAGAAAAATGAAAATCGATAAATGTAAGATTATGACATTAAGACTGATTTATTGCATAAATTAATAGAAAATTGCAAACTAATTTATATATTTGACAACTTGTTGTTTATGAACACCGGTAAGACATATATACAGTATATGTGTGTGTGTTATTTTCCCCCCACCTCTTTCTCTTTCCCTTCAAGACCTTTACAAACGCAATAAATTTGAACCGCAAAATTATTATGAACAAATTCTTTCTTTCTTCCCTTCCTCCTCCTCCTCCTGCGTTTTGACCAAGGTCAGGGTGCAAGTTAAGAGGTCTCGGCGTCTAGCCGGACCTATAATTTTTTAAGTTAGCGGAAGCTGACGATAAAAAGTCCGGAATGCAGACTTGAGGGTAGTTTCCAAGAAAAGTAAAACAGCGCGAAGGATTTAAAAAGAGCGAAACTTTTAGTCAAAAATGCCTTATGTATCTTTTTTAATGCGCTCATGATAATTGTCTCGATTCTCGTCCACAACTCTAAATTTCTTGGAATGGAAGGGTGACTTAGTCGTACGAAGAAAGAAATATGAAAGTAGGTAAAAACGTTCTTGATAACGTATTGACTGAGATGGATAAGGTATGATTTCTTAAGCCAATAATTTGTTAGCAGATACAGTATATTAATAACAGTATAGTATTTCTACCTACTAGGAACTTGAATATGGTGAGGTGGGGGGAAGACTCACTGGTCGTTGCTGCTGCCTTATTATTAATCATCAGCGTTTCCAGCATTTAAATTGATGGTAATTATCAGTAATAACGAAACAGTGTAAGTTTCAAAATATATAAATAGATCGTGTCCTATTAATAATAAAGTTTTTATATAGGCCTATTTAGTTTATGGAATTTTATGGAGGATACGGTGGCGTTCAAAGCCACCGTACAATTTCTGGTTTTCTATTCGAAAAAGGAAAAAAAAGAGCTAACGCGCGTTCTAAGAAATATTTATGGAGGGTAAGTGTGAGGCCATCAACCAAATTTGTAATGTGGGTCTTGGTATAAAGCTTTTTCCATGGAAACCGTTAAAAGTTGCGTAACCAGCATTGTAAACCAAGTAGGTCATGGTCTTTATTATTGCTGTTACAGTAATTCAAATTAAAAACTTGCTTGCCGTGCTAGAACGAAATACCTACATAACCCAGATTGTTGTCAAGATAAATTGAAATTGTACAGTGGGTGAAATGCGACCTATTTGATGAACGCTTTCAATCTAAATTTACTCTTTGACATGTTGGTTACAATAATCAGAACCACGATGGATGAAGTGCCAAATTAGAGAGAAAGTATGAGTAAATACTATCATTCAACTGGGACGTACGACATGGAGTTTTTAAAGCTGACACAGTAACATTCCCAAGCTGTCTGCATAAGCCGTTGCCGGCCTACATTTTTAAATAGAAAGACTGGTTCTGGCTCATTTTTTTTCTCGGCTCACGCTATTCTCGATTCTCAACAGTGGTTTTATTTTTTTTTTATCTCCCCTTTTTTTTTGTTTTTCTCCTCTTCCTTCAGTTTCTGAATTATCATTACCCTTTATCTTAAGGAGAAAATGTAGAATTGTAGTCTAAGGAAAAAAATTGATGGTAAGAGTTTTTAGCATATAGAAGGAATTTCTTAGTCTTATTACATCACTCTACTGGCATTTTTTACTCCTTAACTGCCACGTCATTGAACTTGGGTTTCTTTTTACAGATTCAGTTAGAGTCTTATCAACTTCTCCGTATTACAAAAATGTGGGTGTCCAAGTTTGGCCAATTCTAGTCTCAAACTTCCGTCAGCTACTTTTATTTGTGTTTGTTTGGCATCCACTTATTAGCTTGCATGTTGACTTATTACTGTACACGCACGGGCCTACGTATACTGTATTTTGACAATTCTGATTTTGGGCTTTGACGCCAATTGCCAGGCATTATGCCAGGACTCGACTTGTGACCATTTTGGGCTTAATATCCTTCTCGGTTAACTATTGATGTTTTCACTTTTTCCTCATATGCTTGATACGCTTTTCACTATCACCCTTTGAATATTACGGTTATCATTTTTAATAAAAAAAAAGTAATAACGTGTCAAGAATTTAAGTTTTTTTGGGCACATTTACTTTAGACCTGCCTCGGGTAGACTACTGCGTCAGTGATTCTAGGTTCGATCCTGGACCGAGGTGGTTGGCTTCTTTTTCGGGCGTGAGAGAGGCCCTTAGTACGTCTTCTTTCCCGGATGGAGAGTAAATCCATTGTCCCGTTTGATATATATAATGTGACCGCTGCATGTAAAAGTACTCATACTACATTGAACAATATTACCAGGTGTAGGAGCTCGTCCTGAGATGTCGGCGCAGGAAAAATGCCCCAACGATGAAGCATAGGCCGACAATAAATAAGTCAAAAAGGGATTTCAGCATCAAGTTAGCAGCCATCCGCATGAAATACCGTTCAACAGATCGGTCATGCATCTAAATGAAATGGAGATGGGTACCCGATCCCGTCGTAGGAGGGAAAAGGGTTAGTGATGATGAGTATATACAGTAGTTTGATATGATTTTAGGAAGGATAAAACGGTAAAAATATAAATTCAATTTAATTTCCACAAATTTTTTTAAAGAGAATAATATAATCCGTATTTATTTCCGGTTCTCTCTTTGACAAATTTTGAAGTATAAAAATAGGGAGGGGAAAATCATGCGATGACGCCCGATTCAGGAATATCGTTGTTCCGCAATTAACGATCTTTGAGACGGTAGTTTGTAGGCGAGGTTATAGGGCCATATGGCCACCGAATTATCCAACTTCCTTTTAATTGAAAGATTTGAGTAGGAAAAAAATTCCATTCGCTGTCGTCATCGGATAAGGTAGTTTCCCGTATTTGTGTCATAGCATTTAGTTTAATTACTGGAAACATTTATGAATTTAGTCGTCAGCGTTATTGTTTCATTCGTAGTTCACTGTACTTAGTGGGTATTATTTCCAAAGAAATATTCGTTTCCTTGAATTATATGAGTGACTTGCAATAGGATGATAATGATTCACTGAAATGACAAGGTTATGACATCTGTCCTAGGTAGGGTATTGTAAAATGAAATTACAACTCCCATATGTTTTAAACACAGCAAATAAATTTTCGATATTATTACATTTCTGAAAATAGAAATTTTAAAAGTAAAAAGAAACACTGAAATTCAGTGAATTTGAATTATAATCTAAGCAGTGTAAAATTATTCGTGAAGATATTGGCTTCAATTTAGTTTTCTCCTTCCACTCCAATCATTAAATAATTGGACTCCATGATTATCAGAATTAAAAGGATTTCTACACCCTGTGCAATTTAGCAGCATGTTAATTGATTGCCTTATAATATTTTTACAGTGCCGATAAAAATCAAGCAACTATGACATTTTATTTCAGAGGTTGGAGTTATGTTAGATTTATGTCATCAGTTTTCATTTGCTTAGTATTGTGCGAAGTAGTACAATATTAAATGATGTTTAATGACCCTAATATAAAAACCACTTTATCAGAGCTTTGATATTTTGCGCAATATTATTGGGTATTATTTCAAAATTCGCATTAATCTAGATTTTCTTCTTTACTTAGAAATTGTACTAGTATCCGTCTGGATGGCGCAGATGTAGTGTGTTTAACTAATGCGTCAGTGGTTCCAGGTTCGATACTGCTATCCAGGTTTCTGCTATGCAACGAATAGATCAGGCAAAATTCCCAGGCTTAGGAGCTTGCCCTGCCCTGGCGTCTATGGAGTGTCCCAACAAACAGCAGGCAGACGATAAATCAAGCATAGGGGGTTGTGGCTTCGTCCAGCAAATCGCCCATGTGTACCACAGGGACTGAAATGGGTACCTGACCCTGCCATAGGTGGGACAAGGGTTATTAGGTACTGTTGTTTTACTTTATACCACAGTTAGAATGTGAAGATGAATTATGGCGAATGATGCCGCTTTCAGTATCACGACCTACATTATCAACGTTAAATTTGAAAGTAACCCAAAAATTGTCACATATTTCCTAGATTTTAAAATGATAAGTACACTGAAATAAGAAAATGATCGTTTTTTGTTATCTTGTTTATTTTTTTCGTCATTCCTGCTAGTTTTCTCATCTCTTACTGCTAAAAATATTGAGCAATTTATAATAGCTATTTATTTAATCGACGTGTTTATCACATCTCACACCAATAATATTGTAAATACTAACAGCTCTTTCTTTTTTTGGTAAAAAAATGTTTCTTCTTTACGCAAGGAACTAATCTAGGTCCCACCTGTTTATTCATTTCCATGGAATGCCTATTTGACAGGGAAACTAACACTACTCAGAAATTTTACTCATCAAGATTACATGTAGTAATAAGTAATTCATTCATTTTTTTCAGAGTCTGATTTATACCGGATGTGCTCAGGTGTATCAGAAGAAAATAGCCCCCGGCTAAAGTCTCGACGCACGTCATTCACTGCTTCAACTTTGCAGTCCAAGAACATTCTAGATGCTCCTCAGCTTTTTCTTCTCAACAAATACTGTATGCTGAAGTAAATAGTAAGATCTTAGTTTTCTAGGCTCTATTGTTTCTTAGATACATATACTATCACTACTAGCCCATTTGCCGCCTATGGCAGGGTCGGGTACTCATTTTGGACCGAGGACACATGGGCGATCTGTTGGACGGTATTTTTACACAGTCGGTTGCCAACCTAATGCTGCAACCCCTATGTGATTATTTATTGTTGGCCTATTTTCATTCGTTGGGGCAATGTCTCTTCCGACGCTAGGTGCAGGATGGGTGGGTTTCTACACCTGGGGTTTTTATACCAAACTACACTGTGTATGACGGAAGGCACACTTCCCGAAAGAAGCCACCACATCCTTCATGGTTCGATCCTAGAACCTAGTCCAGCACACCAAGCGGACGGAGTCTTTACGATTACGACATTGCCACGCCCTCCCTCACAGGGCTAGACACGAGCTGACGTCGAATCCACGACGTTTCATGGATACAACACTATCTCCCATAAATCATTTAGTTCGACTTGGGGCGGTTGCGTCGTAAGTCGAACATCAATACATCGTCTGGTGGCGGAAGAAAACGGAGTATTGCGGCACGCACCAGTGGCACTGTGAGGAACAGTGCCTGCTCAGTTCTCGTCGCTACGCTAGTGTAGTTAATGGTGAATACCTGCCGCCAGTGCTGCAGGGGTCCCCAACCTTGTTTTGCGACACGGACCGGTTCAATGCAGGCAGTTTTTACGGACTGGCCTTCAAGGTGTGGCATATAAATACAGCCAAAATAAAATAACATGGCCGGCATAAAAACAAATGTTAAGTGCATGAAAAATACAACTCACCATAACTATGAATATCTCCACATCTCAGACTCTAAAATTCAATACAACGAAAATTATATAAATTATTCTTCCTGTGAGGCCCAGTAACAAATGCCTGATGATTGTTAGAGGAAGGGTTGGCAAAGTTTGAAGCTCAGGACTCCAACGCTGCCAGGTACGCTAGGGTCTACCGAGGGGTCATGGATTGTCTGGCGTATTACAAGGAGGTCTGGGAGGAGAACAGGAGCATAACCGCTCAGATTAGACTGGATTGCTTCTTCAAGAAGGTAGAGGCCTGCAACAGATCCTGTACCCTCTACTTTAGCTGCTTCTTTACCTCCTCCAATTATTTCTGACACATCTGCCCTAGTATCTCCAGCACCTTCTTCAGGTTCACCAACTCACCTCTTTTTGCTTTTGTGCTTCATTTTATTATTTTATATCTACAGTATGTCTTCCATGCGTTTCTTTAGCCCTAGTTATGTTTTCCTGTCATGTAAGTGTCTTGAGTCATAAGTCGAGGACTCCCTGTACTGGTTTTTAACTTTATTTAACACTCGCACTTATCACACCCTTTCTCGTACTTTTTGGATGTTGTTCATTCATATTTTTATTATGTTGAACTTTAAAGTTATGATGAAATATTTATCTTTTGACTTTATTGAAGAGAGCACATCACTATATAAAATCTATTTGCCCAGCTCTTATTTCTGACCATCACACACAGGGTGATTTAAAAGTGGTCTGATGATATCAACAAGGAAATGAAAAAAAATGAGGTAATGTTTGATAATAATTATGAATCTCTCACTTGCTTTTATTATTATTATTATTGTCATAATGACTGGTGTTTTGGTATACAATCAATCATATAGTTGGAACATGACGTGAGAAAAGGGAGCGGAAGAGTTAGTTGGTTTGATCCGTTTCAAGGAATGCAAAATCCAGGGTCTCCTATCCGCTCCTAGGACACAGTTGAGGGAGGTCAATGCAAAACGTGGAAACAGGTGATTAGAGTGGATGTTGGCAGTATGTGTGTGGGATAGACAGAAGGGAGTGCAGATTGTTCAATACAAACTATACTGCATCATGATGAGAGAGAAAGAGCAGAAGTGGGCTTTTGGTTCCTCTTTTTAACATCGTCATGATTACTTGAAGCACCACAACTGTCACCCACGGCATACATACGTTAGAGGCATACAATATTTGACTGATATGGGCTAGCTATATTATTTTAACACTTGGCCGCTAATTTTAGCATTCGTGGAAACAGGACAAAGATATATTTATGACCAGTATGGTTGTGTGTGCGAGAGAGAGAGAGAGAGAGAAGCAATTGTAGCGATGGTCGTCACATTTGCCTGCCTGGTTGGTTGGTTAGGCAAGAATATGCTGTATACCGTGCGTATAATAATATTAGATGTTAATCGAGCGCTCCAAAGTACTAGAGTCGTGTGTGCTGTCTGAAAAATGCCAAAGTGTTGTTAAGTTATAAATGTCTACCAACCTCCCTTTGCCTCCCTTCTCAATTCCTAGAATTGATATCTAGTGCTTTGTGTGTTTTGGCTTATTCCTATAAAAGCTATGTTAGGTGTCGTTTCTCTCTCTCTCTCTCTCTCCCCTCATCACCACTACCACCATCCCACACGAATTGGTGCTATATACACACACACCGCCTCTTGTGACTTTTTTTCTCGCTCCCCCCTCTCCTGTCCCCTTCTCTAAAATTTTTTAAAATCTGCGGCCATCTGCTCATAAGATGAAATGCTCGTTTTGTATCTCTCTCGCTTTACATACATCCCAATTCTGCAGAAAGTTTTTCTCTTACATTTTTTACCGTGTTGTCCCGTGGCCCATCTCCTGAACCCTTTTTCAGTACTGCAAAGAAATCAGCTAAAAAAGTCTATTAATTTATCTATCTAAAATCTGGTTGGTATACAGTTATTATTGCATGTGTGCAGCAGACATGTATTTTTTTTATCAGGAATAGTTCCTTTTTTCTGCTGTTTTAACCGCATTTTTAAAACTTTCACAATTTTACGAAATAAGAGAAACGAGGGAGACAGAGACAGTATTAGGAACGAGAGAGAGACACAGACAGGAGAGGGACACACACAGAGACAGGAGAGAGAGACACACACACAGGAGAGAGACAAACACAGAAATGACACACACACAGACAGGAGAGAGAGAGATAGACAAACACAGACAGGAGAGAGAGAGAGACAAACACAGACAGGAGAGACAAACACAGACAGGAGAGACAAACACAGACAGGAGAGACACACACAGACAGGAGAGAGGGATAGAGAGAGAGAGCGAGCGGAGTTGCTGCAGAAGCAGATTCAAAGAAGAGGTGCATTACTACACAGCTAGGTCGCCAATATTTTTTTTGAAGTGCCTGCCCTCCATCCATCTCTCCAATGTGCATATATATATATATATATATATCAGGAATTACTCGGAAATGTGGAAAAGAGTTTATAAACTTGTTTTAAAAGACTGCTTAATTTTTCGACCTAGTCTTCTTATCCCTGTACTTCGCCTACTGCATACTGCCCGGCCGCCTCGTCGTCCTTTTCTACCGGCAGCCCCCTCCTCCCCATAAATGTCTTTATTTAAATGAAACATAATCATTGGTCCAGCTCAATTTTCTTAGCAATGCCTTCTAAGAAGTTTGCTAGCGTGATTTTGACTGCTTTTCAAGAAAAGTTTTCCTCCATACTCACACACATGTCAGGGAAGGTTTTTTTATATATATATTTTCCTAGCCACCCTCCCTCCCCATACCCCTTTTCTCGTCCTCCAACTTCTCTTTCCCACTTTCTCTCTTAACCATCATCACGATGATGAGGATGATGAGAGGGGCAGTTTTGTAAAAGGAGAGAAAGAAAAAAAAACTGAGACAGAGTGAGTTTTCACGGTTCATTAACCCATGTATATAATAAATTTACGTCTTTTATGTATTTATATATTGAATTTCTGAGAGAGAAAGAGAGAAGAAAAAGAGATGGAGGTGATGTTATTATTACTTTTGGGTGAATGATAGGGCATTAGCATAGGTTGGAATTTTTTTTTCCAAAAAAGAAAAAAAAAATTAATCGGTTTTGTCTGCAGTATCTAAAATAAAAACACAATTCTCTCTCCTTCCTATGAAAAAGAAAGTATAAAAATGTGATGGTGGCGGTATTGTTGTTGAGGAGGGTTTAGTTTTTGTATTCATGCAACTTCGCAACACTATTATCACTTGTCCGAAACAATTAAGTACTATTAGTAGTAAGTAGTAGTAGTGTCTTCTCTTCTTCACCTCACCACGTAGGTAAAGGGGTCATCTAAGTGCAGTTGGTGTAATGTGAGTTTAGGACAGTTATGTTCATTGCTTGTTAATATTTAACGTGTACACGTTACGCAGTCATAAAAATTTGCATAATAGATTCTGAAAATAGTTCGTACGTCGTAGGCATTCTCTCCCTTCCACCTGTGGCCTCTCTCCCCCACCCTTCTTACTTGTCTGGGTTAGTCAAAGATCTGAACAGGTTCGTTGTACCTTTTTTCGGAATAGTGGTAGTGATGGTAGTGGCAAAAACCTGTGCCCACACCCTATAGGGATGTACACGTCTTTTAAGAGTAATGACTCACTTTTTTTTTGAAGAGTTGGCAGCCCTCTGCTCGGAATTCAGATCTCGACATATATACACTTGATTTGACGGGTTAAAAGGTAAAGTAGGGTGCGTGTGTCTTCAAGACAACGTAGGGACGGTGGTAATCAGTGGCGGATCCAGGGGGAGCAATGCAGCAATTGCTCCCCCCCCCCTCAGTGCCTCAATGGGGCGCATATTTCAACTGATGCAGGGAGCGGCGAGTTGCGTTGGACACACCAGTTCTCGTCTGATCACTGAAGTTAAGCAACGCAAGCCCAGTTAGTACTGACATGGGTGGTCGCTCGGGAAAGCTGGGTACTGCTAATACCCAATAATCGTCGCATTAGTGTAGTGTCTGTGCAGTCTATGCATTAGAACTATGCAATGGACGGGTCTCTAATGACCTTGTAGTTGACGAGACCTTAAACAACAACAACAACATTCAACTGATGCATGATTCAACTTTGTAACTAATGAGGCATTTTTTGCATTGCTATCCCCATTTCTATACTGACAGTCCTATCTGCAGATGGCTAAACCACTGAAGATGGGACATTGTCTAAGGGGCAGTAGAGGACCTATTGTAATTGCTAGATAAGATTATTCTAAGGGATTCAAAATACTTGGGGCGCACTTTTTTGAAGTGTTCCACCCTTGATCCGTCCCTGGTGGTGATGGTGCAGAGATAGCGTACTCTGCTACTGTGGTAGTAGTTCCAGGATCGATATTGGATCGAGGTGGTTTGGCTTCTTTGCTGGTGTCATACCTCAAAGTGGCCATGTACTTAATTGCAAGTTGGTGACTTATGGTGCACAAATAACATCCCAAGTAATTTCAGTGCTTGCTAAGGGGATCTGGGCAGCTGAAAGTTGTACCTTATTTCTTTGTACCTTTCTTCTACCATAATTATGTCAGATTACGCAGAGAAAACATGGTTGAACACTTTGAGGTGTGACACCGGCAGCTTTGTTAGTGCTCCTTCTGTATCGGATGGGAAATAAAGTCGAGGTCCCGTGTGGTGTGTATGATATCAACTCTGCAAGGAAAAGAACTCTTATTCCCAGGTGTAGGAGCTTTGCTTGCAGTCGGTGGAGTGTCCCAATGAACAGTAAGTCGACAATAAATAAGCATAGGGAACTTGCAACATTAGGTCGCCGGCTGCAGTAAAAATGCCGTTCAACAGGTCGCCCGTATGTCCCAGTGGGACAAAACGGTGGGAAAAGGAGTTAGTATTTAAAAGGGGACACTCGTAGTTCGTATTACACATACTGTATCTTCTTAGCTGGGAATTGAACTCGACCACCAATCTTTTCGCTTATGGCAGGATCACCGCCTATTCATGAATCTGGAATTTTTTAACAAAAACACGGAAGAGTGGAAGGAGAGGGGAGATGGAGAGTAGGAATGGACAGGCTAGACAATGAGGGAAACGAAAGGCAGACACCGGAAATTCATAGACCGAAATATTAGACGGGTGATGGTTTTGCATGGCTGCTGGAGGGGGCGTAAATTTTAGATTGGTTAGAATTTTTATTTGAAACAAATGGTTAACTTGGAAATGAAAAAATATACAGTATATAGAGAGTATTTACGTTATTTGACAGGAAAAACGTCCTCATTTCGAATTAAGGAAATAAATTTGGTTGTAATTGAATGAAATATATCCTTTATAGGATCCTTTTTTTTTTATCATCGTTGATGAATCGACATAAGTAGGATTCATTTTGCCAGATCATTTCTTCTTACAAATTATAATCATCATGGTGGTGTATTTCTTGGTAGAGACGTGATTCAAACGATGTGTAAATTTGAGCGATTACAGAAGAGACAATTGACAGCTGTTTCTGAATTCATTAGTAAGACTAATTCGTCATCATTGACGACAGTGTTATGTAATTGTGAAAGCATGCTGCCTTTCAGGTAGAATTTCAAGGGCATTTGAAAACTACTCAAAAAAGATTCTTGAACTTTGTGTTGCTGTTGTTATTATTAAATAAAGGGAGAAACAAGGTGAGATATCAGCTAAAGAGAGAGGAAAATGACAGCTGTTAGTTTTTTTTTTCTCCAAAGTGCATGATTAGTATTGAAAGGGTTTTCCTGAATTGGTGGCCTACCATTTTTCCTCATTCATTTGGTCTGTTTTCCTCTCCTCTCTAAACGGAACACTTCACTTGTGTTTAAATATTTCATTTGAAATGCGTTTCTTGATATTTCTCCCAAATGTTGGCCTCTCTCTCTCTCTCGAATTATATTTCCACTTGAAAATATAGGTGTGGATTCAATAATGGCGGAAATGTATATTTTTTGGATGTGTATTCTGAAATAGGAGATAGAGGTGGTTGAGAGGGAGAAAGAGAAAAGGTATCGCCAGGTTACCTCTCATTGTTTTAAGCTCCATATAAAGTATATTATATTTTTGAAGAAGTAAATACTTACGTAATTATGCTCTCTACTGTTGGTTTGTTTTTCTTCATTTTTAATTTTTTTTGGTGACCGTTTTGATGAGTATGCATCTCGCGCGTGGGCTGCTGCTTGTACTTTTCTTGGTATAAATGTTAGTTGTCAGTGACCGTGGAGTGATGGCATTGAAATGTCTTCATTATCACAACAGTATATTTATTATGCTAGGGATCAAATCCCACCATTTCCTGCATTCACACTATGAGATTTAAAACGCACAACTGCACTCACAATTATGTAAAACTATGACTATTGAATGTTGATTGGTAAATCCTCTCTAGATGCGGCAGAGGGTGATGATGATGATTATCTATTCAATCCTTTCTTGAGAATGTTGACAAAAAAGACCACACATAGATTTGTTTGTTTACTTTGTGTAATATTTACATCTGTAAA
This sequence comes from Trigoniulus corallinus, assembly GCA_013389805.1. Lineage (NCBI taxonomy): Eukaryota > Metazoa > Arthropoda > Diplopoda > Spirobolida > Trigoniulidae > Trigoniulus > Trigoniulus corallinus. The sequence goes on from JAAFCE010007744.1 coordinate 5,575,987, forward strand.
ACATTTTATTAAGAAATGTCCGAAGGTAACGGAATATTATCAAGTAGGGTGGAGAGTGGTATTTGTTTATATTTCTGTTGGTCCATTGTAGGAGCAGAAGGATGAAGAGCAGTTGTAAATGAGGCTGCAGGCAGCATAGTTGGTGGCGGTAACTCTTCTGGACTGTTGCCATCATTTGAACACATTCCGACATTTTCTTGTTTCTCTTTGATGAAAAATTGACGCATTTCTTCTACATGATCTCTCTTATGATAAAATTGAGGTGGTGCAAATTCAGAAATTCGTTCTTCGCGTTGTCTTTCAACCCACTCTCTCTGCGAAGCTGAAAATTTTCATATCACACACGTCAATTTCATGACTATTAGGAAGCCTCTCTGGCCGTATTTGGATCCAGAGTTGGGTACCAGAATGTCCACTCAATACCTTTTCTAAATGGTTGAATAACTCTTTGTGCTCCAATTTTTCCTCTGTCCCATGGTCTGATACCAGGTGGTTTCTCTTTCTTTTCTTCTTGAGGAACTTCAACTTTATCCGTAGTTTCTTGTGGTTTCTCCATAGAAGAAGAAAGTTGTTGCTCTGCAACATTTGCCCACGAATTACAAAAATGTGATGAGGTTAAGTTTGTATCATTTCAACTTCAGATGGACATCGTCCACTTTTTTACTCACTCGTTTTCTCAGCATCTTCCTTATTCGACTCATCTGAATCTGACAGCGTGCCGCCAGATTGGAGCTTTTTTCGTTGTTTGACTTTTTGTAGTCTTGCTTTGAGAGCTGTTTGTCGTTTTTCTTTCAGTTTTTCGCTTCTGGCTCTCTGTTCCTTGGTCTATACAAAGACATCATGATTTCATGAAGTGAATAAGTTTGGAATGGGCTTAGCAGTCCCAGAAACGTAATAAAATTGGATAAAATAAGAGACTAACTTGATTCCTTAGTTGGTTTAGCATATCCATTTGTTTACGTCGCTCTTCGGCTGACTGTGAAAATGCATAGTATCCCACACCATGGGTTCTTTGCTCTTGAAAATAAGTACAGCAAATTTTAAAATGTGATGAACTTTTCGACTGGTAACTTTCATAATACGTACCATTATGTTGGACATTCTGATAATGCACCGGTCCTACTGGCGCTTGCTGTTCCTCAACAAGAGCATCCCACTGTCGATCATAATCGTCTTCTTCTTCCTCATCGGCCTCAATATCCTGCGTCTCATGTTGTGGTGATGTTCTTCAAAGAAATAATTTTATAATATATTTCAAAGATTACAGAGATAATATTAAATCGAGAGTAATAAGAGATTCACTCTGTTTGTCGCCTTTTTAAGTCCTCATTTATAGCAATCATTTTGGGCAAATCTCTTTTCAGACATCGCCGGGAACGTCCTAGAAAATCTTCATAATCTACCCTATAGTAACAATTTTACTTTATTTAATATCACCACTAGGTCTTTGGTCATTCTTAAATTATTATGTTCAATTATAAATACTTGCCATGGTTCAGTTTCATCTTTGGGTTGATAAGAGGTTTCGTGTATTACTAGCTCCTCCTTTTCTTCGTTCGGTTTTCCACTGTCAGTACTTTTCAACAACAAAGGTACAGGGAGTGCCTTTCTTTGAAAATCAACCATGTAGATTTCATCTTCGTCTGTTTGATTGACGGTTTGCACAGTATTGTCGTTTAATAATTTAATAATTCACAAGTTGTACTGACTGGTGCTCTACTTACCTTTGAAATCTGTTGTGGTCATGAGTTTTTCATACAGTCTTGCCTTTTCTTCAAGCTTTTTTCTAAATGTCATCCAAGATTAGAATCTCATTCACGTTTTATCAGTCGTATCATTATGTTATATTCAAGGGGTATGAATCATTAATATTAAACCTCGATGCTGCCAAGGCGTCCTGGTCTTCATTACTAACTTGTGATTGTTGATCTTTAGCCAATCGCGACTCGATTCCAGGGTTTGATTTTCCCAAAGAATCCCCCTATAAAATTGGCTGTTTATTAGTACGTATTCGTGGTGTGCTGTTATACTTTACATGGGTATCCCCTTTACATGTTTCATAAAGAAATACCGTACTCACCGAAGGTTTAAGTTTCTTTGCAACTTTCAAGTTATTATGTACATTAGGCCTTGATGCTTTAGTGTGTTTTAATTCTTGCTGTTTTCTAAAGAGTTCCGCTTTTAAATTTACCAACTTTCGGTTGGTAAGTAATACAGAACGTTCTTTTAATAACGATTATTTCAAGTAAGCTACGGATTAAAAGTAATACATACCGTGGACGCGCTGACTTCGATTTTCTTTCCTCGATTCATCTTCAACTTAATTAGTCATTTAATTGTAAATTCATGTGTCGGAATATTCTACTCATAGAGAATCGAACTTAGAAACATACAAGGCCGCCATTATTTCGTTATCAATTCAGGGTGATTGCAACGCCATCTTCAGGTTGATTGTTGAAACAGTTCTCTCTCTTTTTTTTAAATAGTCGAAAACTTTTAAATGTAAAGGTTTTCAACAGTCCTTGTTGCGTATAGATTTTAGGGCATCTATTTATTATATTTTTTATTTATGTAGATCATAGAACTCTTGAAAACTGGAACAACATGTAATTGGCTATATCTCTGGTAAGCAGGACATTCCATGTTCTTTTGATTTAACCCAAACTAGCTTGATTTCAGTCACACTCAAAACGAAATTTCGCACGCTTAATCGCAAATTTATTGTCTGAATTGTACAATTATATTTTTATATACAAATTGGTTGCTTCTTTGGAGGAATTAACCCAGTTAACCCCATGCTTGAGTTTTACAGTAATGTAAGACTAGTTTCCCATCAGTTCCGAAACACTGTAAAACATGCCAAAGAGAAAAAACGATTTCAAGTTTAATTAACTAAGTACTGCAGTGATATCAAGATGTATTTAAATTACTTCGTATAAGTTCCGCAGTAGCTGATCGGGAGACGGAGCAAAAGCTTGATTTACATACAGGAACTGTAATCACAAAACGGAATACAATTTCATTTTTCGTACAAGCTGGTAACTGCACCACTTGGTAACAATATACTCACTAATGATTCGGATGAATCCAATTTAAGGTATTTTTTAATGAACATAATAATACTTCCAACGTTTCTGTCGGCTTCCACTGTCCATTTTTTCTGTTTCATAATAGGGGCATCTCCAGTTGCTTTTAAAAGTAAGTCAACTTACGAGTGGATAATATAATGCTTTATAAATTATAGAATACAGATGTTATTGTCTTATAATATCATTATAAATAATACTCACTCTTTTGTTTCACATTTGCTTGTGCTTTTGGTAATGCACCTTCTGAACCTGTAACATTTGGTTGCTGTATTTTAGTTTCATTGCTTGTTGCTGGGCTTTGACACTGATTGTTACCGCAGTTTAGTTGATCCCCACTTGCATCATCACGATCTGCCATTGTTTAGTGAATCGAATTAATTATTTTTTTTT
>JAAFCE010007744.1:5587200-5603351 GCA_013389805.1 Trigoniulus corallinus
TTTTTTTTTTCAACTTACCGGCATTCGAGTGTCTTCTAAAACCGAAAGAAAGTATTTATGCCCACTTTCTCTTACAAGATCTGTTTGGTAAGACTATAAATTGAATAAAAGCATAGGATGTCTATATAGTGACCACAATGTTTAAATAAAATGTATGCAAACTTTCTAAAAAACAATGCTTTAAAGAAAACTTACATTGTCAACGACTAGTATTTTTGCCCAAATAAAAACAAGTAATGGTCTTAATTCCCGAGCTGAGCTTTGTAACAACTTCAAGACATAAGGAAATATACCAACTGACAGAGCCTAGTAAGAGCATCTCATAAGATTCGTAAATTTTAAAAAAAAACACACACAGAGAAATTTAATATTCACAAACTTATCTTACCAAATTGACAGCCCATGGACCAAGGTTTAAAAACCTCCCCAAAAGATCCAGCGCTCTTAAACGGTGAACTTGACTTAAAAGGACCTAACCATAAATAATTAACCATACATTGAAATATTACCCATTAACCTTTTTTTTATATGAAAGGATAATAAATAGCTATTATGAACTTAAATTCAAAAACAGGAAGTATACCTGTAAAACAATTGGTAATTGCTCCGGGGGATTTCGAGATTCTGAGCCAAATGTGAGCCATACTTGAAAGGCAGTTAACTGTTCAGCAAAAAATGTGCTATGCTGAAAGGGTTCATTGTTCTCCAGTATACCTGGAACCTGAGAGAGACACACATCTAGAGCCAAATCCCACGCTTGCCTGTATAGTGTAACACACAATACTAAAATTTTAATATTTGAGGAGAGAATCTTCATTAGTGGATTTTTAAACGCAACCAAAATTTTACCACATAGGATGTTGATAAGTAGGAGGTAGTTTTGGATTAGAAACTGGAGTACAATTATAAGATCTCATAATTCGTTCTGCCAAGAGAAAATTGCGAAACAGACTGGCAACTAATAAATCTTGACGAAACAATTTCTGAAATAATTCTGTGATTTAAAATACAAAAAAATTAATAGAGGATAGCCAATTATAAGAAACGCCAGATTTAATTCACCAAAAAAAAAACCTCTAGATAACGTGTTCCATGCTATAGTGTCTGTGATTGCAGTGAATATCCAATTTAGTTCCCCCATTAATGTTCGCCTGTCATTTATCTGTCCTGGCAATCTATAGTTCATTAAAAATACATCATTAATAATAATATCTATAAAAATTATCTGTAAATGAACTTAGTGAATTCACTTACTTATCAATAATTTCTAAAGAAATATTAGGAATTAGCCTTGCTGTATTTTGGAAGACAAACCTAGATTTTAAAAGTTATTAAGTAAATTTAAAAAGGTTATTTTAACTTTTTTATACAATATTAACAACTATATTTTAAAGTAACTGGTAGTGTAGTACATTATCAACATTTTGACACCCATTCAAATGACTGATAATATTCAGAATGTGTTTGAAAGAAATACTTTGGACTTTTGCACGGGATTTTTTTAGAAGGAAAAAAAAATGTCATTTTCGGTATTTTATCACAATAAATATATTATATACCACTAATATACTAAATATACCACTATATTATGGCTAAAGAATGTGGAGTATTTTATACTGTACCATCTCAAAGCTATTTTTATAGGTGTTGTAAGACAAGAAGTGAATAAATCTGCTGGTAACTCAGGATTCATTGGTAAAATCTGTGTGCCTCCACAAGCTGCTAGCTGTATACAGTTTCGGAAATTAGGTGGCGATCCATTATTCTGTTGCAAAACCTGACTTTTGGTATGTGGTGGAAGATTCTGCAAAAAAAAAGTCACCGTCATACGACAGATTCTAATGCTGGATACTAAAATAACTGCTGTCTTTAATAACAAGACCTGAAATTCTTGCTCATGTTGTGTTGCGAACTGCTGGAAAAGATCAACGATTACGCCAGCGTTTGAACAATCATAAACATATATGGAAGGTGCACCCATCCATGTCTGAAGATCGTATATTGATAAAGGGATGTACTGCGTATAACTCTAAAAATTTAAGAAATGTCCTGTGAGAAAGTTATATCACATTAAACCTTATATATTGAGTAATATACTCAAATTAGTTACCTTATTAAAAACCCATATTTCTCCATTTACTGTTGGTTTAGGGACACCGTGCCCATTATAGTGAAAAAGTACACGCTCCTCTTTGGCATTTCGTCGTAATGAAGTACAAAGTTTCTTTACTTCCTCTACAGTTGGGTCTCTACTTTGTTTATATCTCGCTCGAGGTTGCCAACGTTCATATTGTTTCTGTAAACTGTCTCCAATTGCTTCCAATGCTTTTTGAGGACTCAATGACAATGGATCTGAGTGGCAATAGATTTCAGTTTTGATATATGCACTCAAGTTTTCTACATATATAAGATACAGTTGCTTACCAATCCAACATTCCAATCTTGCACATGGTTGTGTTTTTACAATATCTGGTGGATCAACTCCCACGTTTAAACACAATACTAGAGCTACACTCACAGTTTTCATCTACTCGTAATGAAACATTTAAGTTTTTAATATGCAGTTATAAGCTCTCTACTTTATTGTATGATTAGTTATAGAAAGTAATTCTTACTCTTTCTTTGAGTCTCCATGTTTCTATAAATTGTTTAGATTTGTCTTTTTCCAATTTTTCCAAATGTCTCTTTTGAGTAAATGCGTTAGGTAGTTTCCAGTCTCCGCTTCCATAATCAATTTCATTACTGTCGTCAACTTCCATAAGGACTAATTTTCTTCTAAGGTTTCACAGATTGATTTACCATGCCATGCACACAATAATGTAAACACATATTTTGCTGTTTCATGTGATTAAGCATTACTTTGTATTGTTATGGGAATATAACTGTTGGACTACATATCAACCTCTTACACTCGAAGTTCACCAAGATTAAATATTGTGGTGCCCTCTAGAGGTCATCCTGTTATATAGTTTGCTGTCGACGCGAGCGTCGTAATTATATCTTTTTCTTTTTTAGAAAAGGATAGTGTTCTAGAATTCTACTCATTTTTCAATTTCGGGAAAATTAACAACTTTAATGGTAAAAATCGGCGACTTATTTTCTCTACTGTAATAAACATGTTGATTTCAAATTAACTTGACCGCTTGAGTATTCTCAAATACTGCAGCCCGTGGCCGAAGAAACGTGTCCGTGATAAGCCTCATAGTGGACCAACACACAAATACAATAACTATTCGCTGGATACCCTCCCTCCCAAAGTGAAATCTATTTTAGTTGTTGCTAGAAAAATAATCATACAACTGTATTGAGTCAAATGTTTATTTCATTCAAGGGTATCAAGAGTCACATGTCAGCGACGAAAACCACACGAATTAATCTTCTTCTTCCTCTTCCTTCACTTCTCCACTTTGAGCTAGACGCAGCTTCTTCCTCTTAACACGACCTGGACGTCCACCACCAAATGGTGATTTCAGAGAGAAGTCAATGTGTTTCTGCGAGTCCAATCGTACAATGAAAGATGGGATGTCGACTACCTGCTTTCTCACCCTAGATTAACGAAACATGCATAGATAAACTAATTACAAGTCCATGCGTATTCATAAGATCTAACTAGAATAATACCTCGATACATTTTGCACGAATGAATCGTCAGGCGTTGATTGCAAGGGCTAAGCACCTTGAATTCAAGTGGCCTGTCTGAAAATGTTTGTCCAATGTCAAGTCCCAAGCTTACCGAATATGTTTTTGACGGATCAATACTCTCGCGTGATGAATACTTTTGGCCAAACCAAGTTTAAAAACTTGAGTTTGAAGACGTCTCTCCAAGAAATCTTCAACTCTCAAGCCCAAAACGTAATCCAATTTCATGCGACTTTCATCCAACACTCCAATTCGAACAAGACGTCTCAATAAAGCATTGCCTATTGTGGTACGAAAATAGACGGTAAAAGTATGCCTGAATGATTGAAATTAATAAATGTGTTACAATTTTAAATGTTTTATACCTTCAAAAAGACGTTTAGCGTCCTTTTCTTCCAACGTAAGCAAGTTACGAGCAGCTTTACGGATCTTTGCCAAAGTGTATTTCACCCGCCATACTTCACGTTTATTACGAAGTCCATATTCACCAATAATTTTTAATTCTTGATCCAAACGTTCTTTCTCATACGGACGTCTAGGCGTCACGTACGTTTTACTATGGACTGTTGGAACTCGCGGCATTTTTACATATAATGCGAGATCCCCTAAACAAAAATTTATTCAAAATTTTAGTTTTACAACTTAGGCTTACAGTATGTAGGGCCACGTGGCTAGACATTACAAGCACAAAGGATTGTCAGACCTCACATTCATCAACTCTAACCTGATTAAAACTAAAAGATTCTCTTCCTTATTTCATGTATAAGGAACGCACATCACATTTATAAATAATAAACAATTATTTAATAATTTCCAACTCACCTCCAAACTCCCACTAGTAGCTTGAGCTTGCTTTATTTCAATGTTTCACTGCTCGGAAACCTTCCGCAGCAAACTTTCCCGTAGCATGAGAGCATGGTACCTATTTTGACGTCAGCAATATAGTGCGCTACTTATTTTATTCATACGAAAGGTTTATGCGTAATTATCATATTGAAAAATGCACACCTTATTATAGTAATTCATAATGTTAGCACATGCTTGTTATTTATCTATAAATTCTCAAAATACAGGTTTACGGATCCGAATGGTGTGTTACCATAGCAACCAAGAGCATCTCAGCATCTTACGTGTTCTCAATTCATTTTGTAATTACAGTATTTGGTTGACCCTTTATAAGATATAATGGCTGCCGTAGGTGATGAAAATTTCAATGATTCAACTAATTTCAACAGACAGGCTGCCACCGAACTAACTTTGAATGAAAATAATGTTAGTTATGATATTTATGTATTTTAGAGATTTGTTGTAATTTTTGGTAGATAGTGATTCAACTATTCACAATTTATACGCTGTGTAGGTTGTCTATAAGATTCATTTTAAGTTTGTTTATATACTAGTCTATAGTTCAACGTTTTCAAGAAACATTAAAGCATCATCTCTTGAAGCATAAAGAAAAATTAATTTTTGATCGCCAGGAATTGGTTCGTAAATAAACTGGATTTATTGAAACTTCATTTCTTACCGGTATATTTTGCCTTTGGTTAGATAATACTTCAGTTTGTGAATCATTATTATAGAATAAGAACCTAAATGCTGCACAACGTGAACGAGAGGAATTAGGATGTAAACTTTACAGTGTTCAAGAAAAATTAACCACCTGTACTGCAAAGTTGCAAACACTTACTAATCGATGTGTTCAGCTTGAATCTAAAAGGCCGACGTTAGAAGGCAGAGTAGAAGCTGCTAAAAAAACACTTTCCGACGTTTTGAAAGCCTTACAAGTAAATAAGAGTGAAGGTATAAAATATCTTAAATTCTTTAAACTCTCTGAAATATGTAGGCTAATCATGTGTGCATCTTTATATGAAGAAACTGAGCTTCTTCACAATGTCAGCTTACTTAATAAACGACTCCATCATTTGGAATCATCTAAAGACCTGCAGCAGTCAGATGTTGCTGTTTTAAGACAAGCTACAAAAAAGGTTAATACTGAATGTTCTCGTCTTGAAGCAGATAAAAGAAAACAGGTAAATCCATGAACTTGTATATTTGGAGTCCTTTAAGATGACTAATAATCGTTCATTTGTAATCACAGGACGCACACGTCAGTCGCTTGTTAAATGATGTCCAGAAGCTTCAAGAAAAAATAAGCTTACACGAAGAGCGGACTAAAATTATATATGAAGAAGCTAACCAAATTCGAGGAACTTTAAGTAAAGCCAGAATGGAGATTGATGTATGTAGTAAGTTTATGATTTCTGTTCTTTTTGCACGAAAGATTAACTTAAAACACGCAAAAATTTTTCAGACCATTCGTTTAGAAGGTAAGCATCTCTTAGATCAGTGGAATAACAGTCTTGGAAAAATGCAGACACGCGATGAGTCTTTATCAAGTCTTCAAGAAACATTTATGTAATGGTAGTTATTCACGTGATACTCCTAATCTATATCTTAAAATTGTAACATTTGATTTCTATTTATATTAGAACTCAACAAGGTCGATTTCAAATGTGCCAGTCTGAAATTAGATCAATAGAAAAATCAGTAATGCAAGAGGAAGCATTAACAAAAACTCTCTCAACCATATTGAAAAGATTTAATACAGATATCAACTCACTGACAAACCAGCTAACTCAAGATTTTGAAAAGCAAGAATCTGTTCGTCTGGAAATCACTTCGTTGAAATGTGCGCTACAAGAAATGCAGTTATCCATCGATGCACAGAAAAATGTATGTATAACAATTATTTGTGTGTTTAGCAATCATTTTACTAAAATGGTAAATGGTTTACAGATTAAAATATGGAAAGATGCTGAATGTAAGGATACTAGTCAAATATTAGAGTCAATAATATCTGAAAAAAATCAATTACATCATGCGTTAAATGAAAAAATATTAAATAGCAACTGGGTAGATAAGTCAGTTTTGGATATATCGAAACAGACACAAATAATTCAGCAGGATATAACTAAATTGGTAATTTGGAAACTAAAATAAACGAAGTTTATTTCGGTAATTTCTACTGTTAACTTCTTTAATTTTTGATGCATTAGGACGATATTAAAGCTAAAGAACAATCTGAATTCTTGAAGCTACAGCTAGATAGCACTAGACTTCAGACACAAATTAAACAGCTTAAAAACAACTTGGAGTATTATAAAGCAGAAATTTCTACAAAGGAAAAAGAATTTAAAGAGAAAGAAATAAACATCAAGAAATGTATTGATATGATCGACAAAAATCAAAGGATGATTAACGAGTTGAGATGCAAAATAGAAACCACAAGTTCTCAAATTGTATTTTAACTATTTTCATCTGATTTGATGTAAATTCTTGTTGTTATGCTTGTAGATGATGGCTCATTTTTATAATATTAGGGTTTTGAAACAGGGCCCAGTGAATTACGATTGAACAGCTTGGAACGAGATTTGGAACAAACTTTAATAGAGTCTCAAACTCTCCAAAGCACATGGTTGAAGCAACAGAAAACTCTGGTTAAAGTATTACACGAAAAGGCCATGTCCATGACTGAAATTAGACATTTGGATAGACAGCTAAGCATTTACAGTCAACGAAAATTTCGTTCTGAAGGTATAACTACCTCTAGAAAGTCTAATTGAAAAGTGCAACGATCGTATTTGCTCTTACATTTTGTAGAAGAAATACACAGAGTTGAAAGTGATTGCCAACATTTGCACAAAACTATCGACAATTTGCATAAACGAGTTTCGTTGACGAATAAACAGGTGCATGTTGAACATACTGAAGAGGAAACTCTTGCACGCGTAACAATTTTAACCGAAGATGATTTATTTCGCTCTCTCACAGTGAGTTTTATTAGTTGAATATTTTGTGTGATCCTTTAATTGATATCGACGAAGTTGAAAATTTTTTTTTTAGAATGATGAAAATGAACTAATATCCCTTAAAGAAAATTTAGAGCGTTTGAAGGATGAAGAGGAAAAATTAAGTCAAAAATTACTTGATGCTGAGTAGGATAACATATATATATATTTCTTTTATTTATAAATCATTGCATTTTGTTTCTATAAAAATACTAATGTTTGACATATTGCGTAACTTTATTAGGAGTGACCTTTTACAGTGGCAAGGGAAATTTCATATTATGAAAGAAGTGAAATCCAATACTGAGACAGAGTATAAGAAGGGAGAAATTTATGAATTGCAACAGAATCTTCATAAAATGCAGGTATTCAGCAGCACTCTGCCATAATCATTGGGTGATAGGACAGACTGTTCCCATACAGTTACGGGAACGACCATGGCACCATTCGAGATTCTTGAAGAGTTAATGTCTGTTGTGTCTCAAGTAAATAACCATTGCAACTGAAATTAATGTACAGGTGCAGTATTCAGGAATATGTCGACAACATAGTCATTTCGCACAAGAGATGGAACAAGCTGTTCATCGATGGGATGCCCTCTTAACAAAAGGAGAAATCCAACTGGCCACTGGAAGCACTGGAACAACGATTGCTCCATTAAAGAGAAACATAGAGGACATAAGAAAGAGAATTAATATTACTGAGAAGGTATTGATATTTTATAAATATCTTTTCTTTTACTATCTTCCATAAACTCATTAACCGGGGTGGGCGAGGCAGACAGAAGGCAAGTAAGAGAGAAAGAGAGTGTGTGTGTGTGTGTGTGTGTGTGTGTGTGTGCAGAAATGGTAGGAGAATGAAGAATGGCCAGGGAGGTAAAGAGGGAGAAGGAGAGGGAGGTAGGGAACGAGATAGAGAGAAGGTGAGAGAGACAGAGAGAGAGAGGGAAGGAGGAAGGGGACTAATAGGTGAACTGTTGTGCAATGGCATTACATTGATGTCTAAAGCAACTCCTAACCCTTTTCCCGCCTATGGCAGGGTCGGGTACCCATCTTGTCCCTCTGAATGGACTCAAGGGCGATCTATGCGACAGTGCTTTTCTACAGCCGGTTGCCGACTAAAGCTGCAACCCATATGCTTATTTATCGTCGATCTACTGTCGATCCACCGACGCCAGGATGGCGAGCTCCTATACCTGGAAATTTGGCCTCATCTACCCGTTGCATAGTGGAGAGGGTTCTTTGACATGCAAATGCCATCGTACACCACACGGGACCTCGGTTTTACTTCTCATCCGAAAGAAGGCGCATTCTGGGCCTCTCTGTCGCCCGAAAGAAGCCAACCCACCTTGTTCCAGTATCGAACCTAGAACTAGTGACGCAGTTACCGAGCATGCTACCAACTAGTCACTTTACATTACTAGCTGTAGAAGTAAAATTTATATTTATATCACTTTTAGGATATTGAAGGCATTGAGCGTAAAATAAATGCAACTATATTGCAGTATGATTTTCTTAATCAACAAATACAGTTGAAAGATAGTGATAACAATCAAATGAAGTCAACTCTAATGAGATTTGACAATGATGCGAAGGATGTAAACTGTGAAAGAGTGCAGGTATGCATATTTTGAAACCAAGCTTATTCATTTCAAAATAGAAATTGTGACTTCATGATGTTACATTGTGCACTTTTCTTTGTCTTTCGAATTTTTATGACAATTTACAAGAACTTAGAACACCTCGTCATAAAACAACATCAATCCAAGTACTATCAAAGCATTTTGGAAATGAAATATCAACCTCTATGTCAATCTCAAGATGCCATTGGATCTGAAATGGAAAAGCACACATTATGGGCTGTGAAACTCTCAAGTGTCCTTAAAGATATTATGAATGAGTTTCCAAACTTGCTTTGTGAACTAGAGCCAATCGAATTACAGCAAATTGCTCGACTTGCAATACTTCAGATCAAGCAGCAGTGAGCTTGTGATATTTTTATTTATCATGTAGTTTTCTTTTTATTTAAGTAACTTAACTGGCTTTTGATCTATTGTGGTCCGTCATATGTACAGGAAAATATCTGCACATACAGTATATAGTACATTTAATTATATGCCGCGCAGTATTACTTGGGGGAACAACAGCTACATACTGGTATCAGTTCTTCAAGAATGGTGGTAGCATCACAGGTAAATTCTGCAAATGGTGAAGTACAGGCTGGTCACGCTGAAAAGGGCAGGCAGTCCATCATTCCATCAAAAATGAATTAACGCTTTCTTAATAAGCTTATAAAAAAAGCAACTCCTAACCCTTTTCCCGCCTATGGCAGGGTCGGGTACCCATTTGTCCCTCTGAATGGACACAGGGTGATATATTGGTCATAGTTTTTTTTCTGCAGCTGGTTGCCGGCCATAATAAGCTTATAATGAATACATATTTAGAGCATGCGGTGAAAGATAGGATGAGGTGGTATGGACACGTAATGAGAAGAGGGGAGGAGGAGCTCGTTAGGTCCATTTCAGGAATGCAGGTGGTTGGAAGCACCCGGGATTAGGGTAAGACCGAAGAAGAAGTGGGAGCAGGTTGTCCATAAGGATATGGTAGTGTGTGGGGTGGACGGGGACCTGTTGGGAGATAGACGGGAGTGGAGGGCTAGAACCCGCAGACGCGGCGCTGCCAGAGGCAGGATAAGGGCATGATGATGATGTGGCTTAAGATAGGAGTTGATGTGGAATTAGAGCTGGCCATACAGTAGTTGCTCAATTAGTGATTACTATTTCCCAATTGAGCAGGGCCGGTCCTATAGATTCGGCCGCCCGTGTGCAATTATGTCGAGCCCCTCCTCATAATGTTTTCAGTTATTTTTGTCAACGTGTACAGGTTAACATTGATTTGTTTTGTTTGAGTACAGAAGTCGTTATTTTGTTTTGATTTTCTTGTTTACCAGCAAATGGCAAGAATGACCTTTGTTTCCTGAAGCATCAAAGCATTAAAATTTTGGTGTTATTTTTAAGTTTGAGAAGGCGTGCGGCCACCCGCGTTCTTTGCACACTTTGAACCAATTGGCCCTGCAATTGAGCTTAAAGTACTCTGGTATGATCACCTTCATGGATGTACTGTACTATGAATAGTCAACGGCACGGAGCCCAATAATTGATTGAATGTCCGTTACGAATTAAATAAGAGGGCTCACAAATACACAGGTTTCATTTCGCCTGACATATGACATATGGGTTAGATACTTTGTAGAATAGAATTAAGATTAGAATTATTGAAATTTGACATGCAATGTCGTTTGTGAACCGGCCTAATGGGAATTTGTCTGAGCATGCGTATTATAATATCGAATGCAGTTCGTACTTTGTTCTTGTCGTCTGTGTTTGAAATGGCCGCTTCCGGTGATGCTGAGAGTGAGAAGGTTGGTGGAGTTGGAAAATTTTGTAGAGCTTGTACCGATTTCAAAACTTGGATGAAGCAACAACGTAAACCAAATGAAACTCACAAGGTATTCAACTGATATCTTTCAATTTAAGAGGTCTGTGAAGGAATGACAAGTAACATTCTGATGACAGTCGAGCAGTACCACGGTGTAATTAGCATGATGCAATAAGTATCAACCCAGTTGCTAAGCCGTTAATGTGTCTTGACATGCGATGTCAGGTTCTGTCATGACTATTCAAAATGAGATATTTTAAAGATTTCTTCTCAACTTCCAGGTATACATAATTAAGTGGAATCCCAGTTTGTCAATGAAACAAAAATCATGAGGGCATGATACATAGATTGATGATGTTCTATATCAGAATTTCTTCGAACATGTACAGTATATGCACCATATATAAAACTAGTCTACACTTATATTCTACAGGAATCAACTTCTGAGAATCAACCTTCTAAAGAATCATTACCCCAAAGGGAAGACTGTCCGTTAGATACTACAGAATTAGGACGAAATACTTGGTCGTTTTTGCATACAATGGCAGCATATTATCCCGAAAAACCCTCAAACAACCAACAAGATGAAATGAAACAGTTTTTCACGATATTTTCAAAGTTTTATCCATGCGACACCTGTGCTGAAGATATGCGAAAAAAGTAACTATGAAACTATATGTTATGATATTTTACTTCTGTTTTGTTTTCTGAACTAGAATTTTATATCAGGATGTCGAAATTACCTCCACGAGTATCAAGTCAACACGACTTGTCACAGTGGCTTTGTAAGTTGCACAACGAGATCAACAAGAGTTTAGGAAAGCCCGAATTCAACTGTGCATTTGTAAATGAACGTTGGCGTGATGGTTGGAAGGATGGGTCTTGCGATTAAGTCGTTTTACATTTTATTGCAATTATCGAAGTTGCTAACTAGGAAAAAAATTTTATAAGTTGATAAGAACATATTTGTTAATGTAATACTGCATAACGTTTTCTGAAGTTTAAACACAAGAGACATTCATTAAAAAGCACGTGAGAAATATAGAAGCTTTGATTTGTTAAAAGGGCACAATTGTCGAATCGGGTACCGTAATTCACGATCGCATGCAACACAGTGCACGTGTTTGTAAATGATGCCTTTATTTCGTAGTCATCGATGGTCACTAAATAGCATCTGAAAAATATCCATGTCACAGTTACAAAAGGAAATCAACCGAACTGTTGTTCCTTTACTATTCGCCTACAGTAGTTCATTTTCCTCCGAGTCCCCGATTCGACAATTATACTGTTAAAAGCAGTTAAACGATGTACCTATGTGGCATACAATACATCAATTTTAAAATTTTAAACTACTGAATACGGCATTCAATTTCTCTTTTGAAGTGCTGAGCAAACTCAAATTCTGCATCACTACAGTCAAGGAAGTTAGGATCAACACTAAAGAGCTAGGTCTTAAATGAGTGATTATATGTTGAGGTCATAGACCTCCCTGCTAGTTGGGTATTTAGGAAACCAGAAACAACCATCGTCTACTAAATCTAGCTTTCCATTAGCCTCTGACCCTTGTTTACAATGCCCTGTCCAACGACCGGTCAGCGTAGTGCAACTGATTGTTGTTGCTGCCCTCAACTACAAGGTCATTAGAGCCCCGTCCACAGTGTAGTTTTTATGCAAAGATTGCACAGACACTACGCTAATGCGACGATTTTTGGATACTAGCGGTACCCTGTTTTCCCAAGCTGCCACCCATGGCAGTACTAACTGGGGTTGCGTTGCTTAACTTCAGTGATCAGACGAGAACTGGTGGGTCGAAAGAATTTGCCGCTCAGTGCAACTGGTGATTGAAACATTGCTGCATTACTCCCATGTTTATTTTGGTTCTGTGTGCCTACTCTTGCTCTCTTTTGTCTGTCATCTGCAATCCTATACTAGCTCAAACGAATTCTTCTTCTTTTCTTATCAACATATGCCCATTTTGCTTAAATTATTTTACCTCAAAGTTCATCCATAGTCTGCTTCTACGTCTTGTACACAGTCGATAAAAAAAACGTCATTTGGAAGTGTGTCACCAGGGGGCACGCATGATAGTGTATTGCGGCGTTCCACAAAGCATTCTGTTCTTGTTAATCTCACTCAGCGTTTGCTTCCGTTTAGTTAATAACAAAGTTATCAATGGTTGTGACTTTAATATGTAGAGATTTTCTGCAAATCAGATATTTCCAATGAGATCATTTCACTTACTCGTCAATTGACGCAGGATGTGGAGCATCACTTTCTTTTTTGACCCAAATAAGCAGTTTTGTAGTTGCATCTGTAGGCTTATTATGTATTTGTAATGGGAATATTACAGTTATTCATTATTGTCGTTCGTAAAAGGTACGATTGATTTTGGTTTTTTTTTTCTTCTTGCTTTATATTATTTCATGACTAGAAGAAAATTTGATCCAAGAGAAGTAATTTTAACTACACGATACTGTTTCTTAAGTAATTGACCTTCGATATTGAGAGCATGAGTAGGAAAAGTTATATCTCGCCTCATTTTGAGCTAGTGAAAGTTACGATATTTGTTTTTTATAATGACATGGATTCTGACTGTATAATGGATTTTTTATTGCCGTAATAAAAGTAGGGAGAGAATTGAAGAATAAAGCTATTCATTGCACTAATTATGTTCAAAGGCATGCATTCTGCATAATCATACTCTGTCAAGATATTAAAATGTCAGATTTGTTGAGGAAAAATGTCCAGTTAACTTTTTTTTTTTGCATTTTTACCAAACCACGTATAATGTAGTGGCTTGCTATGAATTTTGGTTTATTAGTTAACTTCCCCATCAAAAATTAATTTCGTCGCATAGTTTGCTGTAACGTCATAACTGTTGTTTACTATATTGTTTTGCAGATATTTGAGTGCAGTTGGACGAATTACTCTGCCCTAAATTGATAGCAGATTTCATCATTCTCAAGGAAATTTTAATCCGGAATATTTATACAATGCGTGTTTATGGCGAAGAACAATATGAGCCTTCACCGTTGGTGCTATGGTTTCATTCGTTTCCTCATATTGATATCACATTCTCGTTTGTAAATTCAACTTTTAATCCCAATAGTGTTACATATATTGAGGTAAGACACATTTTCATAAAGAAGTGGCGTAATAAGTAAATAACATTTGGCAATTCCTTCGACTTTGTGATAATGCAGTGATTAAACGAGTATTGATTCGAGAAGTATTAATTACAATCACTCCGTTGATGTTTGTTTTTTTTTAAAATTCTCAGTCATCATAAGATTGACCTCGTGATTTACCTTGGTTCTCTGATGACTGATGATACGTTAGCGAAATTTGATAGGAGATATGAATTGCGATGGATCTAAATATCATAATTCAGATGGTTACATTTCCTTTATTGCAGTCTCTTGGCATATTAGCTGCCATTCCAGGACTATGGCTAATTGTCAACCTATTAGCATTTTTGATATATTTTTTATCGCGCTGTTGTCAGAAGGAATGGAAGCAAAAGCGAAATCTTTCACCGATAAAATGGACTCAAGCCATTTTAGGTCTTCTATGTTGGTAAGTTTAGCATTTATTGAGTGTGCTATGCTAAAACGGTGGATAAATAAGTTTTCACATATATTTATAGTGCTGCAATAGGCTTAGGCTTTTTTGGCAATGATGACGCTCACATTGCAGTACAGCAGTTTACAGAATCCACCCAAAACATTCAAGATATTATTGATTCTGTTAAAAATCAGGTAATGGGCAAATGACGCTTAAAAAAGTAATAATGATGAGAAATGACGCTGCTATTACAAAATCCTCTAGACGTCAACACTACAAATAATTCTGAATGAAAAGATTCTGCCGCAGCTGGATGACATGGAAAAGATTTTTGATAGTCCAATTGAAAATACTACAATTCAAGTTGCTCTCCAAAAAGCTGTTGAAAGTATGGAAGACGACGTAGAAAAAGGACTGTCTAACATACAAAATATAAACAGTAGGATAAAAAGTTTATATATTGAAGACATACTAAAAGACGTGACAAAAATTGAAAATTTCAGGTAACTAACTTTGGATGCTGTGTTATCACAATTTGTAAATACTGTATACATTTTGTAATTGTCTATTTCTAGATGGCCAATTACCATGGGTGTACTTTGTTTCTTCTTGGTGTTGTGTATCGTTTTGTTTCTTGGAATAATTCGACATTCCCGGCCAATATTGATTACGTAGGACAAAATGGCATATGATTTATAGTTTTGAAATTATCTGCTATGTCTTTATGATTGTTTGTTATTATTTTGTAGGTTTTCGGCATTTGTCTTATTGGTCATAATAATCAACTGGCTGCTTGTTTCATTGTACCTGGCATCTACTGTGGTAAGCTCGTCCACTTTCTTCTCAGTGTCATTACATAAGTTTTTGAAAAATTTGTATTGCAATATCTGTTTTGAAAGCAAGTTTTGAATATGAGAATTGTCTTTTTGTAATTTAGGCGTTAGGAGACTTTTGTTCCGATCCTGAGCCATTCATTCGCTCACAAGTTCCTGGGACATTAGATAAATGTAAGGCGGTTATAAAAGTAACATTTAAACATGTTAGTTTTTATTATATATGGATTTGTGGGCTATTTTAGGGTAGTGCAGCTTTGTACATGTGGCTTGAAATATTAAATATTTTGAAATTTGCAGCCATTCTTAACTATTACATGGAGTGTAATCCCAGCATGGATAATCCATTTCTAACTGTAATTAACAGCTTTTTTGGGATACTAAATTGGAATATAATCCATTCATAGTTTTAATATATATTGAATTCTTTATCAATTAAGGCCATTAAAAGCGGAGAAAAAGCCGTGGAAAATGTTGAGACAACACTGCTGTTTGTGCAGCAGAATACTGCCCATTATTACTCAGAAGAAAAGGTGAACCATCCTTTATTTAACCCTTTTTTTTAAAAAATTATGTTGCATATAAATAAATATTTGAATTGTTTCAGATCTTGCCACTCATCCAAGGTATTGAAATGAGCCTTAATCAAACTGAGCGAATATTATTAGGGATATCGGCCCTCCTAAATTGCCAAGGAATGCACTTTCATTATACAACTGCCTTGTTTTCTACTTGTGATCCATTCTTGTTAGTTTTCACTTTTATTTCTCGTATTCGGACGTATTAGGGATAGTGTTTAAAATTGAATTTTTTTTTTTTTTTTTTTTTTT
>JAAFCE010007744.1:5603451-5617269 GCA_013389805.1 Trigoniulus corallinus
TTTTTTTTTTTTTTTTTTTTTTTGGTATGTGCTGAACTGTAGGAATGGAATTGCTTTTATGTTGTTGTCAGCCATTTTAGCTGGTATACTGTTTATAATATTAGAGTGGCTTGCATCTAATACCTGGATTTATATTAGAAAGAAGTAGGTATAATTACTTGACATTATTTTAACACTCTATTGCTATTAATGACTTTGTTTAATTTTTGTGTTTTCAGGAGAGCCTATGTTCCTGTTGATGAACAAGATCCTTTCTTGCCACCTTCTGCTTCTGCAAATTCTTGCCGTGGTCGTGAGACTTACGGTAGTACTGGATATCGACCTCGTCATAGCCACACTCCACCACAGACACCACCATTTCCATCATCACAGTATGGTTTTTTGTAAAAATATTTTGAAGCTAAATTTCATCGCATTTTTAGAGTAATGGGGATTTTTTTTTTGAATTTTTTAGTAATGGCCGCATTCCGAGACCTGGTGAAGAAAGTTTACAAGGCCGATACACACCTCCACCTCTCGTAAGTTAATTGTTTAATACCTGTAGTGATTTCCCCCGTGTGATCTGAGGGTCCCAATAAAGTTGAAGGGGAGTGGTTAGGTGGGTTATGTTATATGGATAACTGTGTTAGAAAGTGAATGAGAGTCGCCGGTTTTTGAGAATGGGGGACAATGGTATGAGAAGAGGGGGGAGACTGAGCTGGTTAGGTCCATTGCGTAGATGTGGGTTGTTGGGAAGCACAGTTCGGGCAGAGGAAGACCAAAGTAACCGTAGGAGCGGTTTGCCCGAAGGGATATGATAGTGTGAGAGGTGGAAGAGGATCTAGTTAAGCGATTTACGGGAGTGGAGGACCAAAACCCGCATTCCCGACCCTGCCACAGGCGGGATAAGAGTATGTTAATGATTTAACTATAATTACCCCGTATTTTTCTATAATCAGTATGAGCAGCTAACTGGAGGTTTGGCACCAACAGCACCATTGGATACTTAATTCCATAGTTGTTGGATGATTGATTTGGAGAATGCCTCAACAATATTGCTGCTGCTACATTGAATCTGTGCGCCGGAACTATGATATCGGTTTTTAAACTGACGTCTTTTTCCTCACAAAAAGTATTTTCTTAGCGAATTTTTGGCTAGGTGTATTGTAAATGTACTTTCGAAAAGGTAGGTAGGTAGATGAATGTTGGGTAAGTTAATAAGTGACAAGTTCGTGACACTGGTGTTGTTGTGACTGAGTCTGTGGAAAACATTTACCTTCATTTTGTTTATTTAAGAAGTCCTTATTAATTTTCATGGTTTTTTTTTGTTATTATTTGCCTTAATGCAATTTCAGTAGAAGAAGATATTTATAATTCCTCAACTTGCTTAGAATTTGGTAGCAAGTTGCTACCAATTAATTTTTTTGCCTCTCTCGTGTTAGTTTGTCCCATTTTGAAATCGTGGGACATTAATCAGGAGTTTTCATGTCACTTTTATGAATGTTGATATGACTTTATCGTAAGCTACTACCGTAAGGTCCGTTTGTTGTTGTGTATGTGATTTTCGTGTCCTTCAAGGTTGGTGTCTTGAGGGGAGAGGGGGCTTTTTCGAAAATGTAAAATATGTGCTGCGTGTGCCATAATTTTTTAGTCCATTTCTTAGCTACCCCTTTAATTATCACTCATTTCTTACTCGACACCATGATTGAGTGGCATTTAATGTCTTTAGGAAGAAGGCTTGTAATTTTGCTACCTTATTCTATCATTTTCTGATGACTTCCTGAACCAGTTTGAAGAGTTTTTAATCCTTATGCTTTTTTTTGTTTTTGATGCAAATAGTGTAGGTATTTAATGTTTAGATCTCATTAAGGTTTGTTAGATTCATTGTACTAATTGTACGATGTGTTTTGTCATGTTGCTATCCAAGAAGAGCATGGCTCTTAATCACTCGCTGTTTCCTAGTCACAGTAACATGACACGTAATCAGTTGTGATTTCTAAAATCCCACTATTGTAGGTTTCTTTTTTAAAGTTTTTCTCTTTGGAGTAAGACATTTCGTAATTTTTTAAATCACGTCTTTCACTGTACATGTCCCCCTACTGCTATTGTAGGAATTTTGGTCGAATTTTTAAACTTTCAGATGGTTATACACATTCCGTCTAAAGCTTTTCTTGTACACTAATATTTAAACGTTTTTGCGTAATTTTTTGCCTTTTTGAAAATGGATTTTTTTTAAAACTTGATATTAATTTTTTGGTTTTGCCAAATTTATGGCAAGATGCGTGAGTAATAATACAAAAAAATCCAGGCTGCTGTTACTCATTTTTGATACTTTTTAAAATACTGCATTTTGAAATACAAATTTTTATCAGTATTTCTCTTTTTTAAAGTCACATGTGTGTGTTTTTTAATCTCGGTACTTATTTAGTAATTCAGTAGAAGTCTTTGTATCCTAGTCTTTTATATGTCCAAATTTGTTTTATTAGCCGTTAGGAAGTTACAGTTTAATTTATTGATTTCTGCAAAGCCTTTGACGTGTAGAATAGTTCAGGATTTTCATGGTAGGACAGAATCTTTTTTATCCTAATTTTCGCTTTTGCTAATTCTTTTACCTATATATAAACAATTAACATCCCATGTCAGTGAAATTGTTTCACTAAGTCACTGTATCAAAAATTAATAAATTTTTCTCTTGCCATTATGTGACATCTCGTGCTACATAAACTGATTACCCCCTCTCCGTCTTGGCGCGGAAGCTGCGCGCTCGATTACTGCATCAGTAGTTCAAGCTTCAACACTGGATTGGCGTTTTTTTGGTCTAGGAGACAGAGAGGGCCCCGGTATGTTTTCCGCCCCGGGTGGAAAGTAAAGCCGTGGCTCCCGTGTGGTGTGGACGATGTCACCTCTGCACGGAAAGGAACTCTTTCTACATGTAACGAGTATAGCTCCCAGGTATAATGGGTTGCCTTTCTCCTGGCGTTGGTGGAGTGTCCCACCAGCGAACAGTAGACTGACGATAAATGAGTATAGGGGGTTTAGCACTGGGTTGGCAGCCGACTGCGTTAAATTACAGTCCAACAGAGCGGCGAATTGCGTTGGACACACCAGTTCTCGTGTGATCACTGAAGCAGCGCAACCCCAGCTAGTACTGACATGGGTGGCCGCTTGGAAAACTGGGTACCGCTAATACCCAAAAATCGTCGCATTAGTATAGTGTCTGTGCAGTCCTTGCATCAGTACTATGCTGTGGACGGGGCTCTAATGACCTTTGTAGTTGAAGGGCCCTAAAACGACAACAACCGTCCAACAAATCGCCCATGTGTCCCAAGAGGAACACCTCTGCTATAGGTGGAAAAGCGGTTAGCAGTTATTGTTTTCTATATGGTAGTTGGCAAACAACATCCAGTTGGTCGCGTTCCTTATCCTCTTTAGTGGTTCTGATACAAAATCCTAGAATCTGGAATGTAACCGACCTGACCATGTTTTAGGCGGTAACACGTAATAATTACAACCGCAATAAAAATGTCCCATGACATTAATTTTATTTCTGTTTTGAATAATATAATGAAGCGCAAACTAATACTTAGATCCAACAGCAATAAGTGTGGGAGATTTTTAGATAAAACTTAAAACTCAAGCAGAAATTGTGTTATTAAAATATGACTAGGAAAAAGTTGTGATATTCTCTACTTAGAAAATACATTAATTTCCAAACTTGAAAAACAATTCCAGTGCTTAATTTCTTTCATTATAAAGCCAGTCATGAGACGAACAGAAAATTGTGGTGTCTTACAAACAACTCGGTTGTAACATATAACTTAATTCATAATTATTTTACATACTGAACAATATGAGGGAGAGGGGAACCTCACCCAAAATTTTAATAACTTTATCGTTAACTTTTTTATTACTTAATATCATTATATTAGACGCTGTAATTATGGTGCTGAAGATACTGCAAATGCCTCAAGTAAACTCTCTTTACTTGACTGACCAGTAGGTGTCTGTATTGGAGACTTCCGACTTTCACTTGTTTCTAGCATTGTTTTGTCCTTTTCAGATGGTGGAAGTACGACAGGTGTTTGAATCGAGGGTTTCGGAGTAGCAGGACCAATATTTTGAGTCCCTTGTTTTATCTGCATATGGTATTTGTAAATATTTTCCGTACTTTCAATAACTCCTGAAATTATAAATTTATTTTATAGGATCCACCAACAATGACTGCACTACATTTCATTGGTGACACACATACCTGACGATAAATTAAAACTCCGTCCTTTGACTCCACTTTCTTTAGGTAGTGGCGCCCACCAATTATAAAGATTATTAATAATTGGGACATATCGTAGGACACCCTATTAAAAAGTACTCTTATATTAAACTATTTTTCATAAATTATGCAAACAATTTGCAATTTCTTACGTCTTGCCAAACTCTTTCTTCACTCTCTTTCTTCAAGTCTTCGTTAGCTGTTTCTATTCCTTTCTTTATCATTTCTGACATCGTTTCAAAATTCTGACAATTATAACAATCAACTTCTAATAAGAAAGGATAGCCGAAATCTGCATATTAGGCCTACATGGATGGGGTATCAAGACATGTTATGAGATGAGGGGGGAGGGGGAGCTGATTAGGTCCATTACGAGGATGCAGGTTATTGGAAACATTTGCAGGGCAGGACAAGACCAAAGTAGACATGGGAGCAGGTTGTCCGAAGGTGGGATGGGGTTCTAAGGGTTCCGTGAATCGACAAAGTTTGGAGACCACTGCAATAGGGTGAGGGATGGATAGGGACCTAGGTGGAGATTTGTATGAGTGGGGAGCCAGAATCCACGACCCAATCCACAGGCAGGATAAGGGTACGATGATGTTGAACTAGTAATAAACAAAAAAAAATGACTATAAATAGTACTTTGGTTGCTTCTTCTATTTCTTGTCCTGTGTTGACAATTAGGTCAATCAGCTCTTCCATATCAGTGTCTTCAGTGACCATGCCAAATCTTACACAATATAAGTTGTCATCGCCTTCACCTTTAAGAGGAAAAAGGGGAAGAGAAAGCAGTTTTTAAATTACAAAAGAAAGAACAAAAACTCATATTTTATTATAAGCAACCTTGAGAAAAGGCAGAATCGGTATTTTTCAGAAGCAAAACTAGATCCTGATTGATTCTATTCACTTCTTCTTTGCTTGTATCTGGCAGGTCATTAAGATTACCCACCACATTTTTGGGAATGTACCTGAAAAATATGTGATGAAGAGCATGATACCAGTTCAAATTAAGGTAAGAGATTCAGTTATTATTTTCTTATTTTAACTAATCTTAAAAAAATTAATATCGGCATGAAACAGACCTTACGCCTCCTAATCCTGCCCAATCTGCCAAATGAACACATTGAAGATTGGGATGATTACTAACAAGATGAGGAAATACTTCTCTGTGTTTCACAGTTGCATTTAAAATTTCCTGTTAAGATAATTTTTGACGAAAAAAATATCTCGCAACTGACAAACAAACGAATGAAAGATATATTGGTGTTGTACACTTACAACTTGTTGAGCAATGCAACTAACAAATAAATCCAATATGTCGGTGTTTGATTCACCAGCTGCAAATGAAAATAAAAAGTAGATAAATTGGCATTAGAAGAATTACTCCAACAGTGTAAAATTTATAAAATAGATCATAAATAATATATAATCACATTTATGACCATCTAAGGAACAATATCTTAAGCAAACATCACTATTATCAAGTTCAATAATGTCTAGATGAATTATAGGAACGTCACGCTGCAAAATTTGTCCAAGCTAAAAATTATCCAAAAATAACTAGGGTAAATATATATATTTACATATACGGAGATATTTACACATTTTAAAATGCTACAAGATTGCAAAAAAAAGTGTTTACCCAAGAATTCAGGGAATTTATATACGACTGACCATTAGCGGAAGACTTTTCAGACAGTTCTTCTATTTCTGACTTATCATTGCCTATAATTTCAATAACATCTACAACTCCACAATTATTAATAATTTCATTCATTCCATCAGTCACTTACCAATTCCGGAATAGCGAAATACTACAACTGGAGTTAGGACATCAAAAAGAACCTAAAAGACAATGACAAAATCTTTAGATCACTCTTCTAAGGACATTTATAAAGCATTTGGTATAATTACCGATGTGCTGACTGCTTTGCTGGTCAAGTCACTTACAGAATACGTTTTAGCTTCTTTATCTAATTGACGTTTTCCCTAATAAATGAAAATCGCAACAGTTTAATTTATTAGATTTGTGTCTTTTTAGGCACCGGGTTATAAGGACAAGAGAACAACTACTTGGCATGTCACAAGAAAATTGAAATCACATCCAGGACTTAATTAACGGATTCAAATATCTGATGTATTTTGATAAATTCACATTGCTCTCTCTAACAAGGTAATGTGCCGTTTCGCTACCATTTTACCTTTTATACGGGTTCGGAGGGAGTCGTTGAGGTATAAAAGATTCTGCCCAATAAATTTTATTTTCACCCATCCTCAATCATGTTGGGATGAGAATCCATGCTAATATTAGTGTCCCTGTAAGCCAATTTCGTGACATGACAGTTTTTGTTTTGCCAAGTGCAATAGTGAACATGACCCTCAGTTTTACAGCGTATCTATTGTAAAAGGCATACTTTAAGTCTTCAAAGTCGTTATTTGAAAGAAAAGTATTGATTTGGGGTCAGTTAATACGAATGAGCTCCTGAGGTCAGCTCCTAATTTCTCGTTACAATGTAGTTACCATGCTTTTTAAAAACTTACAATTAATTTAATATTCTTGATTTGAGTGAGTTTATCTTGAAAGTGGCGTGTCTGTTGAAAAAGGGAAAAAAAACTTTGTTTAAATCTCTTGATAACGATTAATTTAAAATTATTTGATAATTGAAATACCAGTTGGAATGCGTTATGTATTCTAGAAACGACCCCATCTCTTCCTAAAGCTTGTAAGGCTGACCAAATTGGTAAACACGTTAATTTCTTTTGTGGCATAGCTACAGTAAGTCCTGAAGCTACAGTTACACTTGGGTCTAATGTTTTATAGAGTGTCTTTCATAAAGTAAAGGAAATGACTTTAACGTTGTGAAAAAAATCAAAAGCGATTCACAATTTAATTGGATACAGTGTAAGGTAGTGAAGGCAAGCCTAGCCACTGTCCAAGAGACAGTGTCATACTATCTCCTACTTTAGCAGGCTGCGTGAGAAAAAAAAATATAGAGTTCAATATATTTGGTAATACGAGCAGAAAGAGAAAATGATAGTTAAATTATACCAATGTTGGTGCTGATAAAAGGCATAATCCAGCTAGAACATGTCCCTCAACATGTAGCCACATATCGTGAGTTTTACAAATCTCTTGAAGACGCATAAGATTGTCTACTTGGCCTAAAGTTGTAGCTCCAGCATTAGCAATGACTAATAAAGGAACTTTCTGAGCTGTTAAGTCATCTTGAATGATACGTTCGAGTTGCGCGACGTCCTAAATCAATGAAATTTATACGTTTATTAGCATTAAAAACCAGTTGTGAATTGTCGTGTTTTATATTAGATGGAAACCTCAACTTGCCATTTTATATTGCGAACCAAAAACTGTATTGCATGGAACCATCGAAATGCAAGAGCGAGGCAAACTCAACTTAATAAAAAAAAGCGAAATTTGATTTTCCCCATACATAAGAAACTTCTAGATTATATATCAGATTAAAAGTACCTTTGTACATAAATGTTGCCCCAACCCATTTCTGGCAGTGCTGCCAATGTAAATGATAGGAGGGCGAGAATATGAAACTTCATAACCGTCCTCCTCAAATTTAGGATAACGTAGCCGAAGTAGTGCTCGGCAAAGACAAACCAGACCTCCCCACGGATCATCGTGAAAACAGGCTGAGCTATCAAAAAACCTAATAAACGTTTTCATTATCAATCTATCTGTATAGTATAATAATATAATTAATTAAAATATATATAACACTGACTCCAAAGCCGAGTTACCTAAACAAACGTGACACCCAAAGGGTTGTATCAGAAATAATTCTGGTAGTCAGCTTTTGCAAATGAATACGATCCAAATATGCCACATAAGCTGCTAACGTATGAGATATTACAACCGACTTGCCAACAGGATCTAAATTTGGAAGACTAATGCTCCTAGAAAGAAAATAATGTAGAGAATTGGGGTTTTATGTGTTTACAAAATATTCTTAGGAAAAAGAATAGCTATTCAATTTTTTATTTCACCCCTTAGGTGCGCCAATGTCTTCGTGAGTCAAAATTCCTTCTAGAATATCTATTATAGTTGAAATGTCGTGTCCTCTGGTAAACGGACATTAAAATGCAACCAAATAAGTTTTAATAAGATTAAAGAAATTTATCACAATTATATGAGAGACGAGAAATGGAGGTACCTGACTGGCAATGGCCCTGGCCTGGAATGGTCGGTTTCAGTTGACTTTGTCTGATCGCTACATTTATAAAAAAAATAATACCGAAGGAACAATTAATTACTTACTATAAATATATGGGTGCCAAATAATATAAGCATTTCTTACCTAGATTCAATTTGTGATTTTGAAACGACATCGTGCAATTTCGAAATTGATTTTTCCAATTCTGGTAGTAATTCGTTGTTTGTAGAAGCCTTCAAGTAAAAATTAAACATGTTTTTTTAAATAACCAGGTGGTATGAATGATATATAATGCAAACCACGATTTATATGCAAACTAATAAACAACCTTCCTGTTCATGCTGAAATTATGATTTCAAATAATGTCCCATAGATAGTATTGGCATAACAAGAGTTCCTAGCTAGTGGTCTCTTTCGTTCCCTCGCAGTTTTTTTTTGCAAATGCAACAATTTTTATAAAAAAGCAGGGATGTGGACACATGTTTTTCTTTCTCCTTTAATAATACCGAGGCGCATATGTTGGCTAATTGTAATATGTGTAAGAGTGAAGTATATATAGGCATCCCCCTGGGCACGTCACAATTACGAGATTTATTGCTGACGACGCAATTTTGCGACACGTATTTGACACACAAGAAAAAAAAATACTCTGATGCATCACTGCATGGAAATAAAAACGAAACTGGGTGAATACAATTTGTGAAATAATAATAATGCGCCTTATTCGTATATATATAAACGACTAGGTCAAAATCCTCTGCAAGAGTAGAATGTCATACAGCAGAACACAACAACTGTCAAAACTATATTACTACCGCAAAAGACACCCTGAAATTTTAAATTATTATATTAAACAATTATGACAAATGAAATTGGAAACCAAGTATAATGTAGAGAGATTTAATATAATAATGTAGTCTGTAATATAAACATTGCCTGTATGTCAACATTACAACTCGAACCATTTTTACATTTCTCACCATAGCATTTAGTATGAACATTCCTTATATCAAATCAAACTATTATCGTAGTATATTTATAGAAATATTTATATCGAAGAAATTATATTATTAAATTCAAAAAATCCGATTTAGAAAACGCCCATACTTGTATGGAAAAGATTGATATAAAAATATACCAAAATATGATCTGTATATGAACGAATGTTCGATTAGAACCAAGGTTCGAGTCACATATTAAATAACTTATGATGTTAGAAGTACTGTCATAATTGTCACAAAAATAAGTAACTACGAAATACAAACCATTTCTGACAAGTCGTCATTTGTTTCTTCCACGGAGTCTGCCATCACGAAGTATGCAGACACGCTGGCAATAATGATGAATTGTTTATTGAGCAGACGGGCTTTGAGAGCTGTACAAATATCGGTGCAGTCCTGCTCTGAGTTGTTAACATGTGAAATAGAAAATAGTGTAATTGAACTCTCAAAGTATTATTAACTACCTGATATCATTCATGCTATTAATAGAGGGATATTAAAATTGGGTAAAAGTGTAGTTTAACCCAAGGAATTATTTCGTCATTCGTAGCAGATGAAATGTGGCGCTTCGGTCAGTATAACTTCGTCAAATACTCGTTCCAGGGTCACGAACTTAAAGGTAAAGAACTTCATGGATTTATTTAATGAATATCTTTTTCGTTATTTCAACTAGAAGCTTCCGATTTATTTAATGATTTCGATTCATGAATTTATTTCTCGTTATTTTAACTGGAAGCTTTCGATTTATTCAATGATTTCGATTCATGAATTTATTTCTCGTTATTTTAACTGGAAGCTTTCGATTTATGCAATCGAAAGCTTCCAATTAAGATAACGAGAAAGATATTCATTAAATAAATTTATGAAGTTCTTTACCTTGATTTCAACACGCCTAATATTTGGCGAATCACTTTCATTATGTCCAAACGATTTAAAAACAATAGCATGTGCAGCAAGCCCTGGAACGAGTATTTTGACGACGTTATACCGACCGAAGCGCCACATTTCATCTGCTACGAATGACGAAATAATTCTTTGGGTTAAACTACACTTTTACCTAAAATTGTATTTTTTTTCGAAAAAAATGATAAAGTTTTCTACATAAAAACTAAAATAAAGTGGAGCAAAACGTTCCTGCGCCGCCCGGGAATCGAACCCGAGTCGCAAGAATGGGAATCTTGCATGATACCACTACACCAGCGGCGCACTGCCTTGAGAGCTGCTTAAAATACATCTTATGAGAAATAATTATTTAATTTTTGGTCGTTTAAATTGGGTTTTGTGATAGATATCCAAAATGTAATATACGTATGACAAATATTAAAATTTCGGCAAAATTTCTTATGTTTGAAAATGCTTATATATTTGTCAAGCTGCAACTCAACTGATTCTATTGTTGAGTCTTAACTGCTATGCGCATCACTATAAAGTATTAGCTTCAAACCTAACTAGCTTGAAAAGTCGGATTTGATTTTTTTATAATTCAGTATTTAAATGTTTATATTTTTTCATTGCAATTTTTAAATGCGATTGTGTGTACGAGTGCAAATAAGCTGCTATTTTCTCATTGGCTAGTTTCGACGGCCCGGTGATTTGCATATCACTTATGTGTTTCCGGAACTTGGAAATCTGAGAGGAATCAAGGGAATTTTTGGGACGTGTATATTTCTAATAGTGAAAAATCAATTTAAGCAATGTATACAGTCACAAAAGATCAAAGCAAAATTATAGCTAAATCTAGAAGAGGTAAGAGTATATATATAAACTAAATTTAAGGAAGTTGCAATAATTAATTAGGACACATCACCGATATTTAGTACTTGGTTTATGGACACCATATCACGTGAAGTCTCATTTTGATTTTATTACAGGCTTCTTGGCACAAAATTTGGATAACCTTGGAAATCGTGAACTTTCAAGGAAAAACGGCGACACTTCTGAAATGAGGTACATTATTCTCTGTTACCTAACTGGACAATGCAATATGTACATATTAAATCTTTGGTAGCAAGTTTGTTTTGGCCACAAATCCATTCTGTGTACATCAAATATTCATGGCCCTTATAATTTGTAATAAAGGTCCCATAGAAATGAGATGTGCCTGTGGTTCAATCAGTTATTTAAAGTCAGATTCAGTCGTAGTGTTAAAAGGTCATTTGCATGATTTTTTCCTAACTACCTGCTTAAATTGATGTACTATTTGCAGCATGCCCAAGCCTATATTTCATCAAGTTAATGGAAAGCAACAAAGGTACAATCATCAAAGATCACCACCAGAAATGAATCCTCATCACGAAGAAATTGTTAAATACATGTCGGATGGTACGTATGAGTTTTCTTCTTACCATTATATTTTTCAGGCATTAAAACTGTTTATATGACGTGCTTAATGTATAATTTTACAGATTGGAATAAAGTATATAGGGAGTATGAAATGAATCAGCAGTCTGGCTCCGAAAGTCGAGGTAGGCAGCGTGAATTTGAACATGTATCTTGTTTGTATACGTTCGTTATTTTTTACGCCTCTTACTAACATCTACATTAATTGAAATAGGTGGTTCTGTGGTAACTTATTATCAAGCTACTTCAAGCTGTCCTACTTTACAGAGTAAGTACACAACAACTGTTCATATTGACATTTGACTTTTGGTTTTAATGTCTTTGTCCTCCATGGAGCAATATTAAGATTAAGGAATTCGCGGGATCTTAATTCAAATGAGTCAAACGTTTATTGTCATACAGAACTGTAATTATTTTGACAGCATTTGATTAATCGTTTGTGTTTTTTTGCAGCTTTTGAAATGTATAACATATTGTATAACTTTCTTAACTTTATATTGGTTTTTTTTAGATTTTAAAGCATTCGATTTGGACAATTGGTGGGGCAAACGACTATTCCATAACCTTACACAAAATACGTAATGTGATCGCAGATTAGGTTCATAAATATGAATAAATAGCCTCATCATTTGTACTGTACAGTAGAGTGCATTCCATTGTGGTGCCAGCTTAAGAGGTGAAAATTGTGAACGGGCATTCCACCTCAAACTGTGGCTCAGACAGAGAGAGAGAGAATGATGAAACTACTACATGAAGTAATTAAGAAGTCCAAGATTGTCACCATATTGTAAATTATATAATGGATACTGTTGGATCTTCTTGAGTGTAGTGTGTGTAGTAGTGTTGAGAAAAAACAAAACTAGCGGACAAGGATAATCGATCAATTCTCTTGTAAGATTTGGTGTTTAAAATTGGGGATACATTCAAGAAAGGAAGCACCAAGGACGTGAGCCATAGTTTTCCCTCCATTGTAGGATTGTGAATAGTGAGCAGAAAGCACTCATATAGGATGTAATTTTTTTCTATAAAAAGGAAAAAAATCTATCCTCTATTTTGAAATGCATGGATCAGTCAAATAAATCATGTATT
Organism: Trigoniulus corallinus; assembly: GCA_013389805.1. Lineage (NCBI taxonomy): Eukaryota > Metazoa > Arthropoda > Diplopoda > Spirobolida > Trigoniulidae > Trigoniulus > Trigoniulus corallinus. The sequence goes on from JAAFCE010007744.1 coordinate 5,616,312, forward strand.
ATCAATCATTTTTATTTTATAGTATTAAGGTTTACATTCTTATGCTTAATTCATTCACCGAAGTAACTTCTGGATCCGAGGAAAGAATTCTTCCAAGAGAGGGAGAGTTTCTCTGCAAGTATTATAATGATTTTCAATCCAATTTTTTTCAGAAATTGATAATACTCGATCTCTATAGCTATCACAAACATTATTTTGACTGCTCAGAAATGGTTACAACAGCCTTCCAAAACTTTCCTAATAAGATTACTCTTACTAACTTATTAATCTTATTGACTTGGAGAAAGCTTAAGATAGGATTCCACAGAAGGTACTGTGGGAGGTAATAAGAAAAGGGTAGAAGGAAGTTATTCCAGGGTTAGGGCTACATGAGGAAATACAGTACTGGGGTTTCTAGGTAAGGTCAGGGTAGACCAGGATTCAGCATCAAGTCCTTTGCTCTTCATTCTGGTCATGGATGAGTTGATGCTTGTTACAGGACACTCACAAGCTTGGTATTTGCCAACCATATTAAAAAATAACTCCAGAAAAGGTGTAGAGACAGGACTAAAGACGTTGGGAAATGGATGTCTAAAAGCTAACCAAAGGTAAAGAATACTTATTTTTCAATTGAGACTGAAGTGGGAATGAGGCTGATGTTCATGTACCTGGGATCGGTTATATTGAATAATAATGAAATAGATTCGGAAGTGACCTTTAGACTCGGTGTGGGAAGGGTGAAGTGAATATTGGGAAAGTGGGTTTATGTGAGTGGACTGTTTGGTTAACTTTTAAATGGCCATCAAATTATTTGTGTTGAATACCCAGGTAGATGAATCCGAGATCATAGATCTTGACACTTATGGTGATAACCAAAGTAAAAGTCTGGAACTCATCAGCAGAGCTGGGATGACAAACCAGTTGTGAATTATGCACAAAAATTTTGTAAAATATTTCTCCCAACTAAGCAGGGGGGGGG
>JAAFCE010007744.1:5641271-5653277 GCA_013389805.1 Trigoniulus corallinus
TCATTTACCGATTATTAATCCATTCTGTTTTCATCTCAACCATTCGAATATTGAACATACTGTAAACTAGCAAGCGTTCCATATCCTGTTTTCGGGGTTTAGTCATTGTCCCAGTGCCCTGCCATCCGCCATAAACAGCTCCAGTGTAACCTCCCTCATTTCCTGGAGTCCAGTCAATCAAGGGATCATATACAAAAGCTTCCAAAAGCGTCAGTAATGTTTCTCGTCCTCGTCTCAAAGTTTTTAGCACGTGTTCGCAAGAAACGCGGAATGGTCCCTTAAAAATGCAACAGAAAACCAATTTAGAGAAGAGCTAATTATCAATGTCTGACAATCTTTCGACATAATGTTGATTAGTTACCTCAACTCCAGTGAATCCAAGAGCAGTCTTAATGTTGGGAGTCATTCGAAAGGGAACTTTCTCAGGGACACGCAAATTTTTGCCCTTTTCAAAGCAGACGTTGTAATCAATGTGAACAACCTTGGAAAAAATGTTTATATATGTATTTCTTAATTCAAAATAAAATCTGGAGACTACAGTGAAGACCTTCACTAACCTCGCCAGTCTCCGGATCTACCAACACATTATCAAGATGCCTGTCACCCAAACCAATGATATAGCCTATAACTGACATGACAGCAGTTGACTGAGTATACGTTTCTACAATAGACCACCATTCTAAGGCACTTGTGCTGGCACACCACAGTTCCTTTGCAAGTAAATCTTGAGGAGTTTCCATCATTAATTCCATTAGGACTTGTCTTAAAACAGGCAATGGCCATTCTTTACGATTTTCCATATTGGTAATACCCTTAAAAAGTCAATGGTTTACATTAATCTAAATGTAAGTAAAAATGACCTGGGTGGCATCTAAGATAAAGTTACCTTTTCTTTCAGCAGTGGTGTTAGTTTACTATAATAGATATCTGAAGGTCGCATGACAGTATTCTGATTGCCTCCTCTAACACTGTGTATCTGGGCAGCCTAACAAATTTAAGATTCAGAGATGAACTGGTCAACTGGAAACATGCCACAAAGAAACATACTCACAGCACTTTTTGATATTGGAACCATTGCTTCGCGTTGCTGCCAGCGTTTATAGAGTCCAAAGAGAGGAGTGGCCCCTTCAACCCATTGAATTAGACCAGACCTCGGTCCAAGCGGTGTCACTGTATAATGCCTAGCACGAAATGCTGTGCGGCTATTCCTATATAAGAAATAAGCGTCATTATACAAGGGCAGCCTGCAATTTTCAAGTAATAGCGATAAACTGACTTCCTATGACGATCAAACATGTTGTTGACAATTGAAAGTAGTTGCATAATCCGTTCATCCAAATGCAAATCCTCAAGTCCCTTAAATAGGAACGAATATCTGGAAAAGACAACTGTTAAGGGAATTGTCCCAAAGTTGTGAAAATTAGACTTAATTTGAAAGATGTTTACTTTTTGCCATCGGATCCGTTAAAAACTAACTTCTTGGGTTTCGTTTTGGTTGGTAGAATCGAAACCGTGTTGTCAATAGCTTGAATTGTAACAATCTGAAATGGTACTCAGTTATATCAAACCACCACACGTAAAGAAAGTTTCACCGTCGTTGTTTTCCAATGAAAAATTAACACCTCTACCTGATCGCTATAAGCCTGTGCTCCAGGCATCGCAATGCTCGTTGATTTCATGTTGGACAGCACTGGACTTATTTGAGCCATATTCAATACCGAGTTACTACGTCTCTGAACTCTTTGTTGCAGTGAGTAAAGAAGCTACAGACATGATGAATATTAATAAGAAAATATAACCTACGACGGATCATCCAAAAAATATCGCTAAATGCTGCACCTGCTTATAGAGCTGCCAGCTTATCTGTGGTTGTTCTGGCGACGTGGGATTCTTTAATTTCTTAATAACATCCTCAATAATGGAGCCAAATGTCTGTTGAAACCACTCTTCATGAGGAGTTTCAGGTGCCTGAGATGTCACTTGTTGGAGTTGCTCAAGTACAAACAAGGTCTTAAAATAAAAAAGAAGGGGCAGTGAGATGCAAATCATGCATCGTATACAGATTCTCATTTTGAATGGTAATTTAGAATAGTTACAGGCTTTAAAAATGTGTTGTGTTTTTTGAGGATCAAGTTATTCTTCTCAGATGTCGTTAGAGAGGAATTATTCTTCACTTTTCCTATTTCTTTTTCAAGTTGCGATATTCGCCTAGTAGAATGATAACAAAAGCAATTACAGACCACCACCGAACACTCTCAACTATAAAAAATTTAAACGTACATGCGTCAAGTATGAGTAACTAACCTTCCAAAATCAACGTGATACTGGTTCATAGTACCAAGCCAAAATTCGTCCCATAATAAAGTGATGCGTCGTAATTCATGAACTAGCCTCTGCACTTCAGCGATTGTTCTCGGATCCTAAAGTACGACGTAACTTTCAAATCTACCAACTGAACAACTAAAGTTGCTATTGTCAAAAAAAATTCCACCTGCTTGGCCAAAGTGTCAACCATTGCCGCAAAACAGTTCTGCATTACAGCCGCCTTCTGTTGATTTTCTTCAACCAATGCCATTGACACCTCACCATCTTGAGACGCCTCATCACCTCTATCATTTAGTCCATCATCGGAAGGCTGTGAAAGACATTCGCCCAATATTCCTATATCGATCAAACAAATTGAAATTAAGAAAATACATATCGGTTAGAGTTAGAAGTGGATTTTAAAGACCTTACCTGAACTGTCTTTGATCTCTCCTAGAACTGCAGATGATCCAACAACGGCAGGAAACACAATTAAGTGAGGGGCAGCTGCTGTCACGCGACATAGCAAGTCTGAAATGCTCCTTCTCACGTACGACTCGGGATGATTAAGGCGAGCAAAGAGCTGAGGGATAATGCCTTTCCAAGGAGCTGTTGGAGTGTTAGCCAATCCCACCTCTAGGACATCTCTTAACTCTGAAGCATGTTTGACCATCAGTCGAAGGAGACGGAGGGTAGCTATGACGTTACCATCTTCTCCAGGGGAAGAACCTCCAAGAGATGATCCCTGAAGATTTGACCCATTGAGTTTCAAGAAAGTGAAATAAGCTTCACAAGCGACGCGATAATACGTATAAGCACGGTTAGTCATAGACCCCCATAACGCTAATAAAGCGTCAATAGTGACACTGGGGAGCGATTGAAGCAAGGAGCAGTTCAGCAAAGTTTCACGCCGCCAACTGTTAACATCAGACTTTTCATTGACCTAAATTAAGAAATCATGAACAATGAAGAATTATGATGTTACACAATAAAAACGTAAATAGGCATTTGTATACCGACCAGAATTTCACTTGAATGGAATTTTTCCTGATCATCCGAAGAACAATGAATGTGAGACAGCATATGACAGACTACAACTACATCATCATCACTGAAAGTCTAAAAATTTCCAAAAACTATTAATGAGGTGTCATGTTGAGTACATCACACAGTTTTTATTTCAAGCTAACCTTTGGCAAGATTGCTACTATTTTCTCTTGGTCATCTGGATTCATTTCAATACCCATCTCACTAGTTTTTTTAAAAATAAAAACTTGTGGCACTGATGCTTAAGATATACCAGAAATACTGTAACTGCGCAAACTGACCTTGCTTTGTCGACCTCCCGTTTGCCAGCTCTGTAACACCATGCAGCTAATTCAGACCAGGCTTTAGCTAACCATGGACATTGTTTAGTACCAGCCCAAAGCAGTCTGCCAGTCACAATTTCCACGTCCATTCCATCAGCGTCGAATGATGGTAATTCTTTCACTACTAAACAAAATGGAACAAAATTGGACAGTTCGATTAATTTCCTAAAACTGTGCTTACACATAAGATATTGTAAAATCATTTGACTTACATCCATTTGACCCAGATGTCACACGGCCGTCTCGCAATTCCAAAGCTACAGACGGTAAAAGCTGTGGGTCAAGTTGAATCCATTTCACGATTGTCAACAACGACCTAAAAATTAAGTGACAATTTTAGTTAGAAAATAACTATAACAGAGAAAATTAAATTCAATATTGTGAAGAGGAACCTGGCATTCAACTCAGCGAGAGTTCTATCATGGTTACTGATGGCATTCATGTGGGTAATATCTTTTCCAAGTTTATAAGCTACTGTAATTACATTTGATGACATTAGTCTGACGGCTTCTTCTGCATTTCCGAGGCTGAAATAAATTAAATGATAAGGACGAACTCCAAAGCAACATGTACGCTTTTCTGGACTATATCTCCTTACCTATGAAAAAGTTTACAACCTTCACGATAACGCTGGACTTGTTCACACATCATTTCCCTACTTAGTTCCTGTATGAATAGACTTTCCAAATCTAGCACGCCATTTGGAAACATCAACTGCTGAGCAACATGAAGATTTTGCTGCTTTCTTGCAGAACGTGCAGCTACTAATTGCAATTTATTGAAGGAGTCTGAAATAAAAATACTAATGATTAGTTATCAAATCCTACAACAACACGAAAGAAGTTTACTACTACTTTCAATACCCAATACGGAAAATTGACTCTCCAACAACAAAGGGCACTTCCTCCATCGTAATGCTTGGATGAGTGCAGCCATGTCATAAACCTCCGAAGAAAACTGTTCTGTATTAAAATGGTTCCACATACAGTTCTACAAAAAGAAAGTTAAGATTAACGAGGGAGCCATTGTTGAACTATGAAGAAAAAAAAACAAATCTGAGCCTAACTTCTTGATTTTCGTTCCATTCTAACAATTTGTAAGTCATATGATGAATGGTTGCCAATTCCAACGGCAAACGAAAAGGAACCTCCATCATATTTATTCTTAACACGCCAGAAACCTGCTCCTGAGCTTCTTGACAGCATTTGAAGACTTCACTTCTACAGTTATAGAAAAAAAATCACTACAGCGTCACTACATAACTTCTCTCACTAAACATATTTTTATAAACGATTACCTATCAGTTATCATCTTCAAAAGTGATTCTTCTGCTTTCTGGCACAAAAATCGAGGATTTAATTGCCATAAACTTTGAGTATGCTGTTCTTCCACATTAAGAAGCTGAGACTGTTCTTCCATTCCGTCAAAAGTTGTTAATGATCTGAATGAGATTCAGTAACCAGCATTAAGAAATTTGAGATACAAAAAAAAGAAGTATAATTCAAACGCCTTGTAATTCTTACTTAATGTGATCCAAATTCATTTCGTTTGGCCACTGATTATCATGACATTTCTGCTTCTCACTTGTCAACCACTTGGTTAACTCACTCCACGCCCCAATTTGGCGATAACACTCTAAAATCTAAGACATTACATATATTACCACAGATTTCTAAGATGGCAATTTTAAAAAAGTAATCTCTTACTTGATTTCTAATAAACATGCTCATGGAGCTGTCAGTAGGTTGACTCCCGCTTGTTAACATTTCTGGTTTTTCATCGCCATTCTGACGATCAGTTGTAAGCTTCTCCTTGCTTTTAGACATTGCATTTAGGATACACGAATATTCATGGGCAGCAGTTTCATATCTGCTGGCGAGGGAAAATATGTCAATTTCTTTAAGGAACCCTCTTGAGATAGCGAATGAAACTAAATAATGACCTTCCAGCAGCCACATCAACAGCAGCTTTCATCCATGTAAACTTGACCTTTAGTTCTTCTTTAGCCCATGAATATAGACCTAGAATGGCATCGGGGCAACCAAGCAAAATCAATGCCTGAACCACTTGGAAGGTGATTTGTTGAAATTCTTGATCATTCAATTTATCCGCTTCCGAAAGATCCCATAGGAGTTGATAGCCATGTCGGACAGCAATAGCTGGATGTCCGAGATGAAGAGCCAGTGTGATGGCCGCCTTTCTCACTCTTCCTAACCATTCTTGACATGTAGCTTTGTTTGTTCGAAAAAAAGTTTTGACAGCCTTGTAAGAATAAAGACAAAAAAAAAATGCAAAAATTGTTCTACAACAACTGACTTCAAGATGCTTCACTGTAAACTTACTTTTGGTGCAGGCAATAGGGCAATGGCACATCCCTCGTAAGCATTGTAGATAAACTTTTCCAGCTGCTCCAAAAAATCCAGTAGTAGTTTACCTCTAAGGTGAGGCACAAAGGGATCAACGCTCAACTCGTTATTATTGCCCAAAGGTACAATATCGTTGAACTGCCCTTCGGTACTAGACTGGTTAAGGATTTCTGCTGCAAATCCCTTCACAGCCACTAAAAATGCACAATTATTACTCAGTGTATTGTGAGTTACCACTTTAAAGCACACAACAGTAACGAAATTGTTACATTCAATGGTGGCCAAAGTCTCTTGTGGTTTTCCAAGAGGAGTCCTCAATTTGGATAGTATGTAAAAAAGTGACGTCTCATATATGCACCAGAACCACAACATGCCTTCATTAGAGTTTGCCTGGGAGAAAATAATTTAATTATTATACAGTACACTTATTTAATGGCATCGCATATCAACAAAATTAGTACCAAAGCAGAGAGTATGTGGTTTTCACTTCGTACCGACTTTTCAGCTCTCTGATCCATTGCAAACATATCTTTAAGCCACAATTTCCTATCCAATGAAACGAATTACGACGTCTCGAAAGTAAATAGAAAAGGGAAAATTTCATGTATGCTTACTTGGGCTTGTTACCAAGCAGTATGAAACTCATTACAGTGCGAAAGTCTTGACTCGTAAAAGTTTCCATGGGACTGCGACTTTGTAGGCGGCGACGCGTTTGCCATAGCGTTTGCATACCACTTACGTGAGTGCTACTACTATGAGACACTACTGGATAGGTATAGGAAGACTGAAGCGTGAATCTGAACACAGGAACGTACAGGAAGAAACGAAATTACTGGAAAGAACGCTTATATCATGCAATTCAGTTATTCAAAATCTCAATCCCACCCTAAGAGAATATTAAGAGGAAGACGGGTGGATAGTTTGGTGTACGATCTTCTCGTATCATCATCATTATCTGCCATTTTCACAAGACAAAGCTCTAAGCATCTAGATAAAAATCATAATATTTATTGAATTAACGTACAGGACCGTAGATCTACTCGTTATGGGTACTAACCTCATTAACAGAGAATGTGGTAAATTTAAAACAGAACCGTGAAGAACAATAGTGAGGATATCTCTCACATGGTGGTCTGCTCTCTCATTACAAATAAACCCTTTAGCAAAGAAAAGAATAATATACTAAATACGAATCAAATTAATAATAGCCAATTGCATGATTATCGAAAAATCAATTACCAATCGAAATTATTGTATGCAGAAATTGAATGAATGAAGGCGCCAAACTCAATTGTTCCAAATAATTCTGGACACTTTCCATTAAAGTTGAAGTCCAGTTTAAAGCTAAAGCTCTGATATGCAAGAGAATGCGAGTGAAATTTTTATGATGAAAGTTATAACACTATTGTGAAATGTTTTTTTTTTTTTTACCGAACATCCCAGTTATGCATAGGATTTTTTAAAAGTTTGTTAAGAAGTTCTAAAATGACTGTGAAATGACCACTGGTTGTGGGACGATCTGCTGGAAGAGATTCTGACGCATTTATCAATCCACTGCTGCTTAAAAAGTGACTGTGTCTGAAATACGAGTTGTTTTATTACTTTGTGTTTCAATAAGAAAATATACGAAAGGAGATATAAAACAATTAAGATAAGCATACGTACGTTTTGCAATGAGAATATAGTGTAAAAATAATGGCATACTGCAGCGTTGGATAATTGATAGCTAACTCTACGTCTAATGGTTTCAATGTTGAGGTCAATAAATCGAATATACTAGGATTTAATGCTAACATCTAAAGCACGAGTAAAAAAAAAACATTTAATATTTTTTTTTTCGAATCGGAAGAAAACAACAAGCAATATGAATAATTTTGATGTTACAGCAATCAAGGAATTTTTGGTGTTTCCGATTTCAGCTATTGCACAGAGATCAAAAATGATGGAACATAACGCTTGACTTCGATGACACTTTCCTTCTGCAACAAAAGGCAATTCGAGTTGCCAGTTTAAAAGTGATTTGAATGCTACGTGCAGGCTAGTTAAAACATGTCTGTAATGAAAAACATTAGTATAATTATATAATTTTTTAACGTTAAGAGGACGATCAACCTTTACAGACTTACTTATATGCCTCTTCTAATAAAGCAACAGTTTTTAAACCAAAAATAGCCCTATACAGCTCTAATACATGTTGTCTTATCTATAAAACAAAAGCTGAACGCTATACATTGTCCATTCAGAACCGTTGTGAATATAAACCTGAATTTAAAGATACCTCAGTATTTGGCCAAAATTTCATATATGGGAATAACGACTCTGATCCAATAATCTTTCCCAAAAATTCCGCTGGTAAATGGCAGTTCAAATCAATGACAACCTTAGGAAATCAGGAGCATCTCATTTCAATTTTACACAAAACATTTACTCAACTAGAAGATCAGGACTACTACTACTCACCTTTCTTGTTAATTTTAATAATGATATTACGTGAGTGTCCATCATCCATTGACCGATGTCCATTTGTAATTGAATCAATGATGTAACTTGATCCAAATGGGGCAACGCACTGTCCTTCAGATGCGAAAGCAGCAACGCCACACAATCATTCGCTAGTAATAAAATATAATGTACAAAAAGTCGAAAAAAATGAATTAAATGTTGTTAATATACTTACCCGCCATGAGAATAACTTCTGATGCCTTTGAACTACAACCCAATAACACACTCGATAACAATCGGGAAAAATTCTGTTTGGAAAATAATTATTATAGTAACTTTTACGCGGGTGACTGATAATAGTATTTTAAATGCGAATATTACATCTGCTATAAATGACAAGGTGATGAGAGGACTTCTTTCCGGACTGAAATAATCTTTTAGACTTCTAACAACAGTGCTATACACTCTGAAAATAAATTACCGGTATATCATGTCATAATTGGTGTTTGTAAACATCACTTTCAGTATTGTAAAACTTTTTTTTAATAATGACACATAGTAAAAGGATTGAAATTTGTTTTGTATGAAATAAATCAGACATTTATAGTTAACTCCTTTCACTGTACCGAATGAGAGATGCAATTTTCCCTGGGAGGTCTTCATTAGTATTCTGAATATCATCCAAAGTACTATTCTCCTACAAAAAAAATTGAAAGCAAATGTTAAGAGATCAGTCAGAATTAACATCAAGATGTTAAAGGGCTCATTCACATACCTCTGCATATGCCTCAATATCCTCTAGAAACTGGCCGAGAAGTGTGATTGAAAAAGAAATGTCATTCACCCAAAATTCATGAAATTGAATTAATGCATCAGAGGTATACTGAACAATGGACTCCGTCTGTTGGGGATCAATATGCCAACCAACAAGAATGTCGACAGTGTCCTATTAAGAGGGAGCGAAAAAAAAACGTTTTTAATTTCAAAAATAGTAAATTATAGGATTTCTTAAGAGTGGACACTTACATGAAAGTGAGAATGAAATGTATCAGAGTATCTTTGAGCCACAATCAAGACAATATCAACAATCGCAACTAGTAGTGGTTGAGAATCTGTAACTTCAAGTGCAGATTGTATTCTAGTCATGATCATCTGTACGTAGGAGGAAGAAAAGTTCATTGAAGTGATTTCAAGTAATAAGGAAATTTTGAAAGTGAATAACAATTTTTACCGGCATATATGATTGCAAGCTATTTCCTTGTTTTCTTTCATCATATTTCATAGTCTAAGAAGGACATAAATAATTTTTATTACCCCGCTTTTGTACACGTGAAAAGTAAACATGATTTACAAATGACTTGCCTCGTGAAGAGTTTGTAACAAAAGTACTTGAGCCTCCTCATTAGTTGTACTTTCGTACTTTTTAAATAACCACTGCAAATAGCTAAGAGAATATACTTCAGTAAGTTTTAATGATTCGTTAAACTCTAATAGCTTGTTGCATCGTTAAACGTCAATTTACCTCTGCATGTCTCTTCCTAATGTAGATGCCACAATACCTGCACATTGAGCGACTTCTTCTTTGACCTCAAGTGCCGTTCTGGTAACCCCCAAAAAAACAAATATTTTTATAGGGAGTGAATATAATACTGCGCAATTCATTAATAAAGGAAGAAAAAAACTTGACAATGGAGGAGGCGAAACTCCACATACCTATCGAAATAAACTCTAACGAGCTCTTGTATGGTGCTCAACCCCATTTTCTGTACCACATGAGCATTCTCCGGATTTTGTAAGTAATCTCTGAGATGTCGGCAAGCAGAAAGGCGCCGATCGCGTTCATCGTCTCTTAACACTCGAGAAACTAATTTTGATAGTTGAGGTTCTTCCAAATAACTGCGTGTATGTTCTGCAAAAAGTAATAAGAAATGTCACCCAACAATCAAGAAATTACAAGTGGAAGAAATAAGGGACCTTAAAACGAAAGCTGAAAGTTGCAGTGTTTACATTCAGCGGGGTTACCGTGAGAAAAGTTTATGCTATTGTCGTTTTTACCAAGTACGCCTGTGATGAATATATAGTAGAATTAAGGTATTTTAAGTCAGAGATACACACTTCATACCTGAGAACCTCTTCGTCCACGGTTTATTCCACGTGTTATATTTACCAAATGGTCTGGGATATGGATTATTTTTGGACATGGTCAACTCATTCGAAGGAGACATACATTAAATATAAACAAACATCTGTACGGTCTAAGTTCGAGGTAGAAATCTGACAATCAGCTTCAATTTTTTTCAATGTGGAAGTTGAATAACTTATTATCTACTAACTCAGCCGCCTGTCGGCAAGATAGGCGAATGAGATAAATCTGTGTGAAATTAAATGTCTATAAACCATCTCTGTAACGAAAGCTTCCTTTAACCGTGTTTGACATTTAGAGAATCGACAATTTGCAATTAATTTGTGCCTTTAATTCAAGTAATGGTGTTTGCGATGCCACACATTGAGCAAATCACGTATTAAAGTTAATGATCCTATCACTTCTTTAATTACGTAGTTTCCTGATCGATGTCGGGGATTGTAATAAGTTATTCAAATTATTTATTACTATGTAAGCTCTATTTTCGAATGAAGGTTTCTTTCTGACCATTATGCTGCTAGACCTTGATCAGTTGTGCAACAACGGTCAAAGGTCACACTTCACTGTGTTTTTATCTCATGCCTATCTATCAAGGGCGTTTAAAAAGATATAAAAAGCTGTGCTGAAAAACCCAGCTTACCTCCAGGCCCTTGTCCGTCTGATCTCAACGAGTCACTTGGTAAGATTTTGGCTGGGGACCCTTCAGTTCTTTTTCTAGGAGTGTTGTTATTAAAGAAAGAAGTGCCACTACTACCAAAATCTTTTTCCGTTTTTCCAATGGTGATAAGTTTCGAGCGGGGTCCACCATCACGACTACGTGATCGAGCCAAGTTATTTTGAACATCCCTATGTTTGATGATAATTGCGTTGAGAGACCGGTCGGGGGACAAATAATTAACTCTGAAAGTATTTGATTGACCAAAGACTGGGCCCCCTCTTCTAGGTGCTGCAGCAGATGATGTCGTTGTTGCGGTAGTTACTGTCGTCGTAGTCGTCGTCGTTGTTATTGCTGCTGTTGCTGTCGATGTTAAAAATTCACTTTTGTTCTTTTCTCCTTCGTCTTTAGTAGGGCGAAATATCTTTTCACGTCTGAGTTGTTGCCTCGGTCGGCTATTAACAGTTCTTTGATGCATCACCTAATAACACTGACTGTCAAGGTGGAGGATAACACATTTTTCCAAACTCGCAAACTGCACTTTTTTCCTCGTGGTAATGGGAGTGCCTGTGATTATATTACAACGTTCTCATCAATGCTAGTCTCCATTTTGAAATCTAAAAAGCAGCCGTGGTGTCGCGTCGTTTTCGTGTGCTATTGGATAAAAGCCATTCTCAAATTTTTGCTCGAAAGACTAGGCTGGATTACTTTTTTATTCCGTGTAGC
>JAAFCE010007744.1:5655521-5682990 GCA_013389805.1 Trigoniulus corallinus
GTTTTAATGTTGCGGTGGTACTTAATATACTGTACCTTGACTGGAAATATTGAAACAGTAATACATGCCGTACGTCATGTAAACATAGGCTGTACCAGGCTTCATGAACATTGGGGCATTTCTTGGAGTCATTCGGCCTTGATAGGATTGTGACGCTTTATCGTCACCACCTAAATAAGCTTCGGTTTCAACTATTCGTCCAGATAAATGTTCTCCGTTGTCCAAAACTCTTGTTAATGTTTTTCCTAACAAGCGCTGAGCAAGTGTCACACAGGGCACATCAAAAAACGCTTCGCCAAGTCTTGGACTAATGGATGTGGCTTCTGAATGCGTTTGGTTCCTTGCAGAAGTATTAGTGGTAACGGCTCCCTCTTCAGCCAGCTTTCTTTTCTTCGGAAAATATTTAGATGTCATGTTGATTGAGGAAAGTAAAAATTTCCTACACATACGAAGTTGTACACGAGTATGCAGAAAAGCTACTTGTACGAACACATCACGAACGCTAGCTGTTGGCTAATAACACGAGCGTCATTGTCACCGGTTTATGATGACAGAGCCTCCGACTCTGCATAAACAATGGCGTTTGTTTCAATATTTATAAGTTCATTATGACAATCAAAAACTAGTATCGAAATTTGGATATCAAAGTGACACCAACCGCAATGGCTTTGAGGACGGTGGGGTACCCGTTTTGTCCCTCTGAATGTATACAAGGGCGATATATTAGACAGTGTCTTTCCACAGCCGGTTGCCGACCAAAGCTGCAACCCCTATGCTTATTTTATCGACGGTCTACTGTTCGTTGGGGCACTCCACCGACTCCAGGGGGAAAGCTCCTACACCTGGAAATTTTGCCTCATCTACCCGTTGCATAGTAGAGAGGGTTCTTTGACGTGCAAATGCCATCGTACACCGCACGGGACCTCGGTTTTACTTCTCATCCGAAGGAAGGCGCCGAGCAGTTACCGAGCGTGCTACCCACTGGGCCACAGCCCTGAGGTGTTGACAACATTAAAGGCAATTTTTAGAGTATGTACATAGTATACCTGTGAGGCATGAGCCTGACTCCTGTTGTATTATGGTTATTGTGGAATAGGTCAGACACAATGCAATATTATAACCAACAAAGCATTAACGTACCTGCCAAAAATTTCCATTTTGGGCATCCCGCCATAGACAATTTATCCAATGTTTCCTGCGGGTTTCAGACGCCTGGCTGGGGTGCCCCCTCTCAGAGCATGTTCAGTAGGCCCGCAGACCCGACCCTGCCACAGGCGGGATAAGGGTCTGACGACTTTTATTGAAACGGAACCCTTCGGAGCATTTAGACTTCTCGCAGAACCCTTTGGAACATTTAGACCAGGGGTGGCCAGCCTTTTCAGCAGGCGGGCCAAATTTAAGAAATAATATTTCCTGCTGGGCCGCACACCTAATTTTTTTGTTGTTGAATATAAGTAAACAAGCAAGCGTGCAGCAGCTTCGATCACATCGTCGCTTTCCAGTATGTCAGATCGTGGTCAAACGCTTGCTTGGTGGATGCGGACTCATGATGTAATGTTGTTTTGGTGATATGTACAATAATTTTATGGTCACTTGGCCTAACTCCGCGGGCCACAAAATGACCCCGGCGGGCCTCGTGTTGGCCACCCCTGATTTAGACCTTTCGCAGAATCCTTTCGAACATTTAGACCTTTCGGGGAACCCCATACAATGACAGAAAAAAACATTAAATTGACACAGGTGTGTGTTAGTATAAGCAGTTGAATTCATGGCCTAATGTTTGAGCGAGACACCCGAAGTTCATCTTCCACAGACAAAAGTCGTTTGTCGTTTCTTGTGTTTTCACGGGGACATAGGGTGGTCTACATTTGAACAGAGAGAAATGATAAGTAAGTTGCTATACTTATGCAGGATATGGCGGCTAGGGAAGGAGAATCCGGTATGGCAGGTCAATGCATGGGCAAACAACATGAGGGTATCTACCAACTGGGAGAGGAGGGTAAACCAGATGTCAAAGAAGATAGGCATAACACTGCAACCCAGGGAGGGCAAGGTGGGGGCAACAACATTGCAAAGACTAGTACAGGACAAAGTTAAGGAATTGGGGGTTAGAGCAGTGGCGGCAGAGTATGGAGGGAAGGGCGGCAAAGAAAACGCTGATGGTGTATGGGAACAAGCTTAACATAGAGAGGGAGATAATCTATGACAATACGTGGGAGAGCTCACTTCTGATTCGGGCAAGAGCTGGGTCACTGGAGACGAAACAGAGGATGGCAAAGATCACAGGTGGAGAGGTGGGCTGTGGATTGTGTGGGGATCGAGTGGAGGATGTCAGGCATGTGATCCTGACCTGTCCAGCGCTGGGCCACTGCAGGATGAGTTGGGAAACCCCCACCTTGGAAGAGGTTCTGGTGTGGAGCGGCTGGAGTGGGTGCGAAAGGCAAAGGTACTGCTAGGGTGCTGGTGGAGATCTAGGCATATGGGCCTGGCATGAAAAATCTCGCTAGCAAGGTATCCGTCACAAAGGATTACATATTCATATTTCATTGTTACTTTTATATTTTTACCTTGCCATTGGCGGAACCCTTGAGCGGACCTCACGGAACCCTGGTTGAAAAACACTGCTGTGGTAGATGATGCGATGAAAGTGTATTTAATCATAATGCTTACACTGCAAAAACTTGGCTAATCGACATATTGATATTGGCAACATCCCAAGATTAGGACCCTTTCCTGCATCCTGGAGATCAGGATACCCATTTTACATTATACTGCGTAAATCTTGATAATAAAGCACTACTAAGTACAGTATATCTGTAGTATTTATCATCATGTATTAGAAGATCATCACTGAGGTAGACTTAATTTTGTCTTAGATCATTCAACAATTACATAAGTGATTGAGCCAAAAAGACTGAAAATTTTAATGCATTTTCATGTTTTAAATTGTGGAGAGTGTACTTTACAAGTTGTTCCAAATAAGACAGTAAAGAATTTTGTTTTTTTGAGAAATTTTTGTTAAATTTCACTCGATTAGATACTTCTACCTATCAACATGAAGAAATTTTCAAGATTATGAACTTGTGCGTGCGTGATCATGTCCAATAAATAGAACATTTAAAAACTTTAAATTGAATACATGATCTCAACACGTTGCATTCAATTCCGAGCAGTCATTTCGACATTTGTGTTGGAACTATACCACGAATAGCAGCTTAATGTTCATCAAATCAAATTAACCAAGCTGATAATTCCTCTCTTAACAACTATAATAGGCATTCATAAGAGTAGTACACAACAAATATGGTACATAGGGTAAAGAAAAAAAGCTACCTTTGATTTCCCAAAATTTTGGATTATTTTTTTTTAAATATGACAGAGTAAAACTGAATATACTACTAATTTAACAATAACAAATACAAACTTATAACTAATATTACTAACCAGCATTAATAGGTATAGATTATGAGTTGGAAACAATGTTTTTTCCCCTCTCATTACTTGACCTTTTTATGGTCACTTATCCAACGTAGTTGTAATCAAATAAAGACATAATACAACATGTTCTTTCAAAGAACACTAAAATTTCCTAGTCTACTTTTTTTAAAGATTTCGTAAAATTCCACATGACGGTAAGTTCAAAATCCATCACAATCTGGTTAATGAGGCTTGAAATAAAAAAACTTCTTAAACTGCTTGTAGATTGCATGATATCGTTCACAGAAATCAAGTATTGGAGGCAAACATTTCACATAAGCCGACTGCGTTTATGCGTTGGAGAGTCCATAATGACATCTGTAGACGAAGATGTCCGTTTCCTGGCTTCACAATGAGCAGTGAACTCGTCACAAATTAATGAATTGAAGTCTGTAAAGGCGTTGCGTCTACGTGAGTGATTGCCCAGAGGCGGAGAGCCAGGGGAATGTCCTCTGAATCCAACATTGACATTCGACATGGCACCATTAAGACCTGGAAATAAAGATTGCCATGCAACTATTGCTGCCGTTTTGTTTTTGACACAAGTAACTAAGATAGACGGCGACTCTACTCACTGGCTAACGTCAAGGCTTCTTTAAATGTCTGCATGTCTGCTTCAGGATTATGAGCATGTGATGCCAACGTTTCTTGTCCAGATAAATTGAGACGTGGTGAACTCCTGTCTAAAATTAAACGTGGTCTTGGTGAGCCTCTTGACCATGCTGGTGGACTCTTGTCAGCTAAATATGCAATGAGATCCTCTCGTCGAATGTGCCGTCTGCGTTTTTTGGCCCATGAGATTAATTCCTTCGTACGTCTTTGATAGCCACATTGTGTTCCCAACTCTATACTCCTCTTTTGAATGTCTAGTGATTCTGTCGAGATTAACATTAAAAGGGGGAAAAATTCATTAATGAAATGTGCTCTTCATTGATTATACTAGAATTCTTACACACACTTCAAAAGCTTCCTAAGTTGTAGAAGCAAGATGACCACTTCCCTTAATAAAATTATAAAATGCACACTCATATTTACTAATTCAGGAGGAAGTGTCGATATTTATATCAAGTAAGTGAATGAATAAATGGTGCATAACTTACGTAAAGGATTTCAATTTCCTTCACAGAAAATATTAGTGCGGATATACAACCCAACGAATGCTTACATCTTATAAAACTTAATTTCATTTTCAAGGGAGAAAGTAACAATTTATGTACCTTTATACAAACACGTTACAGACCCTGCTGCTGTTTGAAATGACGTCCATAAAGCTACGCCTTGTGGTCGATCTAAATAAAGATATAACGAGAGAAAAAAAAACGTCTTTATAAAATCATAACAGCTTTAGCCCTTTCTGCATATAGTGCAAATAAATCAAGCGTAGGGTGGGTATTATAACAATTGGACACAGTGCAATTCTAAAGTTATCTTAAATGCAGTTTCCATTTCATTATTAATGCTAATTAAATGAAGAAACCCTACTATTTTAATTCAGTGCATTGATAATCTATACATATGTATTGTATGTTTTTTTTTTGCAATAACCTTTGTATAGCTGGGCGAGTGAAGTCGCTGAATTTTGAAACATTTGCCATAGTTTCTGGCTAGCCACATCTCGCTCCATATGCAATCGTTCTTCAGGATCGGGTTCATTTTCAACTTGCTGAATACACTGCTGTTCCCAACTCGTTATCCAGGGATCAGCTAATGGATCTTCTTCTCTTTCATGATCTTCATTCATTTCAAATTTTACTAGTGATGAAGCTAAATGCGTTAATGATTTCAAACCCCAAAATGTCCTTTTTAAGGAACTTATCGATAATAGCTTATAGGACATATGTGGCCACCTAGTGCCGGATAGAGAATGTACGTTTTTTTTATTAAGTTAAGGCGCTTAGAGTAAGAGCTCTAGTCTAGTTCAAACGCGGATTCAAATTCTGTTTCAAACTGCGATTTCAAGAAATTAAATTCAAATATTGCAATGTCCAACTAAGAAAAAAGAAATCTGTATCAATACAAATGGTGCTGGTGGCGAACTGCAAAGAGACAAATTGTTATAATTGGCCAATTTTCTCCGAGGGAGTGAAGTGAGGAAAAAGGTAAGACCTGGAAGGAAAGTCCTGTGAGATTGGGCAGTCCCAATAAAACTCAAAGGGTACTTCTACCCAAAGAACATATTATGTTCTGACCCTAATTGACCTAGCACAGTAACGAGCGATGTGCATGAGAGTCTGACGGTTTTTACGTGAAGGTTGTCTTAGGCAAAGCACAAAATGAAACGCAGGGTGTAGCAGCCCTGCGAAATTCTGCTAGCAGGCAATCACCGCACATTGAATCGCAGTTTTCACTACGCCAACTTCACGCAGGAAACTGCGGCATTGGCACTGCGCTCCAAAGGGTCACGTGGTGCAGGCACTGAGTCACGTCACCCTGCGACTTAACATGCGCAACTACATACTATCATGTGAGCCACAGAAATTTATGGTGAGTCACCTGCGGAGACTGCGTCCATTTTGCGCTGGGCTTTACTGTTGGTCTACTTCCATTACTTTCCTTCTCTTCGTGAAATACCTTAAGCCATTTTAAAATGTAATATACAGTATAATGTATTCAGAAAAAGATGCTATCAACAGTAGTCATCCTCAAGCGCGAAGTTGCGTTGGACACACCAGGTCCCGTGAGATCACTGAAGTTAAGCAGCGCAAGCCCACGTCAATACCAACATGGGTGGTTGGTAAAGAACGTTGGGTGTTGCAGAATTACCCTCTCCTTTGTCCTTTCACTTTTCTCCTCATCTCCTGCGGGCATCCTCCTAAGGGTTCATCCTGTTATGGCTGTCTGGCTTACTCCCCAACCCACAAACTAATCCAGAAATCTGCTCCTGGTGCTCCCAATTACCTGCAGTCCCATAATTGACCTAATAAGTTCCTCCTCTCCCCTCCTCATCACATGCCCATACATAATTTATAGGCGTTATTAGCAGGGCCGGCCTTAGAGCAAGGCGACCGCCTTGGGCCCCGCGCTGATGAATTAAAGAAAACTTGGTACTGGGGCCCCGCAAACTCTAGGGCCGGCCCTGGTTATTAGCGCCATCACAGGCACGGATTATAATTGTATGTTTCGCCGGACTGGCCTTCTAGTGAGCGGCGTTAACAATGTAGTACAGTATTACACTTGATGCTGAAGTTGAGTGCAATTTTAATTTCCTCTCACAAATTGACCAATAGTAGAGAACGGAAGTTAGCCAATAGAAGAACTTAGATCTTCTATAAAAAAAAAATTGGCGCCGATTTGGGTTTTGAATGTTTAGATTTTTAACGTGTCATTCTTTTTAATAGGTAAAGTAAAGAAAACACCATTTAGTTTCTTTCGTGTCAGAAATGAAGAGATAACAATAATAGAGCAACGTTTTCTTTTCGCAGAGCAACTTTCATATCGGACGCTACTAAAGGTATGGAGACTCAAGAGAGTACGATGCCGAATAATAGTGACTGCAAATCGGATCAAGTAACAACAACTCGAAGGTAAGGTTTAAGATTATATTGTGTTTTAAAACTTTTTGTACGTTTTGGAGTAGCGGTATTCAGTTTGTTGTTAAAGGACACTTCGTCAATTACGCCCAATCATGGTATTATGTTGTCCTTTACGGTACTAAATGATTGCGTAGCTTGTAGGACAACATTACCCCCAATCATTGTTAGTGCCAGACTCACGATGGCGATCATTTTAGACTTAGGTGTGAAACACTTAAATATTAATAACTGAATGCCTTTCATTTTTTTGCAACTCCCTTTTAAACTAAGGGCTTGCGGCCCACTGTTTTTAGAAGAACCTTGACAATGTTCATTGCATTCTCGTTAGAATCTGGTCTCTGAAGGATTTTGAAATTGGCCGTCCCCTCGGAAGAGGAAAGTTTGGAAATGTATACCTGGCCCGCGAAAAGCGATACAAGTATATAGTTGCACTCAAAGTTTTATTCATTTCCCAACTTCAACGTTCATGCGTGGAGCATCAGTTTCGGAGAGAAGTAGAAATCCAAGCGCACCTTAAACATCCAAATATTTTGCGAATGTTTGGTTATTTCTACGACGATACCCGCATATATATCATCCTGGAATATGCTCCTGGTGGTGAACTGTACAAACAGTTACGTCTCTGCAGAAGGTTTAACGAAGCACTTTCTGCATCTGTAAGTATTTGACACGAAATCCCCTCTAACTTCCCTCAGGATGTCTTTTAATCTCTCTTTCTTTATAATTTCAGTATATACTACAAATGGCCGAAGCACTAAAATGTTGTCATAGTCAAAAAGTGATCCATCGCGATATTAAACCGGAGAATATCTTGCTGGGTTTCAAGGGCGAGATTAAAATCGCAGACTTCGGTTGGTCGGTCCATGCACCTTCTTCCAGGTGAGATTATAGAGTTTAATAATTATAGCTATTTTTGGTCTTGAGTATCGGTCTGAATCAGATGGTTGATTTCTAAGACGGACCACATTATGTGGAACTTTGGATTATCTACCCCCGGAGATGATCCACGGCAAGGCTCATGATGAAAAGGTAGATCTCTGGAGTCTGGGTATCCTGTTGTTTGAGTTTCTAGTTGGAAAACCACCCTTCGAAGCCGAAACCCATACAGAGACTTACAGGCGCATCACTACTATCGATCTCCATTTCCCCACTTACGTCACTGAAGGACCTAGAGATCTTATTACAAAGGTGAGTGAACTCGTCGTTATAAGTTGACCTTTCTTATTCGAAACTTTCAGCGTTTTTGAGGAAAATATTAATCTTTAAAAATTATTTTCAGTTATTGCGAAAGGAGCCAAGCAAGCGAATTTCGTTAGACGAGGTGATGAATCATCCTTGGGTGCAATCATTGACAAATGGAGGAGTTAAATAAAAGGTACTTTTAACTTGCTTTGTATGTGTGGTTAGGGAAATATTGAGTCTTAAATTTCGTGATTATATCTGGACAAGAGTATCTATCTTTCCAATCTTTACCCGACACGTTCATTTTTATTACAAATACAAAAAGTTTACATTATTTTTATATAAAAAAGACGGGTTATTTCAACCCTGAGCTACAAACGAGCAAGCTTTTCTCAAGTGAGAGACGTTGTCCAAATAATCCTGAAAAGCCAGGCTCCCTGGAGCAGGATTAGTAAGGGCAATCAACTGGAATTAAGTTACAAACTTTGTAAGGTTTATTCTTCTTATAAATGATCGCGCAGTTGGTGGCGTAATGTCTGCACGGAGGACGACCTGTTGCAATTCCTGCTGTTGAGGTAGGAGTTGGAGGTACCAGTGCTTGTGGTCCATCTTGACCAACAGTGGAGGCTATGGTAGGTGCTGTGGGAGATGGCACTTCTGATGCAACCTGCGTCGCTGTGGGTGTTGGAGCGATACTTTCAAGCAGATAAGTCTTTTGTCCTACAACTCCAGTAGCTGTCACTCCGCCACTCGGGAAGTACCTAGGATCAACAGCAGTCTGAGGGCCACCATATGCAGACTTAAATGCAGATTTAGCTTGAGGTGGTAATTGGGCTGCAGTTGGGCGTATCAATGGACCGGTTGAAACAGGAGCATGAAATCTTGGGTCGAATTTTTGGAAGCCGGGTAAAGGTTGTTGAGGTAGAGGAGCCTGAGGGACTGTAGTTGTAGGGGTTGATGGTAACTGAGGTAGTCCTAAACCTGACGTGGAAATTTGAGGAGTAAACCCTCCAGTTGTTTGATAAAACTTGCCACCTGAAGATATTGGATAAGTCTGTGGTGCTGGTCCATTCGCAACTACTCCTGGCTGCAGGTATCTCGGATCTGATGTTAATACTGTGCCGTCATAACCGGACTTAAATTTGCTACCTTGGCCTGGCCACAGAGGCTGTGGTCGCGTTGCTGGCAGAGTTGAGGAACCAGTGGCTGGTGGCACTGGTGGTAGGGGTCCTGAAGGTAAAGCTGAAGTTGGCAGAGGTGCTGGTACCTGAGGTTGTGATGAAGTCAATGGTGGTTGACCTGTTCCTGGACGCTGCCCGATAGCTACTGAACCTGGGAGGTAAGGATATTGTTTCCCTTGCAATGATTTTATGAGGTCCTGTTGTGTTTGTGAAATCCTTGTGCTCAGACTCGGGTCGTGGATTGATGCAACACCTGCAGGTAACGTCTGCCCTTGTGCTGTTTGTACTGTGGTTCCTGGGGAATAGAAGAAGGAAGGTTGAACTCCAAAGGGATATGATGAGGCTGGGATTGGTTGTTGTTGAATTCCTCCGCCAAGGAATGCAGTTTTCCCATCTTTAGGCTTCAGTCCATATCCAGTTGATAATGGAAGTTGGGAAGAAAAAGCACTACCAAGCCCAGATGTTGTTGGAACCAATGCTGATGACGGTGCATGTGAAGGAAGTTGGCCAACACCAGTTGAAGGATACTGTGGTCCTCCGAATGGAGTCCTTGGATCTAGTGCTGCTGTTACTTGAGGGCTACCACTGGAGGGCCCCGAAGGATAAATTGTGGCTGATGGCACTTCAGTTCTATCCTTTGACTTTACTGTGTATCCACCAGGAAATGGGGAAATGCCTGTGCTTACAGAAGTTTGAGGAATTGTGTGTGGAAGACCAGCTCCTGCAGGGGAATAAATCTGAGGACCAGTTGCCCTCGAGGTCGCGATGCCGTTGGAAACTCTATAGAGGTTAGGATCTATATATTTAGGTACTAGTGGTATTCCGTCTGTTGTTTTCGCTATAACTCCAGAAGGAAAACTTGGAAGAGAAGAATACAATGTTTGACCACTTGGATATGCTTGTGGTGTGTGATGTCCGACTGAACCTGTTCCGCTTGAAAAAGAACTTAGTTGAGGGGAGATGCTCCCAATTCCGTCACTGGGACGTACACCAACAGGCGGTAATGTAAAGCCTGGTTTTACTTTTCCATATCCATTAAGGGTTGCTGCTTCTGTTAACCTTGTATCTCCATATATACTTCCTGTTGGATGCAGGCTATAAGGAGAATATCCTGTTTGTGGTTGTGATAAAGTAAGTGCTGGAGATCTAGGGTAGAAATGGGATGCTGATTGTTGAGGTACAGTACCAGTTATGGTCGGTAGAGTTCCTGTCCCATAGGATGGTTGCCAGCCACTTGCAAGAGGTCTACCAGGATATTGAGCCACACCTGATGGTATGGATGTCGTCTTTTGAATTCCGGGATAGCCTTGATAGCCAGCCGATCCTTGCAAAAAATTAGCGACAGCTGCTTGGTGATACGCAGTTTTTCCAAATTTTGGGTGAGAACCTATGGACCTAGGAACAATGGCATCACTGTGTGTCGGTGCAGTTTCGCTCATCAGGCGTGCGTACCACTTTCGACTCTTGTTAGACTTGAGACTACTGGGAAAAACAAAGTTTGGTGGTAACTGATAACGACGATGTTGTGAGGTGACCTCGGGCTGTTGCGTGTCACCATTGAGGGCTGAAAGATGGGAACCAATTCCACGCGTGCGGTCAGCTGCAGAAGTGCCCAAAGCAGAGGGTTGCATGGCGGCAATGGTTTGTTGATGCTCCACTTGAGAAGGGTAAGAGAATGGAGTCTGGGATAAACCGTCGGTGGTGTGAGGCGCGACTCCCCACTGATAGCCTCCGTCCACAGCCCCAGAAGTTGGGGCGTAGGGCAATGTGTTATTATCCGTGACTGGTGTTGGGGCCATCACTGCACTAGGAATTGTAGATCCATTAATAGTATGAGGTAGAGCGTCTCCGAATGAACTTTGCGCAGACGCACTTAAGGATTTGGTTCCCTGCAGCTGGGTTTGGGACTGACCACTAAGGTAACCGCCTTGAGCCGTTGCTGACACCTCATGCGTTTCGTTGGTCGTTGTACCACTGTCGTCTCCTGATTGATCGCGTTGCTCGCCATCGAGGTTCATTTGTGCAGAACTCGACGTCTGACCGGGACCCTGAGCTTGTGAACTTGCTTGACCTTTACGCTTTCCTCCTTGAACCGCTGACGTAAAGCTGCCTCGGGATGACCCGCCTTGCGCCAAGGCTTGAGAAAGCTTATCGTTATAATCCATCTGGACCTGAGTCTGGGACTGCGATACACCACTGACTTGGGACTGTGAGGACGACATAGCCTTTCTGTCTCGACCTTGAACTTGACTCTGAACCATTCCATATTCGAAACCTGAGCGAGCCTTCGCGTCGAATGTCCCGTCTCGTGAAGCACCTCCTCTAACTTGGGTCTGTGCTTGTGCACCTCCGTAGTTACCATGTGCAGAAGCATCAGCGTTTGCCTTATGGTTATCGTAGTGTATCTTGCTGTGGGATGAACTTCCTCCAATCTCTTGAGGGCTTTGACCATATCCTCCATAAAGTACGTCCGTAGATATGCCTTGTTGTTGAGACGGTGTTACAACTGACATGGGTCCTCCTGTCATTTCTTGACCACTGCTACCACCACCAGCAGCAGATGCTCGTCTGATAACATTCATTAAAGTATCCACTCCTGTTGGTGTCTGGGAATAGATGTGCTGTTGGTCATAGCCTGTTGTCTGTGGCTGTTGATTGTAAGTTGTGTGATAAATGTCTCGCACAGTTGCATCACCTACTCCAAATTGACCTCTAGCTTCGAGCCCATCACCAGCATGAAAACCGTGACTTCGGATCACACCAGAAGTCCCACCAGAAGCGGCTGCCGACTCGATGTCTCTCTGATAAACAAGTCTTCTTTGTTTGTCGTATGGTACAGTAGTTAGTTGTCTGGCATGACGCCGATTAACGACTGACTTTTGCGGAGCTTGGGAATCGTTGTCACGGTCAACTGTCAGGGTCTGATGTCCAAAATACCCTATTGTTTGACTGTTGTGTTCATAATGGCTGTAGGTATGGTGCAGTCTCTTTGGCAGTTGGCTCAGAAAATTCGATTGGTCTGTTAAAATAATATATACATTTCTTATGGTAAGACTTTAGAAACGTCTGTTTATAAGAAACCATTGTCTTTCCTACCTGCAAGATTTGTCTGTGTTCCTGGTCGACCAAAGTGCATCTTGGTCATGCATAGCACAGGTTTTCCACCTTCGGTCTATTTATTAAAGGCAAAAATAAGTGATTAATTCTAGAATTTTTTTTTTCTGACTTACAGAAAGCTTGTTCAGGGTCTGTTATGAAATCAACTGGCAGGCTTGATGACAGGAATATCATAAGAACAGTGGAAAATGGATGAATGGATCAATTTCTGCGACATCTCGAGAGTTTTAAGATACGTTTATCTACTTTTTTAATCCATTTCTTCAACAATGGCTCTCGCATCCTTAATTTTAAATTTGCAAGAAGAAAAGGTGATAGTAACTGGCACTGTCTTACCCTTGCCACATCCTGTTTTTCGCTTTGAAATTCTCGAACTGGACGATGTTCTTCTGGCTGTGGTTTCCATTCTTGGTTGTGGATTTGAACAGAAAGACAGCCAAAGACTGTGAATTGCAGCACTATGAAGGCGAGAACCAAGTCATAACTCTTTAACCTCATTGTTACTGCTGTTGTCGTCGTCCCTTGTGTGTCTGTCGTTCCTCCGCCAGCAGCAGTCTGTCAAGGAATTGAGTAACTACCAAGCTGAAGTCCACTTAGTTACTTGCACGGGCGCTCGGCATTCAATTACCAACTGCTCTCTCAGGATTAATGGACTTATTAAAAAGGACGAGTGGGGGTGGTACTGGAGAGAGAAGGAGAAAGGGAAGTTGGAGTTAATTGGAGGCGCGTTTGAAGTGGTCCATTCATATCGTGGACTATCTGCTCCACTCCGAAAAGGCAATCTTGCAGTGGGAGATGACTTCATACCGCCAAGGAGGAACTTCTTTTTACTATCATCAAATTGGTAAGAAAACGTGTATGGGTTCTTGTGTGCGTTGAATCTTTCTCCCCCTTCCTCTCTCTCTCTCACCCCTTCCTCTTACTTTTAACAGGGGCTGGAGGTGGGAGAGCATGGCTAACAGTCGTACTTCCAGACGTCTTTAAGACTCTTGAGGTTGGTGGATAGTATGTAGCGTTTTCTTTTTTTCCTCCTCCTCCACGGTTTTTCCTGTCCCTATATAGTTGATTGATGGCTTGATTCCTGACCTCCATCAGTGACCTCGGTGTTTGTTAAACTTCTCCCTTTCCTCCTTTACACGGGTGTGAAAGAACCTCATTGACAATTAGGGGTATTTCAGTCAAATGAGTTGGTGGGCGAAAAAAAAGGGTTAACATGTGTTGTTCTTATGTTTTTGGAAACTATGTTCAGAGTTCGTTGGCCCTTTTGTTAACTCTTTTAAAACTTCATCGTATTTATAGATTTGAAATTCGATCCGTCCGTTCTTGTAGATGTGCACGTCTTTTTCATTCTAAGAGTGATTGGCTTCTGAGTGTTGGGTTGAAGATGAATCCTGGGTTGGTTAGAGTGAGGTGAAGGGGAGAGAGTAGGCGGCTGGAATGTTCTGTCTTTTAATTGATGGTGATATTTCGTTTTTAGTGGATGGGTTTTTATTAAAATTGGCGACGTCGGTGTCCGCTCATAAACCTTAAATTTACTGTCGTCTATATAGAATATTTAAAGTTAATTATTGATTTTATATTCAATCATTAACATCTGTACGCTTTCACTTTTTTCGTAAATAACTGCTAGTTCATGTTACTGTCATTCCAGATCTTAAACCACTCTTAATGAGATTGATAATATTGTTTTTAGAATTTTTTTCTACGTACTTGTACAGATTTACTTTATGCCAGGTTTGAAACAATTTTAGCAATTTTGATGGATTTAATAAAAAGAACGACGTTCAATGGCTGAGTAGTTACGAATTAGAATGTTGGCAGTGGTATGTTGCGATGACTTCAGAAAAAGTTTATCCCTTCGCAATGTATCAATAGTTGCTATTTGTGATCTTATAATTTGTTAATTTGAACAATATGCCAATGATTGCGTGGTGTGGTGAAAGAAATTTCACCTGTAGCGTATATTTGGTTAAGTTCTATTAACTAAAATTGTAGAGAACATCGGGCGCCACCGTAGAATGCATACCGAATGCGCATTTGGCATGTTCTAAATACTGTTTCGAAATCCAAAAAAATTCGAATTGTCAGAAGATCGCAACAAGTAATGGGGTTTTTTGACGCTAAAGAAATTTTCATTCACTGATTATGGCGATAACGACAGTAAAAGGTAAATTGAGTATGTTGACTTTATTATAATAGTTTTAGAAATTAGAGAAGAACACTGGTATAATAAAAATGACTAGATATTCTAATCTGTGCGGAATTACGAAAGCAGACCACTTTGCCAACTACTCCATTGGCTCCAGATGATTTTCCATTTTGTAGCTCCAAGTGAAAATACTAGTGAACTCAGTTATTTTATATTGCTAGTGATAACATCTGCCACCACTTTAATTCCCTCCCAGGTTTCTTTACCGGTAGCAAGGATATGACTTTTCGGCAATAAGAATCCATAACGTCCTTTGTCACGTAGTTCTAATGAGTAAGAATATTTAATTCCAGCGCTGCCTTTAGCCCAGTCATCGGAACCACCGGAAGCCACATCTTCAATAAACAATAAGTTGTAAATACTCAACATGAATTCAGGAAACCAATATACTTAGTGCGAAGGTATGGTGTTGTATGAAACTTACATAACATATTGGTGGATGATCCAATTGAATATTTTGTTCCATGTACCAATTGGATAGCATTTGCACCACGAGTGGCCACATCAACCTATATAAAGTAAAAAAAAAATTCTGGTTAGTGTGCAAGGACTCCGAAGTGAGCAAAAAAACATGATCGCATACTCAGTAGTTCAAGGTTGAATAGTGTAAGTATTAAAATTGAATACAATGAGCGTATCACAGCTTGTGTCTTGGCTGAAACGGGGCACTTCCTCACATAGGCTCGTATTTTACATTTTTCTCTACAAACTTAGCTGTTTAAAATACCTCCATATCGTCCTCTATTTCCCAATTAATGAACTTCAGATGGTATAGGAAGTCTTATTTGTCTATTTAGTATTGTTATGCAGAAAGGATTGATGGGGAACCTTGGACTAGATGGACGTTGTCCGGATTTGATTATATGGATTGTTTAACTTCCTTATGTATGGGAGCCTGTTTTCTGATAGTGAAATTACCTGTTCTACCTAATTGTTTTCGGTATATAAAGTGCTTTAATCTACATGTGACACTGTAGGTACTGCTTTAACTTGTACCCCAAAGGAAGACAAGTGGAATTGAGGTTTCCCCTCTGTCATCCGAAAGAAGCCATTGGTATCTTCTGTTAAGGTCGTAATGTGTTAATACTGCGAGTTCATACAATCTATAGAAGCTACTTTTAGAGTGGTATTGGGCAACTATTTTCCCCACTGTCAGTATCATCAGATTATTGGACTCTTTTCAGGGTATTAACTTTCCCTTCCTACAGGAGTTAATATATTTGATACGCACCAAATCTTGATAGTCATCCGGTAGTTTGGCCGTATAGCCCCATGGAGTCATCCAGAATTGACCATAACTATGCATTGTTATGAAAGCTTTGAATATTCCAGCTTTGGACGTAATGAAGTTTAACACAGACTTCGTTTCCTGTTCTGAGAATGCCTTCGGGCCTGCGAAGTTCTCTGCACAAGGACTTCTACTAGCACCTCCGGCTAGCATCACACATACAGAGGTGAATGTCGTTAATTTTAATATCCAGATGAAATCGATTAGTTTTAGACATGGTCACTTACTGTTCCACTTGAAGCCAAAGTTTCTATTCAGATCGACACCTCGACAGAATATCCCAGTGGTCAAAGAACGATTTTTTCGCCACATCCTAGACTATAAGAAACACATCATTAGCCTGTTTTCAACCCTCTTCCTCTGGATTATTGTCTGAAGATTATCTTACTCGTGTATGTGAATATTCATATCCATCTGGATTCATTACAGGTAAAATATACCAGTCTAACGCTTCCAGATGATTTGTAATCTGTTGATTACCATTTTGATAGCCTGTCACCAGTTGTTCGATGAAATACGTCGCAGTGGCTGGTGAAATCCATTCTCTTGCATGGATTCCACCGTCGATCCATATTGCTGGCTTCTTCCCCTGTCCGGGAATTCCGAGCTATGGTAGAAAAACATCGTATTACAGTATGAAAGTCTTTAATGTTTTCCTAGGGTTTCTTATCTGGACTGTCACTGTGGGCCTCCCCTTCAAATTTCCATCGTTTAGTTCACTTATCTCACATTTCAGAAATCGAGCTGGAATATGGACAACTTGCGGATTGAGAAAGTTCTGAACAAAAATACTGACCTTAATTAAATTAATTGGCCTCTTCTGGTATGTATGCCCAATGGTGACCACTTCAGCCACATCTTTAAGTTGCATCTCCACTTCGTTCATGTAAGCATATATCTAGATTGGACACCGGAAATTGAATCATTTTAGTTGTTCTTGTTTCTCTTAGAGCAACTTGAAATTTAATGAAATACGTCATTTAATCGGTGGTATTTAGCCCAAGACATTTTTCCATTACGAGACGTAGTTGAAATTCTTGATGCCCTCGCTGTGTGCTGGACATCATCTACTTCATCAATTAAACTGAAATGGAAAACGTTAACGATCACTGACAGCCGTTAATGACCAGGTGCATTAAGAACATGATTTATCACCAATACCGTTGGACATCCTCAATGGTCACTTGAAATTCAACCTGGTTATAGTGGAAGCGGTTGATGACGCGAGGCAGCTCTTCAGGAGATACCATGATGTCCACCGTGTGATTACAAGCTCGAGGTTCCGTCCAGAAGTCAACCTGTGGTGGTCATGAGAAAGTAATTCAAACGATTGTCAGGTATTCAGTTAATTAATTAACTAAGTAGCTATTACTTACCGATTGAATATCATTATTTAAATTTTTGACGACGTTCAATTGAGTTTCGGATTGAGGATGAACTCTGAGTACTTTGTATCTATTAAAATATGTTGTACACCATTTTTTTAGTACAAGAAAAAAATCTGTTAACTGCTTTTATTAACAGTGTTTTAATTTCGTTAACTAACATGTGTTTTTAGTCTCCGAGTGACGACCAGA
Source organism: Trigoniulus corallinus (assembly GCA_013389805.1). Taxonomy (NCBI): domain Eukaryota; kingdom Metazoa; phylum Arthropoda; class Diplopoda; order Spirobolida; family Trigoniulidae; genus Trigoniulus; species Trigoniulus corallinus. Next base: position 5,673,086 of record JAAFCE010007744.1, read on the forward strand.
TTGACCTCATCTAGTGACATGTGATACGTAAATGAGTGTCTGAGGTCTACTGAATTGCTTAAATGTTGACCTCTGTTGAACCGCCGTCTGGTAAATGGTTCGTTAAGTAACCCGTGTTGGTTGTAAATTGTTTTCATGCTAATTAATGGTCTATTGAAATTTTTTTGATATGTTGCAAACTGAGAGTTATTCATGAAAACACTTTAAAAATTTTTCATTTTATAGCCTCCACTCAGTTCTAATTAAAAAAATCGTCTTGAAAATTTCAATTTTAACGGACATAAAGTTTTGCCGTAATTGGTCACTCTTTCACACTGACAGTAAGTAATATCTCAACCGTTATGCGAATTTTTGCGAACTAAATGTATTTGATCTCAGTTACTACAATATTATAGTCCGCCACTGGTCGGTTATTGGACTACTTCAATAACAGGCCGGCCTGACACCTCTGGAAGCTACTTATCCTCGTCTTACAGGCGAGATGAGTCTCTGCACTTAACCTTTTACCAAAAGACACTTTCTCGCATTTTGAAATGGGTTTTTTGACGTGCAATGTGGTAGAACAGTCAAGGAGGATGGCATTTGAGTCAAGCATTTGTCATCTAGGAGGGTTTGTTTGTCTTCCTCCATCCCTCGTGGTCCACCTTGGTGGCTCAGCGATAGTACTTTTGACAAGTAAGCTCATGATAGGGGTTCGAACCACAATAAGCTGTGGATCCACATGAAAGTATATACGGTGTACTGTTGCACCAAAAACAATCCTGGTCCCCCCTCTCCGGTGTCTGTAAAGGAAATTGCCCCCAAACGAAAGTAAATAGGCCAACGTTGAAGTACTGTAAGTAAGAAGTTGAAATAGCCGGCCGGTTGGCAGCCTGCTGCGTAAAAATACTGTCCAGTACATCCGACCGTTTGTTTCCAGTGGGTGAAACTGGTACTCGATCCTGCCATAGGCATAGAGTGGCGGACGTTAAAATGACCAAACAAATAACGATGATGCAAGTGACTGAACCCTTTATTGGCATTCGGGAAAGAGTAGAAGATACTGACTTTGTCCCTAGTGGCGGTCAGTAGGCCTGAAGTTAAATTAACCTAGCCACCCAAGGGCATGAGCCTGACTCCTGGTGTATTATAGTTATTGTGCAGTAGGTCAGACACCATGCAATATTATACCCAACAAAGCATTACTTTACTTGCCAAAAATTTCTATTTTGGTTGTACATTGCGGTGTTGGAACAGTAGGTAAGGCCGGCATCCCCCACAGCCAACTTACCCAATATTTCCTGTGGGTTCCAGATACCTGGCTGGGGTGCCCCCAGTCAGAGCAGGTTCAGTGGCCCTGCAGACCCGACCGTGCCATAGGCGGGATAAGGGTATGATGATGATGAACCTAGCCACCCATGAGCTCTTCAAGAGGTAAGGGAACAAACTAATTGTTTGGTTTATCTTACGTCTTAAATAGGTTTGTTAACTTACCCTTTGTACGTTGAATTGTAACAGTGATTTGTACCAGCGTTGAAAATGACAGCGACGAGAATGAAAATGGTACGTTTCTTGACGGCGGCAGTGGCTCCCGTGTCCATCTTGCTCAATTTCGTACTCTGTTTCCTCTGTGTTAATTGTTTTGGTGGCAGAAAAACACCTTCTGTTTGAGACTGTTTTACCTCGAAATTCACCACTCAATTTATCACCTGGATTTCTGATGGAAAGTTATAACCTTCCGAAAAAAAGGGGGGGTGTGAGTTCTTTGTCCAATAGTATGTTGGACATTCAATTATTGTGGTGTTTCGCAATACATACTTTTATTTTCATGTTTTTTTTTTTAAAAAAAAAACAATGGTTGACGTTGCATGCATCCATTTGACATAATTGAATAATTTTGTATATTAAAATTTCCATATATTAAAGTGGTTCCCACTTTTTTCTGGAGGAGGGGAAGAGCATGTTTTTATGAAGCTAAAAGTAATGATTTGCTAATGTCCATTTTCAGGTAGTGGTCATCATCATCATCCGTTCTAAAAGAAAAATAAAACGGAACTGCTTTTATTTGTAATCGACATATATTGACCTCAATGTAGTAAGTTTCATGAAAACGATAGACAATGGCCTAAATTTTCTGCATCTGGGATGACGTGGTGGGAGGGCACCAGATGCCTATAGTGTGGCCCCAGAAAGTCAAAGACCCATTTCATGCCAATTATTAAATTATTTCGTAATTAATAATATATGTATCGTCCTCTTTAGAGATATCGCTGTGTAGGGGGTATCCGCCGTATTAATATAGGAAATTGGATTTCCGTTACCTGCGTACCATTGCCCCCCTTCCTTTCATCTGTTTTTCGTTGTGAAACTTATGTTCCACTCACCACTGGGAAGGCATCTAATTATGAGATTCAATGGCATATACACTCGATTCTTGGGCCCACACTTGGTTTTGTTTCGTTGGTGCTTTAGGGCCCTTCAACTACAATGGTCATTAGAGCCCCGTCCACTTCGTACAGTAGCTTTAATGCAGTCTGCACAAACACTACGCTGTTACGACGATTTGGGTATTAGCAGTACCCAGTGGTCCCAAGTGGTAACTCATGCTAGTACTAGATGGGGTTGCGTTGCTTAACTTCAGTGATCAGACGAGAACTGGTCCCACACTTGGCTACAGATTCGATTCCATGAACTGGGAGTAGATGGTTGCTTTCGGCCGTGGTCCTGATTGGGAGAAGTTGTTTTATGCCACACGGGACCAAACCTGAAAGCAAAAAAAAAAAAAAAAAAAAAAACTACGACAGTAAATATAATAGATCGGCGGCAAAATTCCCCCGGGTTTGCAAGCACACACTTTCCCTGGAGTCTGTAAAAGAAATTACCCCCTTTCCCTTAGAAAGAAAGAAGGCTGGCGGTAAGTAGGCAAGAGTTGTGGCATACAGGTAGATCGCCAGCCGGCAATGGAAAATGCCATCCAACAACTCACCAGTGTGATTCTGGTACCAACCCGCAAAGGGTTAGGAATGTTTATAATGACTTAAAGCAAATTGGCATATTAAAGCACCAGGAAATACCAATGTCTGGCATTCTTAATGCCAACACGGTCCCTTTTGCGACGTCACGTCTTATGTTGAACGTTATCCCGTGTAATTGTGGGATTGGTAACCTATCCTTCAGCCGCTTTCCCTGAAATGCAGGGTTTATACCAGAGGCGTACCGAGGGGGGGGGGCGAAGGGGGACGGAGTGCAAAAATGCGGTTCGCATTAAGTTTAGAGGGCGCAGAGTTCGGTCTTTGTCCCCGGGCGCAGAATACCCTCGGAACGCCACTGGTTTATACTATTGATTTGGTTTGTTGGTGTTTTAGGGCCCCTCAACTACAAGGTCATTAGAGCCCCGTCCACTGTATAGTTCTAATGCAGAGACTGCACAGACACTACACTAATGCGATAATTTTTGGGTATTAGCAGTAACCGTGTTTCCAAGTGGCTACTCACGTCAGTACTAACTGGGGTTGCATTGCCTAACTTCTGTGATCAGACGAAAACTGGTGTGTCCAACGCAATTTGCCGCTCCCTTTGTACTACGAAGGTGCACATGGGATATGCGAGGGATGCCGTCGCGTAGGAGCCCCTTAAACGTTCTGCCAACTTTGATATTTTTTTAACTTTAAATCTGGTGCCCTAAAAAGTTTTATGCAGAGGGGCCCCACGACTTCTAGTCACGCTATTGTTTCAATAGGAAATATCTCTCCCTACTCCTCTCCCTGAAAACGTTAATTTCTAATACGTACTGTAATTGAAATGGGTGTATTTAGAGAATAATGTTTGTCTCTGACTCGTACAATTGATAATTTTCCAAGAAACGCTCTAGTTTTTAATAATAAAATGTAGGCATACAGTATTTTCTGTACGTGCATCGAACCAGTGAAGGCGCTCGCAAAAGGCGGAAGTTAGCACAAGGCGAGAGGGGGAGGCATTGTGCAATTTCCGTTTCTGATCCTTGTTGGGTCGATGCTATAATCTTTTGTTATCAATAGTGAAAGTTCCGTCCCAAAGTAAGGTTTCATCCCCTTAATTAAATAAATTTGATAAATAAAATTATCAAAGCTGAGATATCACAACAGGCCCGGATGGAACGTTGCCTAGACCTCGACGTCTACCAACAACCGCAATCGGAATTTTAAGATAACATAAATGCTTTAACAACTAATCGGAAATATCGAAACTGCCTTTAGGATACAATACCGATTTTTTTTCTGATGTAGCAATTCAGGAGGAACAGAGTATTGCGAAACGTTATTTAAAAGTAAAAGGAATTAGTTGAACGGAAATTTAATCGAATAAGCATAGAACGGCCTCGTGGATCTGGAGCGCCGTATGTAGTAATTGGCCGCAGTGAGGATTTTGAGCGCCACTTGGAAGAACTGAATTGGGAGCCACTTTTCAAATTAGAAGCTGGCTGAATCGCGGCCGCAGCGGCAGAGGTTGTCGCGGGTTGACGTTTTGTCGAATTCTGTGTTCGCGAAAATGGCGTCGCAAGATTCGGAGTATTATGAAAATCAACAACATTTAAGATTTCGGCGAGCTCAGAGTGTTAATCGAGCCGTAGATATTAGTCAAGAAGCCAAAAAAGAAAGGGCTAGGCAACCGGATAAGCCGTAAGTATTTTTAGAACTATTAATGTGATTATAAAATGGTTAGATAAGAGAGAGAGGGAAAAGAGAACGTTTTCTTATTGCTGTGTAATGGAAGTTCGAAAATGCCGATTGAATTGTACAAAGCTGGTTGTCGATGTACTAAATTCAACATCTGATGTGTAAATTATGAGATATAATCCGATTTAAACCTTCGTCTCGCGGTTGCTAAACAAGAGACTGATTTAACAGCTGATTGGCACATCGCGACGTCTGGTATGTATCGTAATGATACGGTGCTAACGTACTCGTAAATGACACTAGTAAAAAATTACTGTTATAATGGTTTAAATAATGTCAATGGTTTCTACACACCTTTGCTTTATTCACGTCCTGTAAAAAAACACTTATTGCCTCATATATCAATCTATTGAGTAGTGGAGGTTGAAGTTCGTGATAAGGGATATTGCCAAGTAATTTTAATTTTTTTGTTTTATGCCAGCGTTCACCGTCATAGCGATTCATTGTTTAGTTCATCGAGTGGTTATGACAACTATCGTGGGATACTTAACCTATGCATTGTTTTATTGGTAAGTATATCTGCCCTGCTCAGTTATATTTAAACTGTTTTGTCATTTGCCATTGACAACAAACGTGATAACTGTTCATTGAACTTTGTTCCTGATTAGGTGCTATCTAATGGAAGAGTAGCTCTCGAAAACATCATAAAGTAAGTTGAACTTTGAATAATAATCAAATGTCGGGGTGTAATGTCTAATCATTGCTGCGAAGTAGACGTAATTGTTGATTCACGAGGACATAGGCATTCAGGGTTGAAAAACAACGTGATACGGCACATTTTTTTTATTAATTGGTACTTCAAATGAATTCTTCTTTCCAGACCTTGTGTTTTTAGTTCTAAACAGTGAAAGCTAATACGGTGTATGGTTGGTGTAATAAGTCCTCAAATTCAGTATCGTTCGGGATCCCCTTTCGGGAAAATTCTCGAAATAAGCTTTACTGCATTACAGCCTAAGAGCTTCATACTCTGCACTTAGCAAGAAAGTGTTGCTAAACAACTTCCGGATGACAAAGGTCTAATTTTTGGCTCATTGGTTGCGTACTTGACACGTGACTGCAATTCATCATCATCATACCCTTAACCCACCTGTGGCAGTGTCGGGTCTGCGGGTTCTAGCCCTCCACTCTCTATCTCCCAACAGGTTCCTGTCCACCCCACACAATACCATACCTTACGGACAACCTGCTCCAATGTCTGCTTTGGTCACCCCCTTTCCCGGGTGCTTCCAACCACTTGCATAAGTAGCGTAAGGCCACATTCTTTTTCAAAATTTTCGCTGGCGAGGGCTTAGCAATCGCAAGCCTCTGCTCAGCCACAGACATCTGTGACCTTCCTTGTAGTGACTGGAAAGTGATAAGGTGTTTGTCCATCTTCTTAAACCACGTATTTGACAATGGAAGGCCATGTGCTCTTGCTGAATCGAGGTTTGCCTTCCCTTGTATACTGACTGTTCCATACCCCCATCCCCCATGGGCCTCCTCATACCCCTGCCTTGGCAACATGACTATTAAAGTCCCCACCAATAAATGCTCTTTCCCTTTACACTGCCTTACCTGAAAATCTAGTAAGTTCACCAACTCAACAAAGTACCTCCAGAAACTCACCTTAGTGAGTTCGTCCAGACCAGCTTGAGGGGCGTAGGCACTGGTGAGGTGGAGCACTACTCCCCACCAAACTACTGTGACTAACATTAACCTACTATTTATTCTTTTAACTAGGATGACCCCCTTGCTGCAGCTCACTATTCAATACTATACCCACCCCATTTTATCCCCATTCACTCTGTGTATATAAGCTTGTAACTGTTGCCAAGGGCCCTTGATCTACACCCCTTCCGCCTGGTTTCCTGCAGAAAAGCTACACTAATCCTCCTACGCGTTACGATACTAATTCCCCTTTTTTTTCCTGTATAATCCCCACATTCTACGTTCCTAATCTAAGATTAGCCCCTATTCTTGATGAAACTCTTCTGACTGGGGGCACCCCAGCCAGGCGTCTGGATTGGATGGGTTGTCCGTGGGGATGCCGGCCTACCCCTTTGCATGAAAATTACTTTTTACGTGGAGTCTCGTATGGCCTTCAGATTTAAGATGCAGACAAATGAGCAGAAACTATGAGGTGTTACATACGTGAATAAGTGTCTATTTTACAATTTAGCTTCCTGTAAAAAGAGTCCGCACAAAAAGATGTGTAATGAATATGCATGAATTGCAAGGTTCTTGCAATGAATTGCAAGGTCTATTATTGCGGTTGGGATGTTCACCTTGATTATAAGTATTTGTTTGCCTTTAACGTGTTAATCATCTTAAATAAAAAATGAGTGTACTGCGGTGAAATGCTGCAATAGCAAATAGCGAACGGCGAATTATAGTTGGGTTTTGCCGATGCTTTTTTTTTTTTAATTATTATTCCTAGGTATGGGATTTTAGTAGACCCGTTTTTTTGGATCCAGTTAATCTTTGATGAACCGTTTTATTTGGCTACTATCATTCTCGTATTGCGTAAGTCACTCGGTGAACGTCTATATTTCTTGAACTTAATATTAATGTCATACATAACGTTTTTTCTTTCAATTTTGCAGTTTGTAATATCTTTCTTCTAGTATGTTTCAAGGTAGAATTGGCGTTATCAAAGGCAAGTTACTTAGGAGAGTTTAATTGGCTTTGGTTAACATTTTTTAATCTTTGGTTTGGTGGAAAAGATTGGTGATATAGCGGACATTTGAATTTAAATATTACAATGAATTCAGCCAAAATGTTACTTTTGGTTGTCCGTGGGTTAAAAGAAGGTTGAGAATTGTTAATTATAGGTGATGGGTGTTTTGTTGTTGTTATAGAAGAGTTGTTGTCTTTCAGGGCACGTTGTCGGAACGAATGGGATTAGTCTTTCACTCTGCTACTCTAGTGGCCCTACTTATCTGTCCTATATTGTATATTAATAACGTTCACATACACATAATTGGATCATCAGCCGGCCTCTTTATATATTGCATCTTATTTTTAAAATTGGTTTCTTACATCCACGTTAACAATTGGTGTCGTGCAGCTCGAGGTTCGCCGCCGGGTTCCACGCAGAGACGACGATCGTTTTCCATGAGTGGTATGACGACGATGTTGACCAGATTTGTCCTTGTGTATAAAAGATAAAATGCCAATAATATCATTTCGTTTGATTCCAGCTGGAGGTTTGGTTCCCAATGGGAAGCTGGAAAGTGCTCTTGTAGTTTATCCCGACAACCTCAACCTCAAAGGTATAATGTGATTGGTTTGTACTCGTTTTTCGTGAGTGTGGGATTCTAGAGTGTGTTTTTAACCCGTCGTTAATTTCAGATCTTTATTACTATTGTTTCGCACCCACTCTTTGCTACGAACTCAATTTTCCAAGGTCGGCTAGAATCCGCAAGAGATTTCTCTTTCGACGATTTGTTGAAATGGTAGGTAGATTGATCATCATGATGGGTATATACCAACGGTGGGCAAATGCGGCTCTTCATTAAAATAAGTGCAGCTCCCATTGAAAATTAAAATCCGTTTTTTTTATCATAAAAATTGTAAAATTGACAGTGAAGCGCCGTTTAAGGACAGAATTTTTTCTCTTAATTATATTTTCTTATATATGCGGCTTACGAGGAAAATGTTAATCAAATAAATTGAATTTAAATTTATATATTTAATACTGTAATTATGGTGTGGCTCTTCATAGTATATGGAAAGCCTGAATGTGGCTCTCATTGACCTCATGCGTGCCCACCCCTGGTATATACAGTACTTAGTTTGAAAGTGCTTGACTGTTAAGCAGTGGTGAGAAAAACCAATTTTATGTGCATTTTCAGTTGTTTCTAGTTCAACTACTGCTTGGTCTAGCCCAACAATGGATCGTTCCTACCATCCGTAATTCCATGACTCCTTTTGATGAAATGGTTCCGTCACGCATGTTAGAACGCTTGTTAAAGTTGGCCATCCCAAATCACTTTATGTGGCTAATCTTTTTCTATTGGTACTTTCACTCCTGCTTGAATTTTACTGCCGAATTGCTACGGTTTGGTGATCGAGAATTCTACAGGGATTGGTGGCAAGTCTCCTCTTCTTCTTCTACTTTTCACTTGCTAAATAATCTGTCACTCTATATTAATGTGTATTTGAATAATGTCTAGCGTTAATGAGACTACATGACATGCCTCTTATTTTACAGGAATTCTGAAAGTGTGATGTACTTTTGGCAAAACTGGAATATCCCTGTTCATCGGTGGTGTGTCAGGTGTGCAGTTGTTTCGTTTAATTACTTTACTGTAAATAGCATCATAATTGATAGGCCACCCTCACTCTCGTTTTCCGTAGACATTTGTATCTCCCTTTTCTTAAGAGAGGTTATGGAAAAAATTGCTCTGCCGTTGTCGTTTTCTTGGTGTCGGCATTTTTCCACGAGGTAAGGACAGTAAGGTGGCGCTTAATTTTGAATGGATGGATTTGTTAATGTTGACTTTTGTTGTTTTGTTTAGTACTTGGTTAGTGTGCCTCTGAAGATGTTTCGTTATTGGGCATTCTTTGGAATGCTGAGTCAGGTTTGGATGATATTTAAATATTGACTTGTTTTGACATTTATTTCACTAAAGCGTCGATAGTGGATCTTAACGAAGGGTTTCTTTTGTTTAGGTTCCTTTTGCTATGGTTACTAGCAAATTTCTAAGTGGGAAGTACAGCAACATGGCTGTGTGGTTGTCCATTATTATAGGGCAACCTTTGGCCATCCTTATGTATTATCACGATTATTACGTATTGAATTATGGCATTCCATCAGAGAATAGTTCCGCAGTAGAGTAAGTGCTCCCTTGGCCTTCCCTTAAGGTGGCGAGGTTTTCTGTGCCATGTACGTGTTCACCATGCCAAAGATTTCCCTACAAAAGGTGTGATAATGACTAAATATATATATAAATATGTAATTATTGCAGAGATGTATATAAGTTATTTTCATCCTGTTTACTGTTTTGATACAAAGTTTACTAACTAAAAATTTGCAAAACCACTGACTCTCGGAGAGAAATTCAACAAAATCGTAACGATGAATAAAAAATGTAAATAAAGCTGTTTGTTACACATGTATAAAAACTGAAGGAGAGTTTGTGAGTACCGTTAATGATCGCTGTGCAGAGTGGCTGGTGCGCGTTTTGATCCAACAGTTCTGTGAAATTGTACGTGGTGCCTGCAAGTAAA
>JAAFCE010007744.1:5683090-5741956 GCA_013389805.1 Trigoniulus corallinus
AAAGCTAATTCAAGTCGCTAATCGGTTTTGCTTCACTTGCATGCGAAGAATCCAAAATGTTCCTTTGAAGAAAGAAAAAGTATTTGGCCAAAGATTAGAGTAAGACTTCTTGTAGGTTTTGATCAATTCCAATGACGTTGGAACCAAGTTTCAGCAGTGGGGCCCATCTGTCGTGGGTATAGTTGACTGGAGAAGACGGAGGCTGAGCCTGACCGACTGGAAATGACCATCTGGTGAGTACCATATCTGGAGAATTACTTCTCCACGCAGATTGAGGTGTTGACCATCTCCATACTGGATTCACTGCAATGTTCCCAGAAGTTTCTGCATGATAGGCCCATCTTTTATGATATTCGTCTTTTGATAGAGACTTTGCTTCTGTATCTTCGGTTCCAGACTCTTCCTTCGTTTCACTGCTGTTTGCCCCGCGTTTCATTTCCGGAGAAGGTCGTGATGGTGCGTTAGTTACTGCTGTAATATCGTCATCTCGTTTGTCGTGTTTTGTACTTTGACATTCTGGCTGTTCCCAACATTGTTGTCCACAGTGGTTCTTCACGATGTAACTGGCACCTTCATCACAGTTGTTGTCACTACCTTGAAACTGTTGATTATTCATTATGTCTGAATCTGCAATTTCTGAGTTATCCTCTTCAATGGACTCTTTTGTTTCTGAAAAGGTATCATATTTAAATTTGGCAGCACAAACACCTATAATCACCATCGACGTTTGGAATATGTTTACCTTGGACTTTCAAACTTTGCCTAGAGTTTGAAAGTGACTGTTTCGTCTGGTTGCAGTCTGTGGAGGACGAGGAGGTACATAATGTTTGAGAATGTGGACGAGACAATGAGATGTTAAGGGGGTCAATTGGTGTGAGGGGAATGACATGCTTAGTTGTAATCATGGATGGTGTGGAATGTTTAGTGGAACTTGGCTCGTTAGATGCACATTCCGACTTGGACACTTCTACACTGGACGAATTGTTTTGATAGTTAATCGTATCCGCTATTGAACGTTCACTATTCTGTACTGTGGGTGGTGAAAATTTGGGAGTCAGTTGTGGATTATTTGATGCTGGATTTGTCAAACCAGCACGAGGAGCAGCAGGGCTGAAATGTTGGCCAGGAGTACGAGTAGGTGGCCCTAAAGATTGTACCCCATTCATTCGCATACTGTGATGACTGGCAGGGGATACTTGATTTTTCTACAAAAGAAAGAAACAAATAATTTGTGTATTATGTTCAGTTAATTATTTTAAACTGCATTTGTTACTAACAGGAGGCTTTCCAACTTCTTTGGACGAACAAGCGCCTTGGTTACGACAAGATAAACATGACTGATGTTGAGGAGCAGGTGGCGGTGGAGGATTTGATGGAACGGTGGCTGTGGACTTGATGTTGGCTTCTAGTTCTCGCTGTCTCATTACCATCTGGTAGGTACTCAGACCTTGGCACACTACCATACGATTGAAATGATTGATTTACATTGTAATTATATTCTAGAAAACCAACAGGTACAAGATGGTGCTCACCTAAGTAAACGTGAAAGAAGAGTAAATGACCCACAAGTGCAGTAGCCAAACTTGTCAACAGTGCTGTTGAGAACGCCACTGTTAACCATGTTGCATCGGATACCGGCGCGAAAAATACAAAGGATGGTGCTGTAAGAACAAACGTGGCTATATTTTCAAAAAAAAAATCCTCTCTGAATTACAAGTCGGGTAAGTAAATTGAAACTCGCCAGCATCTGTGGGAAGTTGAACATTGTTGACACCATGAGTTATATTCGAGAACCCAGTAGTGGTAGTAGTTGTGGATATCATGGTAGAGGTGCTGTTCGCACTTGGCGTGTGATCAGATGTATAAGGTCGCAACCATGTACGGTTTACGAAGTACATTGTGGGTGCTGTTGTGGCAGCCAACGTTATCAATAGACACCCAATCCAGGCAGAAATGAGACAAGCTAAAAATGGCCTGTGAATGAATAAATGAAATTGTACTCATTTGAGCAGAAAAGTTGCGGTCGTGGATTCTGACAGTGTGTTAGGTATTGATGCAAGGCATACAAATAGTTTCTTCCTCCAATGCAAGTGTTCAGCCATTTGCAGTGGTGGTCAAAGTCAGACACACATTTGTTGCACCGGCTGCAATGTTTCGTGTGTTTTCCGCTGAAATGAACGTTAAATAAAGGTTTTCAGGTATTACATTTTCAACAGAGCAACAAAAAATGCTTCCAATACCTGTTACTTACACATAAACATTGCATATGTGACAGAACTGGTCTTCTATAACGTGTCTGTACTGTGTCCGATCAAATGTGGATGGCATTGCCTTGTTGGACTTCCAGTTTTTCAAGACATTGATATCTGCAGGGTTGAGTATTAGGCACCATATATGAGTAATGAGGTGCACAACCATCAACACCAAGTTAGACTTGAGCAGTATCGGTTAAAGACCTATAACCACTTGTGCTTGTAATGTCTGTCTTATTTGTAACTTTGATGCATATTTTCAAGGATACAACATATGCAGATAGGGCCAGAGTCTCTGGAAGAGAAGGAACGACAGCTCCCAAGTAGCTAAGTTGGACATAGATGAGGGCCAACCAGACAAAGAGCTGGTAAGGATGCGGTGGACAAGAAAAGCCATTGACTCTTGGATTTTGAGGAGGATTTGCAGGCTTCCTCATTTTTTGAAGTGAATCCCAAATGGAGACTAGGAACTGCATACCATCACCTCTTTGACCAGCTTCTTATACGATGCAATGTGCTTGTTGATGTCTACTGTCGTCCAAAATGTCTTCAAATTCTTCTTCTTCATAACCGTGAAATCCTAAGGAATTTCAAAAGTGGTCAAACGTATAAGGAAACATTACCATAAAGATGTTCATTAAAATGGATATGGTTTCGCTACTCGTGAGTTTGGGACGACATACGGCCTTGCCTTAAGAGTGGTAGGTCGAACTCCAATCACGGTAAAAAACAAAAAAGTACTATTTCTATGTCAATGTATCGATATCGGGTTATCAGAGTCTAAGTCTGCATCAGGATATTATTTTTCGTATCAAGGGTACTCGACTGTCAACTTCTGGAATCAAGTTTCCAACATTAGGAAATCTTACTTGCAAGCAACTGACATCGGTGCCACCATTTCCCTTCCTTCCTCGTGAACGGACGAACGGCTTGTCCAAGAAAATTCCGCCACAAATGTCAGGTGATGTCAGAAGTTCTGCAGTAGCATTTTTAAGATACAGGAAACGCTGGTATACATTACTAATAATCCAACATGCATATCTTTAGAGGAAACAACAAGTTATTGCAGCTGTAATAAGTGGCGATGGCGTTGAAACTCAACATTTTCAGGGTTCAGTGACCTCGTCATGTTTCTGACAGATGTTTCGTGTGCCCGTTATGCTTTCGTGACTCATAAATTTTATGAACGACGTGTATGAACACCACGTGTCTTCCGTCATTTTTACTTAACATCTCGAACAAAGAGGTATATACCAACATTAGTTGGTGAAAAACGTCTTTTTGGTGACTCAAATTTTTAAATTTATCAATAGAATCCATTCCAAGAATCGTCGAGTCCAAATGATGGTTAATTTCATTTTGTGCCCCTTGGCATGACATCACCACCACCTTCTTGAAGAAGCTAATTTCTGATTCTAGGAATGACCGACTTTCTTGAATATACCTCAAACTCTAGAAACACAAAATCAGTCTTAGGATCACCGAAGTTAATAAGCAACGCAAGCCGAGCTAGTAGTGGCATGGGTGGCCTCTTGGGGATAAAAAGGTACCGTTAATACCCAAAAAATCGTCGCATTAGTGTTGTATCTGTGCAGTCTCTGCATTAGAACTACGCAGTGGACGGGGCTCTAATGCCCTTGTAGTTGACGGGACTTAAAACACCAACAAACGAACGAACGAAAACAGAGACTCTGAGATCAATCTGCACATCATGGGGGAGCGGCGAATGGCGTTGACACAGCAGTTCTGGTCTGATCACTGAAGTTAAGCAGCGCAACCCCAGCTAGTACTGACATGGGTGGCCGCTTGGGAAAACTGGATACTGCTAATGGGTACTGGGTAGCCAAAAATCGTCGCATTAGTGTAGTGTCTGTGCAGTCTCTGCATAAACCTATGCTGTGGACGGGGCTCTAATGACCTTGTAGTTGAAGGGCCCTAAAACACCAACAGACAACAACAATGCACATTATGGGCCTAGATTCGATTCTATTTGTGACTCAGCAATTGTCTTTTCTGTGGGTTTTCATCCTGTCCATCAGAGAAAGAGAGAAGGTAGAGTCGTCGCAAATTTCCAATGTTCTGCTAGCATCTTCGCAGGTGGATTTTCTACCAAAATGTCTGTGACGAGTCGATTCTGGTAATACAAGCGCATGGTAGCTCGCACTCTTTTTGAGTTCAAGGTACTCGCAGGTTCAATCCTGGTTAGAACCCGAGCATGTTTTCTTCCTAATAGCAAGGTATAAAGGAACCCGGACTGACTCAAATTATTTAATACTGATTACATTTTTGTAGGTATCTTTATCGGCCGTCTTCCTTTTTTTCTCCAGGTCTCTAATGACCTTGTAGTTGACGGGACCTTAAACTCCAACAAACAAATCCTTTTTTTCTCTTTTTGAGATCAAGGTACTCGCAGGTTTAATCTTTATCGGCCGTGTTCCTCATTTTTCCTCGAGCCTTAATCATTGCTCATAGCTTCTAGTTGATGTGGTTGGATTTTCAGGATTTTTGATGGATCACAATGTAGGTAGTATGTTTTTTTTATTTCCTTCTGTACTAACCCGATCACTTGAAGTTATTTCTGTGTTATACTCCAATATTTTATAGATAATGGCAACAAGGATTAAATTATACTGAGCACCTTCGATCTTGACCTCAAAATTTAGAGGTTGCAATTTAAGTGAAAATGTGCCATCATGCTGAATTTCGCACTGGAAGTTTGTGCGAGTCACGCATTTTAGATTGTTGGACTTACCACAAAGGTTCGATCCTCCTATTTTTTTATGGTTTCTTGTTCTCTGGTCTTCCTCCAGGTAATTTATTTGAAACTGTTTAAAAATCCATGTGGAAGTTGTCTCTAGTCACGAGTATGCTTTCTAAACGGTAGTCTTGTCCTTTTTTAGATCTGTGGCTGTACTCTTGCTGAAGTGGATACCAGCAGCAACAACAGCAACAACAAAAAAAAAAATCAATAAAAACTGTGGCAGCAGGTAAATGGTCTTGGCTGTTGTCGATTCAACTCAATCACTTCTTATCCTTTGTCTTTCTCTCTCTTTTTTTTCAGGATAACTGAGAACTAGGTGGAGCTAAGTTATCAGTAGATAAAACATCAATTTGCATTGCGTTTCTTGAAATAATTTTGATGACAACAACAATAAGAGTAAATTCATACCTGATATTGAGAGAACATTCGTTGGACATGGTTTTATTTGACGTTTCTCAGAAGTCAGTATAATATATTGATTAATTTAAGCATAAATTGATTTTTTGTTGTTACTTCTTTCTTCCTCCCTCACTTTCTCTCTTATATTTTTCTGTATATGGCGGGTTGATAGAAATATATTTTTGTGGCTTGTGAATTTATAATGTGTCTATCTGATGACCACCATCCGCCATGTTTGAAGAGAGCCAGTCGTCGATGTGCTGCTTGCTTTTGACGACTGTAAAGAGGAGGAAGGAGGTTCACTGCCACACTGGTATTATTGAAGCAGTTTGGGTCCTACCACTTATCAGCTATTCCGTTGTCATGGTAACCGGTCGTATAATGATGGTGATGTGTTTAGGCACCAATCCAAGATAATAATTTGTTGGTTGTGGCTTTTTTTTTTTCTCCTTCATCTTCCTTCTCTTCTTCTTTTACTACTCTCTTGGATTTCTCGCAGGTTTCTAATAAGTCTTTTATCTCTTTCCTCTTCAGGTTTAGAAATGGGCAGCTAAGCTGGGAGTGAACCTCCTAATATTTATTACTCATATTGAAATGATGCCAGTTAGCTAACCCCTTTCTTTATTCTACGATAAATTTATAGTCATTGTCTCTAACCTACTTTATGGTAATTATTTTGTTTTTTTATTCGTCGAGATAGGTTTCAATTGGTGGCGTACTTGAACTCTTGATCTAATAGTTTGCGCCCTCGTTCATGGCCAGGATTGGGACAGTTTCATTCTGTGCTCAAGAGATAAACAGTGAGAATAAGAAGGGCATCTTAAATGGGAACGGCAAATTGCGTTAGACACACCTGTTCTCATCTGATCACTGAAGTTAAGCAACGCAACCTCAGTTAATACTGACATGGGTGGCCGCTTGGGAAAACTGGGTACTGCTAATACCCAAAAATCGTCGTATTAGTGTAGTGTCTGTGCAGTCCCTGCATCAGAACTACACAGTGGACGGGGCTCTAATGACCTTGTAGTTAAAGGGCCCTAAAACACCACTAAAGAAAGAAGAAGGCACCTTAAATACGTATTCCGTCCTGGAGAGGTGGGGTTTGATTGTTTATTGCGTTACTGAATATGAAATAAACTCGGTGCATTGCTGTACGATACAGTCAGAGCAACTTCTGTGGTTAGCGTTTGAGCTCATAGTACGCGGTTTCGAAACCGGGACTAGGCAGATGAGTTTCTTTCTATAGTGTTAAATAAAATGGGACTACCCTCACTTGTGCCTTCTGTTTCGAAGTTCGGTGTAAGTGCAGCCGGTGACCTGTCGCTTGGTATGACACATGATTTGATTTATTTACTGCCTGTCTGTCAGATATCTGAAGACAATTTCCTGACTTTCAGGGAACAACCTCTGGCACCTGGAAATTTTTATCAGATTCATTCGTTAATTCTTTATTGTATTTAGAAAGGGTTCTACACTCCGAATGGGACCATTGCTTCGTTTTTCGTCTGATGGAAGGCAATCTTCAATTTGCTGTTAAGGGACCACTCACCAAAGTGGATCATGTGTCATCATAAACTCATGAGTCGACCTCACTTCCGGTTGAGTTGTCATTGAAGGTTATCACGTGATATTCACTTGCAAGTCATGGTGCTGGCTTACTAAGATGGGTAAATTTCTCTGATGTAGAAACTGTCCCACTACTGATGTCCGTCCTGCCCGTCCGTAATGGCCCTCAGAACTGCAAGAGAGACCCAGGTCTTTCAACGACCTCTGTACCTGGCTTTATACCAATAAGCTGTTGATGGCGAATGGTGATGGTAACAACATTGTTGTTATTCTTGTCAGTTGTTCTTGCTAGAGACGATATCGTCCCAAGGAATCTTCGACTTTCTGGCCACATCTCTGATATATTTTTCTGGAATGGTCAACGATCTGCACACAGAGATTCACAAGCTGTTAAATTATATCCTAATTTTTTTCTTCTTCTTTATGTCAAATTCCGATTTTGAGATGTGAAAATTGCCCGATGGTGCATATATACCTTAGTTCTTGTAACTTCTTGGTCTTTAAGTCTTTTACAGATTTCTCGTGTTCCTTAGACTGTATCCTTTGCATGTCCAATGATTTCTGAAGTTCTTCTTGAAATTTATCTTTCTGACGTTCTTTTTCCAGAATTTGTAGACGGATATCGGAAATATATTTCTGTCTCTCTTGACGTTTTTTTTCTTCCATCAACTTTTGCTGCTCAACTTCAGTGTTGTCAGCCCTGTGAAGCGGAAAGTGCTTGTACATCTGTTGACTCGAATAGTAAGTAGACCAGAAGGCAGGCCCGGCTCGTGAGTGTCAGGTGCCCTAGGCAAGTGGGTCCATCGCCGCCGCCCCATTAAATTTAATGCAGTTTTAAATTGTCCGAAGGTCCCTCACGCCCTTTCCATTTGTCCGAATGTATTGCTATGACTCAACAAGGCCCCTCGGGAAAGCCAACATTTAGAAAAGGCACCCCCATCAGAGAAGTTTGGGAACCCCAGGACTATGAACATTTTAAATGACCGATAGACTGTATGGCAAGGAAGTACCTCTGAAATTAGCCGCCTAGGTTTGCCTGCCCCACGAGCTGCTTGTGCAATTAGGACCTCCCTGATGAATTTTTCAGTCTTACCTTACGATCTCTTCGTGTTTCTTCCTCATCTGGCGTTGCAATTGTTGCTGACGTTTGACTTTTTCTTGAATTTGTTTATCTCGCTCTTCCCTCAACAACTGCTTCATCTTGGCTGATTTGATGGCCCTGTCAAGTTCCTGTTGGCGCCATAATTTATCCAGGCGTTCCTTCTCTCGATGAATTTTAGCATCTGTCTGATGAAACCGTACAAGACAGGAATCAGAAATGTTGGTGAAAGATAAATATTGATGTCCCAACCATCGTGTGACTTTTGAGACTCACCAATTCGTGTGTGTTGTCCTGACATTGATTCCAGACTTCGTATACGTAAGCACCTCTTTTATGCCACAACTTTTCTCTGAGTTGTCTGTCTTCTTCAACTGATGCTGCAAATATTTCTTGGTTATGTCTCTGTTTTGCAAGGTGCTGTTGTTGGATCATTTCTCGCTTTTTATCTTGTTCCTTTAGTCGGGTTTTCTCTTTCACACAACTCTCGAGACCTTCCTGAAGTGACACAAGTGAGGCGCTGTCACAAAGATTTGCACCTTGTTTCTGTCATTTTTTTCCTCTTCTGTTGGTGACCTCTTACTTTTAGTCTTCGCTGCATGTCTTCCTTCTTTGCCTTTTCATTGAACTGTTGCTGTTTGTGTTCTTCGATTTTACTCTCAAGTTCTGCTGCCTCCCAGTCTTTAATGCTTCGATGAGCCACCGTCTTTGCTGTGTTGTGGTCCTCGATTTGACGCTTTATCATCTCTGCGTATCTGTTTGTCAGGTTATCATCAAAGCAAGCAACAACTAACCCCTTTCCCGCCCATGGCAGGCTCGGGTACCCATTTTCTCCCTCTAGGACACGTGGGCGATCTGCTGGACCTAATTTTTTTACTCAACAGGCTGCCGACCTAAGCTGCAACCCCTATGCTTATTTATCGCCGGCCTACCGTTCGTTGGGTCACTCCACCGACGCCAGGGGGGAGCTCCTACACCTGGGAATTTTGCCTGATCTACTCCTTGCGTAATAGACAGGGTTGTGTTATGTGCAAGTGACGCACGGTAAGGCACCGGCTTTATTTTCCATCTGACAGAAGGGGCACTCGGGACCTCTCACTCGAAAGAAGGCAACCCACCTCGATCCAGTATCGAACCTGGAACCGTTGACGCAGTAGTCGAACACGCTCCTGAGCGCGCTGCCTCTGCACCACTGAGGTGGGTTGGTGGTCCTAACAGTGTCTTTTTCAGGTGGTTTTGCCTCACCTTTTCTGTGCTCGTTTTCTTTCTTCTTCCGCTTCTTGCCGTTTTAAATCCAGTTCTTGATACTGTCGTAATAACTTCCTCTCGAGTTCTTGGTCCTCATTTTTGGCCTTTGATATACATTGTTGTTTTTCCAGAATCTGTTGCTCACGAGTGGCTAAACACTGAGCTTCTAAAATGATCTGGAATTGCTCTACATAACCACCATATTCTACCACGGACAAGTTCCGTCGTTTCTCTGCCGCTTCTCTTTTACCTCGTTAGTCTTTTTAATTTCGTCCTCTTGCTCCAAACGATGCCGTTCGAGTTTTTGACGCAGTTCTGCCTCTCGTCTTTCCACTTCTGAATCTCGCGACGATGCAGAATCTTCACTAAATGCCACTTTGGTGTCTTCCAGTTTTTTCGGAATCTGTTCTTGCTCCTGCTAAACCAGTAACAAGGATTGGTGTGTATACTTTTACGGAAGTGCTGAATTAAGACCTTACTACCTGACAGACTGCTTGCTTTGGGGGTTTCATGTCCGGGGATACTCACCAATAGTCGTCGGATTTCCTCTTGTTGTCGTCGACACCATTCTTCCTTGGTAAGAACAACAGCTGCAGATTTGATTCTTTCGTATTCAGTTTTTGGTATCACAACGCTGTCATTATCTTCACGTCTTGCTGAAAATTTTCTGATCAATTGCAGACCTCAGTCAATAATGTTCTGGTTATGAATTTTCAATTTTTTTTTTTACCAATTGAACTTCTACTAAATTTTTGGTGGTTTTTTGCTAACCTTTGAGGTGTGTTGATGAACCAACTTGGTGTACTCTTGCCAGAAAATTTTCTAACCACTGAAGAGTCACGGGATGAAACTCTTGAAAATGTTGAGGAATTTTTTGATGATAACATGATTTTCGGATTTTATTATTAATGTCTTTTCAGGAATCCAGACTCGCTTGGTTGAAGTGTGGTGGACAGAAGGATGCCAGGAAGATAAGCGATACAAAGTTGTTGACAAGCGTTGCCTTGGAAACTGTGATTGTTCGATAGAGGGCGCTGTTGCACTTGCATTGTCGATAGAAAACATGCCGCGTTCTAAATGGAATTCCGATTAGGCTAAATGTTTAATTACTTTTTTTTCGTTATTTAACTGTTTTGAGATCACCGCATTTTTTTTCTTGTTGTTAAATTCATTTTTTTCATGGCGTTAAGAATCTCCAGGACAACATCTCGATTTTTGAGACGTTGTTGTAAGAGTAAGTGTCAAGTAAACTTTGCTCATATTGAAACGAGTTGTAGAATAGTTTGACTGTGTTTTTAAACTTTATAATTACTTTTAGGATATTGGGCATCTCTTAGTAGCACGAATCAGTTATTGAATTCAGAGGTTCGCATGAAACAGAACCAAGTTTTTGATGAAGAATGTGCAAGGCAAACTGCACTGATCACTCGTGTTGAAAAGATACAAGTAAACGTTAAAGGACCGCCTGAAGATTGTATGCTAATTATGAATAAGAAATTATCGACTCCTTACAATTGTGCCATGCGTAAGTGACACTACACTATTAAGTGTACTATGAATATGTCATCCTTTGTGACGGATACCTTGCTAGCCAGATCTTTTCATGCTAGACCCATTTCCCCAGATCTCAACCAGCACCCCAACAACACTTTTGCCTTTCGCACCCATTCCAGCCGCTCCACCCCAGAACCCACCACCCCCAGCACCTCTTCCAATGTGGGGGTTCCCCACCCCCTCCTGGGCAGACCAGTATCACATGCCTGATGTCCTCCACATGATCCCCGCATAATCCACAGCCCTCCTCTCCACCTGTGATCTTTGCCATCCTCTGTTTCCTCTCCAGTGACCCAGCTCTTGCCCGAAACAGAAGTGAGCTCTCCCACGTCACATGATTAGTTAATAGTTAAATTTTATTTTAGATATTAATGAATCGTTAAGAAAGATGTCAGCTTTTGCAATCGTCAACGGGAAACCGTGGGATATGCATCGTCCTTTGGAAGAGGATTGCGAAGTAAGTTTTCATCATTTTCAACAAGAGGATCCACGATTGGCAAACAAAATTTATTGGAGAAGCTGCAGTTACCTATTGGGTCGAGTAGCAGCGACCGCCTTTAAAGACGAATACTACGTTGAATTGCACAGTTGGCCGTCGCCAAATGGTATCTAATTAGTACGACTTGTCTCGTGTCAACCATGACAGTTCTCTCCCGTTTTCCTTCATTTAGTTTTTAATTGCGTACTTATTTCTATTGCTATTTTTCGTAGTTCGTAGTGGAAGTTTTGTATATGATGTCGACATGAAGAATAACACTTGGACTCCAACTAAGGTAGTTATAGGCGTTGAAATAATTTTTTTGAAATAAGTTTTTTTGCAATAATTCAGTTAATCTTGGCGTATTTAGGAAGAGCTAAGAGTCCTTACTGTCTTGGCGTACAACATGATGTCAGAATCTTTAAAATTCGAAAGACTAGAAGTGGATGCGAGTGTGGCGCTCAAATTATTTGCCGACAATAGGTTTAAACGCGAACAAATTCCGCAGATTGCTACAATTTCACCAACTGGGAACACCGTGTCACTATATCGTGTTGGAGATCACATTGATATCAGTCGTGGACCTATGATTGCAAACACAGATCTCGTGGGAAGGTTCTCTGTTACTGCGGTATAGATCATAAGAATCCTTGAATTTGTTTTGCTATCAAGAAAAATGTAATTCCAATCATAATGTGTCTCTTTAGGTTTATCCGATAAAAACAGACTATGGTATTTTGCATAGATTTCAAGGTGTCAGCCTGCCACAACAGATACAAGTGAATAGCACTATTATTACAATCAGTATTTAATACCTGTTGCATAATTAGTTGACAGAATATATTTTTTTTCTATCTCATACAGTTGAATCGTTTTGCTTATTCAATCATTGAGGATAGAGCTTCGAAAGTGGTAAGTATCGTAATTATCATATTAGTTAAAGGATGGTTCCGCTTTTTTTGGTATGTGTAGTATTATACTTATCTTTGTTGTCGCATGAAGAACCCTGCTCGAGCTCCTCAAAAATCAAGTTCTGAAAGCAAATTATGTGAAACTCCTTTACACGACACCAGTCATGATGAGCGTTCTGCTGCTCCCCAGGCACAGTGACGTATCGGGTCAGTAGAATAGTTGTAAAAAAAATAATCAGAAAATAAATCTGTTTTCGCTATAATAGTATTTTAGATACCAAATTTCATTAACAACAAAAGCCCGCTGATAATAGGACATCTTGAGAGATGAAGAATTTAATATGGAAAATTTTGAGCCTGAAAACGTCTCAATTATGGGTACAACGTGGTCCACTGTTTACACGGTATGTGGCATTACGAATCATCATCATCATTCTGGTTCCACCTCCATTCTGGTAATGGACCTAACGAGCTCCTACTCCCCTCTTCTCATTACATGTCCACCCACCTCAATCTACTACCGGTATCCCTCATGTTTTTCGCGATGTCTACCAACCCCAGGCTACATCTAATATACTCATTCCTGCAGCATTCGCATCTCGGAAACTTGCATTCTATTCATGTGGCTCTTCCTCACTCACTTTCCAACTCTCTGATCCATATAGCACAGCTGGCCTAACCGCTGGCCGTGTAAAACTTCCCTTTCAACTTGATTGGGACCCTCCTATTACACAGAACTCCGTTTACCTGTCTCCACTTCAACCATCCCCCATTGCTTCTATAGGTCATATCCGAGTCTTATTTCCCCATTGCTTTGGAACGTTGATACTAAGTACTTTACCTCTTGCACCTTTTTCACCAGTACAACCCTAGAGAGTATGTCACCATTATTTTCCTGTCCTTCCAAATTGAAAGCTAAATACTCTGTCTCTTCGTGTGTATCTTTAGCTCTCCCTTTTCTATCGTTCCTCTAATATCGTTTAGGTCCCTCTCTACTTGTTCTGTGTAGTCACTAAGTTTTCCAATATCGTCGGCAAATACCGTGGACTGAGGGGCCCGTTCTCCTACTTTCATCAGCAGATCGTCCATAACCAGAATGAAAACGTATGGACATAGTGCTGGACTTGGTGCACCCCAACCTTCTTTGGAAAGCCCCCAGTATTTCCCCAAATTGTTCTTACCCTGACTATGAAACCATCATAGATATCCTGAACTATTTGAATAAACCCTTCTTCTACCCCCCCCCCCCCCCCCTTAATAATACCTCTAAAACTACCTGTCTTGGAACACTGTCATAAACCTCCCAAGTCGATGAAGATGGCATGGAGACCTTTCTTTGCTGCTCTATACTTCTCTATCATCTGCCGCAGAATGAAGATTGGTTCCGTTGTGGACCTACCTGACATGAACCTATTACATTCTCTCAGAGTTTCATGGAATGGCTCATTGGTTTAATACCTCTATGGTTACCACTATCTTTGCCATCACCTTTGTCCTTGAAGAGTGGTACTATCCAGATTGCATTCTATGTCCACTTGCTATCCTATTAAAAAGTTTCCCTAGCCACCTGATTCCTGTCATCCGTAGGCTACGCCACACTTCAAAAGGGACTCTGCCTGGGCCGACAGCTTTTGGACCTTTAATCTTTCTAAGGACCCTGAGTACTTCCTCTGTTACGCTGTCCACCACCCCTGAAGAAATAGGATGTCGACCTCTCCCCTTTCAGCATTCAAGAGGCTGTGGGAATACTCTTCCCACCTCCTCTTTACGTCGAACGGGGGAAACAGGACCCTTCACTGGTACGGCTTGGGGTATATCTTTAGCTACCCTATCTCTAGCCTTGGCCAGTTTAAATACTTCTCTCTTCCCTTCCTTTGTCTCAAACTGATCATAGAGGGCCTTGGCAACGTAGCAGACGACCTCAATGTAAAAAGCACTTTAGAAATACGTCAGTAGTTTTTATGACATCATTACATTGAAAACGTTACGTTTATGATTTTCTAAATGAATTTCACGCTAACAGTGAAAAAGAAAGTTGTTTTTTATTCTCAGATGTAATAGGAAAAAAAAACGCACTTTGTGAAAAACATGAAAGAAGTCGAGAATTGAATGTAAAATGGTAAATTGTTGTGTCTAGAGATACGTACATCGAGGAAATGAGTTGAAAATTTGAGAAGTACGTGACTACTTGGAATGTTCTGGTCTATGAAATCCCGAAAATAACCATTTAAACTCAATAGTAATTTTTGAGTAGACATATAGCTCCTCTCACCTGGATTCTAAGTATTTTTTCAGTTCGGATCTGAGTGGAAAACTGACCTAAAAGAAATGAAAATCATATAATTAATGTAGAATTTTGGCAATTTGTTGATTCAATTCTCGCGTTCAAAATGGTATTTCAAGATATTTACACTTAAACCGATTGGTCGTTGTGCAGGTGAACAGTTGCTAATTGAGCTTGTTGGTTGAACTAAAACGAGTAAATAATTACATTTTTTTTTTTACAATATACTGTATTTCAGTGTAAAAAATAAAAGGATGAAATATTCTCGCCTTTATTAGTTTCCGAATTAGTGGCAGAATAATAACAGGGTTTCATAACATTCATGTCACTTGATTGTCTGTTAATTGACCAATAACCAGCGTTAGTGCAAGATCAGTAACTTTCTAGCCTATGGCAAAGTCGGGGGGTACCCATTAGTTCCGTCGTTTCCTTCACCTTTGAGTTTTTGCTCATATCGGAAGGGGGTCTTCACGGGCAGTTGTGTCACCAGGGACTGCTGGAGGCTTGCTAGGGTCTTGGGGGGGGAACTTCATTAAGGGGAAGTTTTATTGTAAAATTTGAATGTGCGGGGCCCTTCTGAGAATGGGAAACATCTAAGCCGGACATGTGGGACATCGCACACACCATATCGGACCACGGCCTTACTTGCCATTCAGAGGGCTGAAAGAAGACACAAGTGGCATTCCCTCTCTGAGTCGGGCCCCTATGCGAAGTGGATAAGTGCCTAGTTGAGAATGGGGGGAGTCCCGAGTAGTCCAACTCTACTAACTACTGAGATAACAGAGGGGTGTCGAAAGACATCTTCGGGCCCAGGTTGTGGGGTGATTAAGCTCGAGGCTGGGGAATTTTCTCCGCCATTCCCCTTCTCTCAACGGCCCAGGATAAGAGGATGATGTCCTTGCCGGGAAGAACTGGTTTTATCGTTTTCCCTTGTTAGTTATCTCACCTTTGAACACGAAATGTCGATGCTGCCTGTGACGGAAACGGTAAATTTGTACGTGATGCAGAAATTGGTGGAATAAATCTAATAATGAAACGATACGCAAAGTAATCCTCTTTTATCAACTCGATTGCTTCATCTAAGTCTAAAATGCTTACTTTCTATTAGAGAGTGGAGTTTGTGGCTGACTCTCTGGTCTGGACGGTGGCCCTAAGTGTTCCTTGTCATTTGTTAACTGTCTAGAGCCAGAAACAACACCTAATTTCGAAAAATAATCATAATGATTATTAAGACGGAATCATGCATGATGCAAACTCTGTTGTACGTGTACCCTTTCGTCCAGCAAGGGGTGGTGAAATAAGACTCAATCTTCTCATCGTAATTGGGGTACCCGACGAGGCACTGTTAGTTCTGTATGTATATGGTGTACTCGTGTTGCTGGCAAGAGTTTGAGTTGATGCAGATCCAAAAAAGCCTGGCGGGCCACCTGCAGGGTAACGGTAACTTTTGCCGTCAATACCTGGACTCTGATTGATCACTTGTTTATATAATTTATTTTCTTCTTTTAACGCAGCATTTTCATCTTTAAGACGAAGTCTGTCTTGTTTTAGTTCTCTGTTTTGTCTGAAAATATAATATCGTTCCACATTTATTTAAGGTCGCTCATACGTCTTTCTGTGTGTCTCACTCATTAAAGTGCGGTGAGAATTTGCAACTAAAATCTTAAGTAGAAATCAAACTTTTCTAATTCATCCAACTTTTTTGTTGCTTCTTGCAATTTTTCATTCAGTGCTGTGGCCTGTTAATTAATGTTCGAGATAATAGCAAAATGACTGCAATATGTATATTTCAGTGTGGTTTTTCGGTTTTCAATCCGCATATATGCGGAGGATATTCCCCACATACTTTTTCTTGACAGCAGGCTAGTAACTTGCTTCCATGAGATTTTTGAAATTCAAACACCTAATGATATATCGTATTATGCTTAAAATTACCAAGCGATTTATATCGACATATTATACATCAGTTAAGGCTATAAAACGATCGTGCTAGCTCACTTTGACAACCTCTTTTAAACGTTGTTGTAAGATTTCTGCAGGTTCGGTGAAGTAGATGGCAACATCTGGTTTTAACTGTAATGAGATATTTCCGAATTTACGTAATGTGGCGGCTCTATTAATAGGAAATTAGAAAGGTAGATGACATCGTATATATTACCGGAGCTGCAAGGACCAAAACCATGCACTGCTGTTTGCACACTAGACATTTTTCTTTCACTGCGGGTAGCACAGGTTACTAAATTTAGATAAGTAACAAAAGTGGCATTTTATTTAAAATCGCAAATGCCAACCTTTAGTTACACAGTCTTCGCAGAATAAATGCCCACAGCTCGTTAAGTAAAATTTCTTATTGTTACACGGTTGTTTGTGGCAGTTGTTACAGTGAATCCAATCCATTTACCTCATAATACTAAGGGCACTTAACCTTAGATCTTTGGTTGAATAAATTGATTACTGAAATTGATATTCTTATTTATTTCGAAACTGGTCTCATATCTACCTGTTGCAAAAGAAAAGTTTATTTTGAATTGGCCAAACTCAACAAGTGTAGTCTGCTAAGTTAGTTGCAATGACGTCACTAGCAGTCGTCGCAACAAATGTTTTACAAATAGTTTGACATATTAAATGGTTATTGAAGAAATATTTTAAGGAACGTATGTTAAATTATTTAATAATACTTAGTCTGTGTTTCTGCATCTGTATAGTAGATATTAAACTACATTCCTAAATGTAAATTAGAACGTTTGACGATAGAAGAATTGAAGAAGGGTTCGATAACGGCGCTTTGACTCAAGACCGGAAGTCGAGGACGTTCTCACAGGGTGTGTGTGTTGTGATGCACGGCGATGAGTAATCCTTAATCGGATGTCAATCATAGTAATTTTGAAAGTGTTTATGAGTGTGTGAAACTCTATGAATACTAATTATTCATTAATCATTATTGTGATATTGAACTTTTATTCATGTTTTATTCCTCGAGGATTTGCTACAGCTACTAGTTAAAATATGAGTCGCTTTCAAGTGTCGTTGACTGGTGGCTCGTCTCGTAAATATGGTTCCACTCACCAAGCCGTCAATCACGCTTTTCAACCTGATTGTATGGTTGACGCTGATGATGGTAAGAATTTTATCACATTTATTTCGTTTTATAGTTTTACTATGTGCTCACATTGGTTACCTCATTATCAATCTTATCGTATTCACGATCCTGATAACTTTGTCGGTTCGACGCTCAGGCATTGACGTGGACGGGACAAATAGAATGAGATTAAATTTGACAGATAAGTGTACAAGTTCTTTTTTGTCGATCGACTTGATCTTAGTAGGCTCATTTTTGCTACAATTTCACTTATTTGAAAGAGGTTCAATTACGTAATCTTTTCAAGTTTGTGTGTGTGTGTGTTAATAGCTGTTATAAGTTGCAATGGTTCAAATACAGTTCCATCGTAAAGGTGGTGGTGGTGGTAATAGTAGTAGTGGTGTTACTAATGAAAAGGGAAATAATACTAGTGAACAAAAGCCGAAAGGTAAGTTACATAAGAAACTCATTTATTTTTTTACATTTCAGACATGATAATTAATCAGTAATAATACAGTTATTCAGCCACATGTCTGTGAAAAAAAACGAATGTCGTTGATTGAATTGTGAGTAAACCAAGGTACTCTAGAAGGGGAAGTAATCTGTCGCTAACGCTGTACAAATATAGGCGGGTTGTTAATTTAACTGCATTCCTTTATTCAAAATATAGAGATTTATAATCTGCTATACAACCTCTGTATGTCACAATTCACATAGCTTTTATCACAGAACAACGTAACTTATCTAAAAACTTTTTTTTCCTATGATATTACTGGTGGTTGCATTGATAGACGGTATTGTTGCACCTCAGTTACTATCTTCCAGACCAAATACTGAACATCATTCATCTCTTAATGCATGTTTGAATGTCTTTTAGTAATGTTAACAATTATATTTGGTTCACTGAATTATAATACTTACAATAAGCATTTAAATCCAAAAGGTCAGTTACCCTTGCAGATTTATGAACTGATGGTTGCATGGTTTATATACAAACATATGAAAGCCATGGGGCAGAATGTATTATCTACTCTCAGCTGATAATATCGTCATTTATAATAACAAGGGCAACAGTTCAGGGTGATGATTAAAAGATATAGTACAATATCAGTCTGCTTACTATTCTGACTTAAAGTATCACAACTTTCGTCACATTTAATTTCCTGCATAAAGCTCTTAGCTTAAAAAATAATTCGGGTAATTAAATGATTTTTTTTTAAACTTGACTCCGCTCTATTGGATTCATTGTGCTCTAAAGTGAAATACTCCTTCGTGTTTGTATTTTGACTCTTGAGATCACTTTCTGTGTATATAGGACGAGAGGTGCTAAGGACTACTCGAAATGTGGCTTGGCTTGCTTTTCGTCCAGGATGAAAATTAAAAGCAGATGTTTACCATTGTCACTACTCGTCAGCTCTGAAGAGATGCTCCCCAAATCAGGATAGCCCATCTCGGTGGCACAGTAGGTTGACTCGTTATCCCCTAGCTGCAAGTTCGGCCTTGGCTGACGCAGGCGGTTTCTTTCAGGTGAGGGAAGGAGAGAGAAAGTAGTCACCAGGGAAAGAGAAGAGTGGTAGAGAGAGAGAGGTAGGGAAAGCCCCAAGTGCGCATCCCAGATGAAATGTAAAGCCATGGATCGGTAAAAAATCATCCTGACGTCAGTAACCTTGACTGAAAAAGCTGCACAGATGAAAAATCCTTTCTTTTCCAGAGGAAGAAATGTGTATGTCTTGTTAAAATATATTGTAGGAATTGACCTCACACACCTGATGCTCATACATAGTCTTCAGAGTTGAAGTAGCGACATTAAATGGCGTAATAGGTAATCGTTGCACTGCCAAATATAAAAAATATTATGGTAAAAGTCTGAGTTAGTATTAAAAACATCGAAAATTAGAGGATTTATGTAGAATATAAAGAAGCTCTACAGAATTAATTATTCAGGCTCTGATCCAAGTTACAAATTTCTTTCTGTGCTATTAGTTAATGATTAGAATGCTTGGTGACTTCGTGGCTATAGGTTGGATTCTGGCCAATTTTAGTAAATTCTTGAGAGATACAGAGGGGGAAACCCAATATGTCATCTCTATAATGTCACCGGCACGTAAATGAATCTTTTCTCTGAAGAAAAAAAACGCAAGAAATTGACACCAAAATAAATAAAAAAAGCTAGATGTAGGAGCACGCCCTCTGGCGGAAGTGTGGAATCTTAATAAATACATCAATCTTTTATTATCTGACCTGATATCTACTGAGTGAAGGAGTAATGTTAGATTTCGGTTCGGTGTAAGAATACGATGTCACCCCTGCAAGGATGTGAACGATGCATGCCTGAATCGGATAAAATCAAAAGTCTGAATATGAATGATCTCCATTACTCTCCCCCCTCTCGGCATCCCGAATGATACCTGCTTGCCTCCAGTACCTGTAATATTTGTATCATCTGTTCTTGATCGATCAGTCGGGAGCGGCGAATTGCGTTGGACACACCAGTTCTCGTCTGATCACTGAAATTAAGCAGCGCAACCCAAGCTAGAACTGACATGGGTGGCCGCTTGGGAAAACTGGGTACTGCTAACGCATTAATGTGGTGTCTGTGCAGTCTCTGCATAAGAACTATGCTGTGGACGGGGCTCTAATGACCTTTATAGTTGAAGGGCCCTAAAACACTAACAAATCACAATAATTGATCGATCAGTCGCCGGTTCAATGCCAGTAAAGGCTAGCAGTCGCTTTAGAGCAGTGGTTGTTAACCAGGGGTGCGAGAGAAGTTTCAAAATTCTCGATGAAGCATAGTGAGGCGTTTAAACGCCAACCGCCTCCTCCGGAAGAACCATTTCTAAAATTAAAAAGAAATGAGGTTATGTGTTTACCTCTTTTTCTATTTCATTGTCTTGCCAGAAGTTAGTATATGTAATCGTTGAGATTCTCACTGGGATCAGTTGTATCCTTAATCTCTTCCAGTCATCCAGGATCTGATGTCTAACGTGGCGATGACCGTGCATCTCCATCTCAATCTTGTATGGGATGATAATCGTTTATAATTTGATCACATTTTACAAAGAGAGACGAAGATCTGATTACTTACTGATGAGATGACTGACCCAATTTCATATTGGAACCCTTCCTCCAAATTGCAACCACTTTTTATGTCTTTCTTCCACAGTGGTAACATGTCGACGCTAAATAAACTCATAATTCCAAGTAAAATCCTTTGATGGAAGAAACTTGTGGGGAAGAATATTGATATTATTATTATTCTTAGAAGTATCCATACGTATATTTCTGAGAATAATCAGAAGTAAACCAATGACAATGAATCCATTTTAGATCAAACCTGTTTATTCTCTAACGAAATCTCCAGCGTGCATCCTAAATCGCGATACCCACACTTAAATAGTTAGTCTTCCATTTGATAATACACGAAACTAATTACCTTGGTACTGTTTTTCTTAGAAATGCAGCACGTCTTTCTGTGACGTGTAAACGTTAATGCAAATCAATTTGTGTTGGTCAGCTAGCAAATTTGATGGAAACTTGAGTTTATTGTTACAAATTATTGGATGAAGGAAGCCATTTTGTTTTCGTACTGTATACAGTATTTGGAACGGCGAATAAAATACAGTCCCCGAATAGTGTGAAGATTTACGGTTATTTCGGTAGATTAAGGCTTTTATTGCACAATTTCAAAGATGGTGGGAGTAGGGGAGAGATATCAGACTGTTATAAATTATTCTTTGTGATGTAGGGTGTATAGTTTTTATGACAAAACTCCGTTTCTGCACACATTTCTGACTCAGTTAGCACCTGCGTTGGTTCGAAATATAATTATCCTCTAGGGGGCGCCTTCTTGTGTTCCTTATTCTCTTTGAGACATTCTTGATCTTCTTTTCCTTTTTATTTTCCAAAATGTACTATTTATGTTGTAAGAGTTTATTGATCATAAAATTTCCCTGTATTTTATTTATGATCACACGAGCGTATATGTGTATCTTTTGATTGTGATTGAATCAATACATAATTTCTGTCCTAATGACGTCACTATCCAAATTGCCCGAAATAGAATGCACCTTTGCATTGAAGTGCTTTGTAAATTGAACCATTTCAACGTTTTAAACAAAGGTTTAAGTATTGCACTGTTTAAATTAGTTTCATTATGTGTAATTGTGAAAGAAAAATCAAGAGTGTGTGAAGGGCTTAAATTCAGAATTTGAAATGAAGTGTTTCAATCCAAGGATTGATTGTACAAGATGTCCGTTCAAAATCCTTTGAGGTCTCATGATTTTGAATAATTGACACAAATCGAGAAATTTGCCTCAATTTATATTGTGGGTTTCAGAGTATAAAAAAGCCTACTGCATTTCTAAATTCGTGTTAAGAGATTAGCAGACTAGTGACATCAGGTTGGTAACTATTCGCCAGAAAAATATAATGCCAAAAGTCAATGTCAATATTTACTAACGCCATATTGTATCTCTGTGTATGCATTTCTACTAATGTAGCTGGAGACATCTAAATCTCACAAGAACTGACCTCATGTATGAAATATATAAACATTGTTCATTGTCCTCCGATGAAAGAGGAATTGACACGATATCTATCCTGTGTGCAGGTAAGCAGATCACCTGACAGATTTTTTGTGACGTGGAGACGGGTGGTGTGGTGTTGCTACCACCATCTTTTGTTACTATTTGACACCTTGAAGGGGAATTGTCTATTTTATTGATAGCAAATATACAATATAATGTTTGTATATTGACATAGTTACGTACATGCTAGAAAAAAATGGTTTATGACAAAGTGATCCAACATGAGTTATTCAAACTTCTGCCATCATGCAGTATTTGGTGAGCTTGTTTGTTAGTGGACTCTAGAGCCTTCATTACAATACTATAAAACTGCGGTTCACCTTATTCAAAGAGCAAGAAACTGCTTCATTACAATTTTCGGTTCTCTGTCTTTCCTTTCTTTCTTTTTTCCTGTAGAAAACAAGTACCAGATCAACAATTCAGATGTCGATAGATGATAAGCCTGAATTGGGAAGATTTTTTTAGGATATGATTCTTCAACAAAGGTCGGAATCGAATTGACTTTTGGAGTCTAATATGTGCATGAGTATTTCAGTGTTTCACTGAAGTAAACTTTGTGAGGTATCCAGTGTCATACGGCACTACAAGATTTTGATAGCATGCTCTATTTTAGTGATGGACTTCCGCCTTTTCCAGTCTTGAAGACATGTACTGTTTCACTCTTCATAAAAATTCAATAATACTGTAGTATTCATAATAAGCTCTGACCTCGACAGCTTAAATGGAAGAGTTTGCTTGCCTCTTGAGCCCTGACCTAAGTTTTACCCTCTGATAAGAAATGTCACAGGTTTCACTTGTAGGGGTGTGCGATGTCATCTACTTATCCACAAAACTAGAGCATCGTATTGATTATAATCAATATCTGAAGATTATGATGTTAATAATAACAACAACAGTTAGTGTATGAGTAGCTGAGTATTTATCCACGTTAGAGGTATGGTTTTATTTCATTTTCGGTCAGACTTTGTCATGTATGTTGACAAACCTATCTAATTGGACAAATCGATATTTCCTTTCTGGTATTTCTTATTTTAATATGTGCATTTTTAATCTCATTAGTGATAGCTGAAGGATGTACCAAATAGTGCGTGAACATCTCTGAAAAAGTGTTTGACGACGAAAACGTAATAGTAGGTACTGTGATTTATAGTGTAAGGTTATTTTTAGGAGAAAAGGCAGTAATGAACCACTACTGTCTGGCAGATGGTAGATTTGACAATTATTTGATATAAAAAAAGTATTGTTCTTTGAACAAATTTATCTAGCATTTTTCTACAGAATGAGTTAAATTAACAAATATCGATTTTTGCGCACACTTCATAAATACTTCAAAGTCATTAAGCAGAATGATAAATATTCATACATATTTAATTTCTTTATTGGTTGTCCGCAGTTAGTTACTTTGCTTCTGTTTTTTTTTTGTCCTAATCGGTGAGGCGATTCTTTACATTACCTAGAAATACGATTATTTAAATAACGTTTCCGTAAGGTAATGGTAAAGTTGCAGCATGCTTCTTTCTTACTTTTGTAAGTTAGTAGATCGATAGCATTTATATGTTTGTCTTCCATGATTATAGTTTTAAGAGATGACACCACTACTACTTCGCTAAAGTATAATGCGTAATGACGAGAGATTGGAGAACCTAAAAATATTAGTAATTGTGGCGCTTGAATGTTGCTCTCGTGACATCCCCTCCCACTTATATTTTAGCACACTAATATAAATCTGCTAACTGAACAATGTGGAAAAAATGATTTCTTTAACATTTCAGTACTGATATTTCTCTCTCTTTCTGTTGAAACAGATTGTCACTCCTTTTCTCTCTCTTCCTCGTCTTCCCTGACACGTTGCTAGTAATTTTTCAATTCTCATATTTATCGTTTTCTAGCACTCGTCTCGCTGCTTTTTTTTTATCAGATGACGTCTCTCTCTCTCTGTATATTATTGTCGACACCATTTTGTATTTCAGGTTAAATATAGTACGTCTCAGAGTGTTCATGGAAGATCTGCAACATGATCTTGGGCTACATGTAATGGTGTGTGTGTATATAGGTTATTTCTTTTTTAAAGAAATCGAGCGATGCTCAACGATTGGATGTGACAGAATGCTGAAGAAAGAGATAGCATAGGTGGAATAAATTGGGGATGCTGTTAGATGGACAGTCTTTTGATCTATTTTATGTGGCTGCAAAGTAAATTCTTACTAGCTTTTGCAAGCAGTCAGTAGAAATCCTCTGATAACGTAAGAATATCACTTTCAAGTCTAAAATGTCAATATTGTATCTCACTTTTTTTTTCTTTTTTAAAGCTCTTCAGTACAGAGAGAGAGAGAGAGAGAAAGAACTAAAAGCAAATGTCCTTTTTTTGTAGACCTTAATATTTCAGACTAGAGAAGGAGAGAAAGTAGGAAAAAGGGATGATTTCCTCATCTAGACGTGATGAGTATTAGAGACTCTGATATCTCACTGAGTATCAGAGACTCTGATACTCAGTGTCACGTCTAATTCTGTGAGACTTGCTGGCCGACGTTTGTATACTGAAAAGAAATTCTTTCTCCAATTCCCTTTGTGACAATTGGAGGTCGAGGTTATGTGTGTTTTTTTAGATTCAGATGTCGTATCTTAACTTGAGTGACTACGACAAAATAAGAAACCTATTAAATCCGCAGAAAACGGTTTTTAATTGAGGTGAGATTGAGGCTGACAATACGAGCGTAAGCGGAAGAAAATTAATGTATTTGTTCGTATATTTAGATATTTAACGTTAGTCTTTACAGCTCTGAACTGTCGAGGTGAGGAAGTCGGAAATTTTAATTTTGTACCATTTTCTTTTTCGTGGTAAAAGGGTTCCTCCTCCTAATCATCATCTTAAAAAGAAGCATGTGTAATATTGTATTCTCATTTTCTCCTTTCACGTTGGCACCAATCAACTTCTTAGTCAGGTCCAGATAACATCTAATTTGTGTACTCGTTCTTCTTTTTTCCCCGTGTAGAAGTGGCCACCGTACACCAGCAATCCACATGACAGCCCATGTGAGAGTCTACTCCACCCCACTTCTCTTTTCCAATGTCAACATCAGGAGGACACTTAGTAGTGAGGGGCTCAAAAGAAACCGGGAGTGACTTATTGCGTTGGACACATCAGTTCTCGTCTGATCACTGAAGTTAAGCAACACAAACCCACGTTAGTACCAACATGGGCGGTTGGTAGAGAACGTTGGGTGCTGCAAATTTCCCCTCTCCTACATACCCTACACCTGCCTCCTCCTCTCCCGCGAGCTGCCTCTTTAAGGGTTCGCCCTGTTATGGCGGCTTGGCATGCTCCGCATTTGTTTGTTTGTTGGTGTTTTAGGGCCCTTCAACTACAAGGTCATTAGAGCCCCGTCCACTGCGTTGTTCTAATGCAGAGACTGCTCAAACACTACACTAATGCGACGATGTTTGGATACTAGCGGTTTTCCCAAGCGGTCACCCATCTCAGTACTAGCTGGGGTTGCGCTGCTTAACTTCTGTGATCAGACGAGAACTGGTGTGTCCTACGCAATTCGCCGCTGGCATACTCCCCAGCCCGTTACATAAGTAACATCGAGACATAGATGCAGTGGCGTCGCTAGGGTTGGCGTCACTCCCCCCTCTCCCGAAAAAAACCGTTTCTTCTTCTTTGGTGTCACCCCCTTTTCTCATGGTGCGAGTGGTGTCACCCGGTGCGGCCCGCACTCCCCGCACCCCCCCCCCCTGGTGACGCCACTGCATAGATGGAATCAAATAAATATACGTGACAAAATTCTCACGCTCCTACTGACATCGGTAAATCACCTTTAACAGTAGGAGAGGCTGGCGTTACATTATCAACTAAATCGGAGAGTATAATCAAAACTTTAAAAAGTACAGTAGAACTCTAATTATCCGAATAAATTGGGACCGGACCCCATTCGGATAATCAAAAATTCGGATAATTGGATTTTTTCCGAAAAAAGGGTCTAAATGGGAGAAAATGGGACCTGTACGTGTACCATACTGTAAATGGAAGTCATTGTTTGCTGAACATTTCGGTTAAAGTAAGCTGTTTGACTGTCAGGATCCGTTTTCAGGCAGCCAAGTCGCGCATTGTTTTGAAAATCGCAGTACGTATCCTCGTAATTTTTTTTTCTGAAATTCTGAAAGCGATTCGGATGATAGGAGTTCGGAAAATTGGAGTTCTACTGTACCATTCAAATTATTCATACTTTTCTCTACCTAACCCTTTTCCTGTTTTTGTGGCAAATTCTGTTTTTTCACCAGGTCAAAATTTCGATACAGAAATGAAAGAATTAAGGTGCAGTTAAAGTCACTCGATTTGGCAGAAATCGAAACCTGGAACCACAGAGGCAAAAGTGAAGCACTCTTTTTTTTTGGGCTAGAGCCTGACTTTGAATTTGCTATAGTGCAAGGTGTTTGTTGTTGTTTTCAGTGGTGGTTGTGATTAAAGTAAGGTTTGTTGAAATATCCTTGAAGGCATCAACATCCATTAGGATTGTTCCCCTCTCTTCAAGGTGCATTGACACATTTCTCTTAAAGGCCTCTTTTTTTATTAACTACTGACTGTGTGCTCTGCACGTTTTGCAAGCGTTGTTTATATTACTGAAACACACGGCACTTTGTCAAGGATGATGGATGCTGCGCTATTTTTAGTTGTCATGGCAACCATCTGTTGTAATAGTCCGATATTCTCTTGTGTGCTGTTGCTGCCTTTGGCCAGTTCATCCTCCTATACAATACATAGTACAAACATGCGATGTTGTATGCGTGTGTTTTGTTGAAATTGACAAAAATCTCTGTAGTTTTGTTAACTAAATCTTGAAATTATTGTTTTTCAGAGATGAAATAGTGTGAAATATTCAGAATTGATTATTAAGATTTCTCCTCCGTTTCAGCTGCAGTGTCTGTGCCACTGCTACTGCTGCTGTCGTTGAAACATATGTTTGTAGATGTTGAAGGTGAAATGAAATGCTATGAACTTTCAGATTTCTCTTGTCTTCTCCAAATAATTGGAAAATGAGATTTGTTGTCGAGGGGTTGACTAGTTACACCATCTCTCACACTTCTCCTTTGATTTCATCTATGAGTTTAATTCATTGGTACATGAAAGAGAACGAGGGGGAGTAAAATATATATCATGTTTTACTTTTGCTATTTGTTGTCTCCTCGGCCCGTTTTTCTCCTCCTCCTCCTCCTCCTCCACACCGATAATTTGAGGTTGGAAAAATTTATTGAGCCCAAAACGATTATTAAAAATCTGAACTTCAACATTTCTGAAATTCCTTCTGCTTGTTGATGAAATTTCTATCATTATTTGCTGCTCTCCAATATTTGATCGACGATTGTTGGAATTGAAAAAGGAGAACATTTTCAGATAGTTATTTTTAGCATCTTTTACCTTGACGTTTTTTGTGTGCAGTGAAGGGGTCAGAGGGCCTGAAGGTGGTGTGCTTTATTTCTTGGTTAGAAATGGCCTTTCTTTCCGTGAGCAGGTGACGTCGCCAATTTTACTATTTCCGATCCTTAAATGAGAAGTTCTACCCCCTTTCAGAGGTAGAATCTGTCTAAAGGAAGAAAAATGAGAAAGTCACGATAAAATGTAGAATTGAGATTGAGAGAGCAGGGGTCAATTCGGGCCTCCTCCTATAAATGTGATATTCTCGTCGTCATCATCTTTAGGCAGGTGTTTCATAATTGGTAGTCAATTCGACTCTTGAGTCCGTGGTTTTCAGGTTCGATATTGGCGAAATAGTCATGGCGTTCGAGTGCTGTAGCTCGGTTACTTATCAGGTTTTGTTCAGGCCTTGAGGTTGCGTCCTGTAAGGAGCAGAAGTGACTCTCCAAGTGGTTGAGCCGTCATTACTCAGCCACGAGAAAAATTTTACACAAAAATAAATTTAGAAAAATGATGAATTACCAGCCTATACAATACGTTGTTTTCTGAACACAAGACTTGCAATTACCGTACTTAAGAGCGGCTGCATTGAGTTAGACATCAGTGAAGTTAAGCAACGCAACCCCAGCTAGTATTAGCATGGGTTACGTTTCCCATTTTACCCGGTTAGGTTATGGTACCTAAGGAAAGCGTAACCGAAGTAGATAATTATTTCTTTCGGATGAGAGGATAATATTTGCTATGTCGCCATCTAGATGGCTGTATCGAGTATCTTGTTTGTTTGTGTTTTAGGGCCCATCGACAACAAAGGTCATTAGGGCCCAGTATCGGGTATCGACACTGCGCCTGCGTCGGCTGAACAGCCATTAATGGAACACAGAAAAGTATTCGAATGATAAAATGACGCCATTTTTTCGTCTTTTTTTTACTATTGTCGAACGCTTGAAAATAACATTAAAATCCCTACTTTACTAGATTTACTTACCAACGATGGTCGAACTGACTCGCACATCGCTGCCGCCGTGCTATATAAAGGTATGAGTCGTTTATTTCTGTAGACATGTATTTGAACACACTGGATAAAAACTCCTGTGACTCACGGACGCTCAGGGGAAATTACCCATAGGGCAGAAAGTGCCGAATTGTAAGTGTTTCACTCCCTATCGCTTGTCTAGAATATCTACTATTCATTCTAGGACAACCAGATGAGACCTTGTCATAGTACAGTGATGTAAGTACTTGCCGCAAGGCGGAGGTTACAAAACGGAACTCAGTACAGGAATAACCATGTTTTGGTTCTCACTACCTTCCATTCATGGCATCAAATATTCTAAAGAACACAGAAAATTTTAGAATTTTTCCAATAGAAACTGACTTTGGGTATTCTATGTCGATTTCGAGGTGTTGCCTTAACGCAACAGATCTGCGTGAGTAGTATGATTTATTTATTATACTCATTACTTAATATCTGTAGCATAATTAGTTGACTGTGTCCCAGGCGTATGGTAAAGGGGGAGGAAAGCCAGAAATGCGATTTTTATCCCAAGTGAAAAGAGGAATCTGTGGCATTGGACGAGAGTGACTTATTGCGTTGGACACACCAGTTCTCATCTGATTACCGAAGTCAAGCAACGCAACCCCAGCTTATCCTAACATGGGTGGCCCCTTGGGATAACTGGGTACCGCTGATACACAAATCGTCGCATTAGTCTATTGTCTATGCACTAGAACTATGCAATAGACGGAGCTCTAATGACCTTGTCGTTGAAGGGCTAGGCCTAAAACACCAATGAAACAAACAAAGCAAATGGCATTGGGCAGTATTTCTAATTAACCAAAAATATGGCCTCCTCCTAACGATGGCGAGGCGGAATGAGTTCAAAGGCAGAAATCGCAATTTTTATGCAGTAGAGGATCTTAACATGGTATGAGGAATGATAATCCAACGAGTCATTATCATTAACCCTCTTTCTCTGAACCTTTGGCAGGGCTGGTTGTTAACTGATGTCCCATTGACACACCCCTTACCTTCGTTGGGATAGGTTTGTATTATTAACACAAGGGGCGAACCTCGCTACATCTGGATCGAAGCTTGGGAGTGGCAAACTGAAGTTAAGCAGCGCAACCCCAGCTAGTACTGACATGGGTGGCCGCTTTGAAAAACTGGATACTGCTAATACCCAAAAATCGTCGCATTAGTGTAGTGTCTGTGCAGTCTGTGCATAAGAACTATGCTGTGGACGGGGCTCTAATGACCTTGTAGTTAAAGGGCTCTAAAACACCAACAATCAAGGAATCAAAGCTTATTTCCTATCCGATACAACAGAAGGTCGTGCCTGTCTCTTGCCGGGATCGAACCTGAATCCACGGACTCAAAGTGAAGCACATCCTTCGAAATAGATGAATTGTCTGGTAAAATGAGGGAAGCAACACGATA
Organism: Trigoniulus corallinus; assembly: GCA_013389805.1. Lineage (NCBI taxonomy): Eukaryota > Metazoa > Arthropoda > Diplopoda > Spirobolida > Trigoniulidae > Trigoniulus > Trigoniulus corallinus. The sequence continues at coordinate 5,713,161 of JAAFCE010007744.1, forward strand.
AAATTGGTCCAAGGTGGTTGTTTTAGTTGACATGATGACATAATAGATTTTGTTACATCTTCAATTTCCTGTATAATATTAAATTTTCTGTTTCTTCTTTTAGAAGACTTCTCAAGATTTCATTAGGTGAAATTGTATTTCATTGGTTTTACCCTTTAGGTCTGCTTCAAATTTGACACATTCTTGATATGTGCTGCATCGTTGCTGTCACATCAACAAGATGAACCGGGGTTTTTTTTTTAAAGTGTTATTAATTAATGTTATGCACTAGAGACGTTATTATTGATAGGTGCCCTTTATCAAATTTTATTTAATCATTTTTTTTTATTAATACATAATTTGATGATAGATCTTTATTCACAGTAGTGTGAGTGTGTATTTCTCAATGGTGCTGAAGGGACCCCTGTAATAAACACTAGAGACAGAAGTGCGTCATCATCGTCTTCAGTGCTTTGCACTTTCTTGAAAGAAAGAAAGCGAGACTTCTTGAAGAAAAGCATGAATAAGATTTAATCGATATTTTGCAAAGGACCTTTGAAAGCTCATTGTTGCTGCTTCTTCCAGACATGATGATGTTTCTTGTAACTAAGATCTTTCACTTTGAAACATTCCAGGCCGTATGAAAATTGAAAGCTTAGTCGACCAGGTTTATTATGCTTTATTAAATATCTTATTACTACTGTTAAGGGCTCTCTAGTCACCCTCAACGGCACAATATCCTACGCATGGATGTATTCTCAAGGGCTCTTAACTTTCCTGCGCGTCTTGTACTCTCTCTTTCAATTCAACGGCACATTATAATTTCTTACCACTTGATGGATTGTTTTTCTGATGTGTGTTTGCCGACTGTCTGTCGGATTCGAACCTTATTCAACTCTGTGAACCCATGAGGTCCTTAACCTTTCATCGATGGACGAGTAAGAGCTTTCATTTCCTTTTTCCCTGTACATTACTTCGGGGCAGAAGTAGTGTCAATGGTTGCAAGTCCTATCTTGGATCGAGGTGGTTGACTGCTTTACTAGGCGAAAGAAAGAGCGCCACCCCCACCCCCAGTGAACCATCCCCTTTCCTCGCTCCCGCAAGTAAAGGCAGTGCCCTACCATGTGGGCCGTTTGTACGATGTATCCATTGCAAGGAAAACAACCCTTACTACGTGGAAAGTGGTTCATTAACAAAATTTCCGGATGTAGGAGGCCAAAAGTGCCCCAACGAATCAAATATGTTTGTTTGTTGGTGTTTTAGGGCCCTTCAACTACAAGATCATTAGAGCCCCGTCCACAGCATAGTTCTTATGCAGAGATTGCACGGACACTACACTAATGCGACGATAATGGGGTGTTAGCAGTACCCAGTTTTCCCAAGCGGCCACCCATGTCAGTACTAACTGGGGTTGCGTTGCTTAACTTCAGTGATCAGACGAGAACTGATGTGTCCAATGCAATTCGCCGCTCATTCAAACATGCCGACGGTAAATAAGCATAGGGGGTTGCCGCATTAGGTAGGTAGGTTCTCTCTGAGGGACGACCTCCTACACCTGAGAATTGTGCCTTCTCTACACGTTGCGTAGTAGAGAGGGTGTAGAGGGTAGAGGGGGTAGTAGAGTATGTGCAAATGACATCGTCAATCACATTGGGCCCCGGCATTGCATTCCCATCGGAAGGAAGGCGCACTCGGGGCCCCTCTCTTTCTGTCACTTGAGAAAAGCCTACAGACCTCGATCCAGTATCGATTGTTTGTTGTTTGTTTGTTGGTGTTTTAGGGCCCTTCAACTACAAGGTCATTAGAGCCCCGTCCACTGTGTAGTTCTGATGCAGAAACTGCACAGACACTACACTAATGCGACGATTTTTGGATACTAGCGGTACCCAGTTTTCCCAAGCGGCCACCTATGTCAGTACTAGCTGGGGTTGCGCTGCTTAACTTCAGTGATCAGACGAGAACTGGTGTGTCCAACGCAATTCGCCGCTGCCTTCCAGTATCGAGCCTGGGACCAATGACGCAGTAATCGAGCACGCTACCACCGAGGCGGGTTCAGCTCAGCCTTAAGAGTACTAGTAAATCTTTCTGTCTTCTTCATCACCTTTGTTATTTAGTATCATTTGAGTTAATTAAGTGATGTAGACCAGTTTTAATGACCCCCCCCCCACCCCTCCTCCTCTACTACCTCTCATCTTTTCTTCACTTCATTCAAACTACGTGAAGATAGAAAAAGCAGTACTTGGCGAAACCCTTTCTGAAATCCATTTCTGCAGCCATCCATCGTCTTTGTTGCAGTAGTAAAATGCTAACAGTAAGAGCTTATTTCTCACATGGCTTGTTTTAAGTTAAGATGTTAGTGGTTTTATTAGTTTTGTGGTTCACATTGCAGCAGAAAGGAAAGTTGACATGCTGCTGGCAACTCAGAAGCAGAGTAAAGGGGGGAGGAGGGGGGTGGGGAAAGGTAGAGGCAGACAAGCAAGGAACATTGCTTTTGCACCGTCTGCTCTGAGACATCTTAATCTTTGACGTCAGGAACTATTAAGATCTTTCAACTATTTACTCTAGATAATGTTGTAGATATTACAGTTAGATACTATAGGTGCTAGTAGTAATCTATATTTGCTATGTAATGTAGAAAGCTGCTTTTATTATTAATTTTTAAACATGCCCATTTTTTTTTTCTCTACCGCTTTTATTTTATTTTTCACTGGTTTATTGACATCAACTAGAAAAAAAAACACCGGAAATTTTATTGTATTATTTAAGGAAGATTTCTTAGAAAACTTAATATCTTTTTACTAACAGCAGGAGTTGTCGACGACCATATCAAGTGCTGTTTGTTTTTTTTTCTTTCTGAAAAGACAAAAATCGCTTCATTACTACTTTTCCGAGCGAAGAAAGGGTTCCTTGCCGATCAGGAAGCAAAGATTGCTTTCCTGGATAAGACAGGTTTCTGCCCTGAAAAGAGATCACAAGTTTTCTGTATAGAAAAATCCTAATATGTAGGCCCTACGATGTCAGTTTCTTTAGCACGGAGAAAGGGCTCTTCTCGGGGTTGAAGCCGGTCATTCCGCGTATTAAGTTGTTGTTGTTTATTGGTGTTTTAGGGCCCTTCAACTACAAGGTCATTAGAACCCCGTCCACAGCATAGTTCTTATGCAGAAACTGCACAGACACTACACTAATGCGACGATTTTTGGGTATTAGCAGTACCCAGTTTTCCCAAGCGGCCACCCATGTCAGTACTAGCTGGGGTTGCGCTGCTTAACTTCAGTGATCAGACGAGAACTGGCGTGTCCAACGCAATTCGCCGCTCCCTCCGCGTATTAAAGGGTATTCCACTTGCAGTGTAACACATTGAACTTAACCTTGCTGTAGGCAGACAACTTTATTTCCCAATGGTTGAATGGATGATACTCTCGTTAGAGAAAGAGACGAGCCCGTGCACTGCTAGGTGGACTACTACCTCATTAGTTCAGAAGGCCCATTTATGGACACAGGAGGGAGAGGAAATAAGCACCTACACCCAGAAAGATCGCCGGATTTGCTTAGAACTGTGTTTAACTGTAATCCCAGAATCATCATTGCTAACCCTTTTCCTGCCTATGGCGGAGTAGGTTGCCCATTTTGTTACATTGGACAAAGGTGTTGTGATCTACTGCAATCCTTGTGCAGTAGATGTGCATTTTTTTTATTCGTTGGGTTTTTTTTGGCCTACAAGTGTTTTTTGCTCTCAGTGTAGTAAGGGTTCTTTTTCGTGCTGTGGTAATAACGTACTTGGGACCGCGGCTTGACTTCCTATCCGATGGGAGGTGCTCTGGATTCATTTCTGTCGTCCGAAATAAACCAACCCTTTCCATTCAGATTAGAACCTGGAAAACTGACGCAGTAGTCTAACACACACTTCCGAGTCGGATTAACTTGCATCAGAGAATGAAATGTGCCAATTTTGAAGACCACTACCTTAAACTTAGATCGAACCAGGACACCATGACCTCAAGTGTCAAATATTCTATCAGTTGAGTCTTCCAAGCTGAAATTTCGAAAGAAAAAGAGGGGTGAAGTGAGCGTAAATGAAACAGTTGGCAAGTCTGTGTATGCAAGCAAGAGTCAAATCGATCACGTCATGTACTCATCCATCCATCCAACTTGAAAAATGCCAAATTTGAATCAAGCTGTTGTAGTGAACGAGAGAGAAAGATGTTTGCTGCTCATTATTGACATCAATTTGGATCTTTTAGTCGTTAACTTTATTTTTCCTCGCCTTAGGAACGAAAGAGTTGAATTGATGGCAGTTGCGCAGATAGCGGCATCAATAACAATAGTAGCAGCAGTAGTCTCTTAGCATCATTCTGACTTATTAAATATAAAGCGAGAGGCTGTTGGTTGACTGTTGTGGTCATTTGAGCCGACAAGTCATCATCGTCTTTATCGTTCTTCTCCGTTTTCAGAAATTAACAAACGCGTGGTTTCATATTATATTACTCCGTTAGGCATATTCAAAATTTGTCGGTAGACGATTAAGGGGGAGGAGGGGGCCCATCCATCGCTCGATGTGATTCTGTTCGTCGTCCTCATCTTTTCTGCTTCTGCTGCAGCAGCCACCGCCACCCCATTATCAAAATTAACATGAAAATGTAGTTTTCTGCCATAAAGTGCTACTACGGCTACTGCTGTTTTTGAGTGTTTAAATAAAATTTCCACCGTTGCCTTGGTTACGGAGGAATCATACTACTACTCTCATATTACCTAGATGCAAAATTTGTTAGCGTTTTCACGTTTATAGGTAGTTAATCTGATAACAATATTGATATGTTGTTGTTGTCGGTGCTGATCAATGAGGTTTTTTTTTGGAGGGAGGGTGGATATTGCATTGTAAGACGCAGTATGTGTCGCATTCGGTTGCCGATCCAAGCTGCAGCCCCCATGCTTATTTTTCTTGGGGTACTCCACCCACGCCAAGGGGCCAGCTCTTACACCTGGGAAAGTTGCCTGATCTGTTCGTTGCATAGTAGGACCCGCCTCTGTGGCGTAGTAGGTAGCACGCTCGGTAACTGCATCCGTAGTTCTGGGTTCGATACTGGTCCGAGGTCGGTTAGCGTCCTTCGAGCGTGAGCCCTCCGTGCGTCTTTCTTCGGATGAGAAGTAAAATCGAGGTCCCATGTGGTCTCCGATGGCATTTGCACGTCAAAGAACCCACTCTACTAGGCAACGGGTAGATGAGGCAAACTTCCCAGTTGTAGGAGCCCCGGTCATTAGAGCCCCGCCCACTGCGTAGCGCATGCAGAGACTGCACATACACCACGCTGATGAGACGATTTTTGGGTATTAGCGGTACCCAGTTTTCCCAAGCGGCCAACTTAAACGTTGCTTAACTTCAGTGATCAGACGAGAACTAGTGTGTCCAGCCCAAGACAGCCTCTGCCATCGTACGCTACACGGGGCATCGACTTTATTTACTTTCCATCTGATGGACGGCGCACTCGGGATTGCTCTCTCTCTCTCGCCCGAATGAAGCCAACCCATCTAGATCCAGAATCGAACCAGGAACCACTGATACAGTAGCAGTTGAGAAGGAGAGAGAGAGGAAAAAATATTATATGCAACGCTTTACTAAATTGAAAGTCATTTTCTCCAAATTAAACTGATATCGTTACCATATTAAAGTTCAATCAACTGTCTTATTAAATATGCCTCGAGTGGCAGTCTATTTGGTACATTTTCTTGTAGCTGAAATAAATTAATGTGCATGCTTATTACAAGAGTATAAAGCAGGCAATACTCGGAGAGAGAGATAACTTACCACCTTTTTTATTAATGGTAAATAAGATTATTTTTGAACATGGAGCAAATGGTATGTATTTTGATTATAATGAATTTTATGTTACTAAAAATGAATTGAATGCTACGCATGAAATGAATAAAATATTCATGAAAGTGTCTGCCCTACACAGTATCAACATGCAAGTGTTTTTCTTGAGTGGATAAAGAAACTCTGAACGCAACTAGTCTGTAATTTAATTTTGTTGGAGTGGAAGTCTTTCTTATAATATGTTTGCATCATTCATAATCTTGCTATTAACTTTGAAATTTTGTTTTTATAAATTTGAACTCTGAAATGAGATTTTTTTCCTTAACCGTTAACTTATACACGTTAGAAATCTTACATATATCATTGTCGTAGCGTAGGGTAGTGTGATAAGACAGTTTTAATTTAATTTTGTGGCTTAGGAGCTAAAATATTAATTTAAGATAATCGTCTTCCTACGTCGTTATTGTATTGTTGTTGTTTTCTTTAGTGAATGCGAAGGAATTAATCTACCAATTTAAGAAGCAACGGTGGTCCTGTGATAATTTGGTTAGAGATATCAAGTTTTGTTCATGACTCGGTGTGCACTGGCTTGTTAGAGACGTTTCTTTTTGTAGGATGGTCATTAATGTCCAACTTACTCGATACTTATTGGTAGTCAAATGTTAACTCTACTGACCCGTTTAGAGGCTTGCTGGTAAGGTTGAGTGTCCACCATTTCCTGATAACTGGTCAAGACTCTTGGCAGCAAACTGGAAAGGTACAGTAGCTTGCTTGTACTTAACTGCCGTCAACCTGATGCCATAAATCATGACCCTCCACGCTTTATTTAATCTAAAAAGCATTTAATGTTAATCAAAGATCACCTTCTTTTGTTGCCTACATGCTTTTTTCTTTTAGTTGCAAGGAAATGTTAATTAAAAATTAATCCACTCTACCTTTTCACATACATCGACGTACGTACGCCTCTTCAGTAAATTAAATATTCTCATTTCTTCACTTACTATTGTAAGCATTATGATACCATGCAAAAAAGGATTGCTTTGTGATGTTGAAGTTGTCCATTATACTATATAATTAATTGCTCTTTTTTAAAGCAATAACTCGAATATTTCAGGTTTTTAAAACCTTTATGGTTAGACTGCTGCTCTGCAACCAAGAAAGGAAAATCAATGTTATTATGCCTTTTTTCTCCATTCAAGCTTTATTCAGCTGATGAATGACAACTTTTGTAATATGATGAAGCGCTAGAAAAGGAATTTTTGCGTTTGTGTCTAGATATTGATATCATTTTCTTGATTGTCATTCTTGAAGTAGTGCTTATATGTGTAGCGATCTCAAAGTGTAATTCAGACATGAAGAAAAAGAGTCGCAATACAGGAGCGAATTGTTAGGAATGAACACTGGTCACGTTTAGATTGAGCCACTTTATGACTATTGATGCTATACGGCTTATGAAGATTATGATTTTATGAACGTTGTCCATATTTCACCCGTGAATTGATTGTCTCTGACAGTTTTCTAGACGGGAACAGATGGAGAATTTCGTCAATGACTTTCAAAGTTACAGTATGGCGGCGTTCTTTTTTTTTCCCCATAATAACCTTCTGAGTATTTCTCGATCTATTTAGAAATGAAACGAAGCTCTCTCCTATTTTGAGGTCGAGCTTTTCTTATTTACCTGTTTAAGGTTCTATAGGAATACTGTTACTGTTAGATCGTAGCTCATTTAATATAAAAAAAGAATGTAGTCTTTTTAACAACTACCCTTCGCGATGCTGCCATTTTATTACTGTATCTCACGAAGTCGTGTTCTTCATTTTTCCCCAGTGACGTAAGCGGATTCTATCGAGATGGAAATCGGTCGCTATGGTTACTGCGTCAGCGCCAACGTTCTTTGAGACGCTTGTATGCGCCATTTTCACGTTCTATTTTACGGTGTTAAACCTCTCCTCTTTGCATATAAAATTTAAGACCATACGTCCGATTTTTTTAAAAAGACTTTCGAAGCACACTTTTATTAAAATATTATCTAAGTAGTATTATTGTGCCATAAATAATGGTTTGAAATTTTCATTAGCATGTTGTTTCGTTAGTTGTAGAATTAATCGACAGTTGCGTTCTATAACCGGGTTATCGTAATTAGAGCGATGTTTTTTGTACCAATTATTTTTTGGCTTAACAATTGCTTAAGTCATCAAGATTCCGACCGACTATTCTTCATTTTGCTTGAGCATTGCACAGAAGCGCGTATGGTTTTGATAGGTTTGTATATTTTCTAAAACGAAAAAAAAGGAAAAGATTCTTAGATAAAAAAGAGTAATTGGGACGATTGCCAAGATGGCTCATGTCCACAGCTGCACTTGTCCATCTATTAAAAAAATAGTTGTCTTTCAAAAAAGATAAGAAAGAAGTCTTGGATGCTGCTTCTTCTTCGTCTTCGAGAAAATCATGTCGAAAAAAAAATGGATGGTACTACTAAGTTTTCATATATGACCTAATCTCGAACATATTTCCTTATTGAAATGTAGAATTTCATTTTTTCAATTATAAGAAAAAAGTATTCGAGTTGGGCGATATGTAATTTTCCTCTAAAACAGCAGTTCATACTGGATTGCAGGTATCTCAATTTGTGATCTGTTTTTTTTACTGAAATATAATAAACATGTGTAATCATGGAAATGCTTTACTATCAGATTTTTCTGTAGGAGTAGTAATGAAGAGGTCTTCAATCTGACACTGGTAAATTAGTAGTTTTCATTACCATCTTGTTTATTTATATTGTGGTGCATAAATTCGTTTTACATCTCGCCATAGAAATCTATAAATCTTGAACACATAAATACTTTTGTTCAACAGCATTGCTGTACTGTGGCAGATAAGATTTACAACATTAGGGGAGTTCAGAATCATGTTTGAAGGCCTGCCTTTTGTCTTGCAGTACATTGTCGCCGAAAACTATATATATATGCGTATGTAGTCGGCTTTCTTTTTTGGGCATTTAATTCTTGCAGTTGGCTGACTTCCATCAAGTATTAACAACCGTGATAGTGATATGCCCGTTATTGATATTCTTTTAGCTTGATACCAGGATTTTTATTGGATTCTTTCGTTTTCTCTTTTGCTAACATAAAAAAGGGTTAGAGGTAATATGAGAGAGAGGCAGACGTGTGTTATTTCTGATATGTTTGGTTGTCTTTTAGAAGTAATCAAACAATTAGATACAGCTGTGTTATTTTATTATTTAATTTTCAATATATCTGAAAATCTCTATTTCTCTCTTTCCCTAAGCTCTAATGTGTAAGAATCCAGTTACTGATTTGATAGAGATGTTGACCAAATTATACCCGGAACTGATGTTATGGCTCGTCAAATTTTAATAAGTGGACGTGGGTCTAATTTTAGGTAAGACTTGCTATTTTTTTCAGAGGCGGAAAATCAATCGGTCGCAAATCTTGTCTTCTCCAGTTGGGTAGCTAGCTTGTGAAACTTTTAGTGCTTGTCTTCATGCTGTAGTTCATTGAACCTACAAGAAGAGAACCCTTTCTATAAACAGTAAGTGTAGAACGGTATAAAAGCCTTAGTTTTGCAATAATAGACTAATGTGTCATTCACATTCCACTACCGCCATTTTCTTTCCGAGTTTATCAGGTCCTAAAGGGGTACGTTGTGGTTTCAATTTCGTGGCACAACCAAGAAGATTGAGACAGAGCCCTTGTTGACGCTGATGTCTGTTAGTTATGAGTGTGGTAATAAACGCGCCTCAGTGTGGTAAAAAAAAAAACGCTTTCTCTCCTTCTAGATTCAAAATTATAGTCCAGTATTTTGTTTCAGGTGGCAGTAAGGGAGCGGCTTATTGCGTTTTGACACACCAGTTCTCGTCTGATCACTGAAGTCAAGCAACGCAACCCCAGCTAGTACTAACATGAGTAGCCGCTTGGGAAAACTGGGTACCGCTAATACCCAACAATCGTCGCATTCGTGTAGTGTCTGTGCTGTCTCTGAATTAGAACTATGCAGTGGAAGCGAAGTGGTGGGGGGCTCTAATGACCTCGTAGTTCAAGGGCCCTGAAACACCAAGGAGACCAATAAAAGGGGGTGGAGGCAATATTTGTTACTGTGATCGATAGCAAACAAGTAGAAGAAGAGGTGTGTGTCCATTTCTGGTCGTTGATTTTTATCTAAGATGCTGGTTGTGAACTGCTATTTATACTGGACCATATAAAAATCGATAGTGCAGTGAGTATGGTCAGTTTTAGGATCTTCATTTCTTAAAATCCGAAAGCTAGTTTCAGAAGATTGAGGGGAAAACGGACTATTTCGGCATCCATTTAATCGGTATTAGTATTAACTGGTTTTAGCAGCAAAAAAATAGTAGTTTTTTTTCCTCTACTCGTTCTGCTTCTGTATATTTTTCTTTGAAAATATAATCGATTCTGTAAAATAACGAGATGACAAAAAAATCGACAAATTACTCCTCAGCCATCATGGTACATTCATTTATAATATAATTTATAACATAAGAGAGATGCAAAGGCGGAGTGAAAGAGTCAGGCAGAGCCGGGCTTCACATATCAGTGCCACCTGCCTCTATTATTCAGATGTCCTTTTCACATTTTTTGTAGTTGACAAATAATATGATCATAATAAACCATCAAAATTTTTGCTGTTCTTCCTCCTCTGCCTCCTGTCGGATAACACTGATTGTTGATCAATAACTAGATGCATAAAAAGTGTAGTGATTTATTATCCAATTTTTTACTCCTCCCTTTCTATATTCCTCATTTGTAGGAACGTGGTGATTAATCTTTTCTTAGTTCCTTCCTCTTAATCCAGCTAAAAAAAAAACTTAAGAAATAGCTTTCAGTAAAATAATTATCGCATTGTTGGTAGTGCACATGTTCTTTTGATGCTCATGCATATGGTCCATAGTTTTAATCTTAAGCTCAGTGGCGGATCCAGGGGTGGATCAGGCAGGGTAAGCACTTCAAAAAAAAAGTGCGCCCTAAATATTTTTTAATATTCAGAATCCTTTAGTATAAATCTAGCTAGCAATTACAATAGGTCCTCTACTGCCCCTTACACAATGTCCTATCTTCAGTAGTTTAGCTGTTGTTGTTGTTTGTTGGTGTTTTAGGACCCTTCAACTACGAAGGTCATTAGGACGTCGTCCACAGCATAGTTCTATGCAGAAACTGCACAGACACTACACTAATGGGACGATTTTCGGGTATTAGCACTACCCAGTTTCCCCAAGCGGCCACCCATGTCAGTTGTTGTTGTTTGTTGGTGTTTAAGGTCCCGTCAACTGCGATGTCATTAGAGACCCGTCCACTGCGTAGTTCTAATGCATAGACTGCACCGACACCACAACAATGTGACGATTATTGGGTATTAGCAGTACCCAGCTTTCCCGAGCGGCCACCCATGTCAGTACTAGTTGGGGTTGCGCTGCTTAACTTCAGTGATCAGACGAGAACTGGTGTGTCCAGCGTAGTTTAGCCAACTGCAGATTGGATTGGCAGTATAGAAATGGGGATAGCATTGCACAAATGCCTCTTCAGTTGCGCCCCACTGAGGCACTGAGGGAGGGGAGCAATTGCTGCATTGCTCCCTCCTCTGGATCCGACTCTGCTTAAACTGTTAGCACACGCTATCCTATTTGATAGGAGGGTCCCAATCAAGTTGAAAGGGAAGTTTTACAGGGCAGTGGTTAGGCTCTCAATGCTATATGGATTAGAGTGTTTGGGGGCAGTGTTTTAAAAACATCAGTTTTTATGAGTTTAAAATTAGGAATAATGATTACGAGAACAATATTTGTGCAAATTTAAATAATTTTCGTTATTGTTGCTGGTTATTAAATATTTGTTGAAATAATTCTAGTAGGAGCCCTGCTTGAAATTTGGCACAACAAAATATTAATAATTTAGATCTTAACGACAGTAGTCTAAATAAGAAGTGAGAAAGCGATTTTCAGCGCCGTGCTTTACTGCCGTGAGTCTGCTGCCAACTAGTTTAATATCGTGATATTTAGTTAACAACACCTGTTTGTGTGCCATATCACTTTCGCTCTCACCCCTCTCCTTCCTGTCTCCCTCCCTCCTCCCCTCTCATGTTCCTCTCTCTTGCTATGGGTGTGTTTGTTGGTGTTTTAGGGCCCTTCAACTACAAGGTCATTAGAGCCCCGTCCACTGTGTAGTTCTGATGCAGGGACTGCACAGACACTACACTAATGCGACGATTTTTGGATACTATCTGTAACCAGTTTTCCCAAGCGGCCACCCATGTCATTACTAACTGGGGTTGCGTTGCTTAACTTCAGTGATCAGACGAGAACTGGTGTGTCCAACGCAACTCGCCGCTCCTTGCTATGGGGATCGGCTTATTGCGTTGGACAGTCAGCGCCTGCTCTAGCATTTATGCCGCCCCGGACAAAGGACAAATTGCCGCCCCTTGAAACAGCGCACTGTTCTCACCCTTAAAACCAAAATGGCGCCCCGGACTAATCCTCGGGTTGCCGCCCCCCCCTTAGAGCGTGCCCTGTGGACACACCAGACCAGTTCTTGTCAGATCACTGAAATTAAGCAACGCAACCCTAATGAGTGCTGACATGTGTGGCCGCTTGGGAAAACTGAGTACCGCTAATACCCACAAATCGTCGCATTAGTGTAGCTTTTGAGCGGTCTCTTCATTAAACTACGCAGTGGACAGGGCTCTAATGACCTTGTAGTTGAAGGGGCCCTAAAAATACCAACGAACAATCCTTCCTATGTCTCTCTACTCTCCCTCTTCTCTCTCCTACCCCTATGTCTCTCCTTCCTGTCTCTCTCCTCCTCCTATTCCCCTCACCTACGATTGATGCACGTTCTCCCTTCCGTTTCCGAAAATACTATTTGTTGGATATCATATTATTGGTCAGGAAATACGGGATGCCGAGATCGAACCTGTGGTCGTGAGGTTAACGGTGAAACGCTCTCTTAATTGAAGTATCGAGGGACTGGTTTAGGCTAAACGAAGCTTGTCATTTTCGTGTCGGAATTGATTTAGAGATAAAAATTCATTCGTGTGTTGATTATTTATTAATACGATGATGCGGTGGATTAATTAGTTGCCTAATAAAATTATCTCTGTCATTCTTTTGTTGGTGCTAATACTTTTATTATGAATATTGCCAAGCCATGCGTTTAGGGATGTGTGTAATTATCATAGCATTTCATATCATCTTCATGAATAACTCCTGAATTTCATGAATTTAATTCATGCAGTTTATTAGTATTGTTAAGCAATTTTTTTTTTCGTGCACTTTTATTTCGGTAGTTTAGCTATCCTAGCGTGTTTACCTCTTCAATGACTCCGGGTTCGAACTTCAGTCCGAACAAGGTTGGTTTTTTGTTACGCACCATGTGGTGTGCCACGAAACGCTGTCTCCGCCCGTTTTTTTTTCACATGATAGTCTTGGTTTATTGACATCTTGTTCGTATTGCCACCTAAAACCTACGCTTCTACGTAGAAAAATTAATTTAGCTAACTAACAGGTGTGCGGGACACAGAAAACCATTTCCGACCTTTCTGCTTTCTCCTCATCTCAGCGGTTTAGAGATAACGTCTTTGATTCGTGAGTCCGTGGGTGCAGGTTTGATTCTAGCCGAGGTTGCTGACTTTTTTCTGGTGAAGTGAAGCTGTTGTCCCATGTGAATGTTTGCTGGATGCAAGTCAGCCCTGTAGCACTTAGAATCTGCAGTATCACCCTGACTTGTAGACTCGCACAACGTTTGCCAACCTCCAGGAGGAAGAAACGATGGCACTGTCTAATTAAAAGCAACTCCTAACCCTTTTCCCGCCTATGGCAGGCTCGGGTACTCATCTTGTCCCTCTGAATGAACACAAGGGCGATATATTGGTCATAGTTTTTTCTGCAACCGGTTGTCGGCTAAAGCTGCACCCCTACGCTTATTTATCGTCGGTCTAGTGTTCGTTGGGGAATGCTACCGACGCCTGGAGGCGAGCTCCTACACCTGGAAATTTTACCTCATCTACCCGTTGCATAATAGAGAGGGTTCTTTGACGTGCAAGTGCCATCGTACACCCACACGGGACCTCGGTTTTACTTCTCATCCGAAAGAAGGCACATTCGCGGCCTCTCTCTCTCTCGCCCGAAAGAAGCCGACCCACCTTGGTCCAGTATCGAACCTAGAACTACTGACGCAGTTGCCGAGCGTGCTAACCACTACGCCTTTTTTAAAAAAGTTTCCACCAAATAGTAGCTGACAGTCCCAGAAAGTCTTTATAGAATAAATGGAGAAATGTTATCAGGGCCCAGAGCCTTATGGACCACTAATTTATTAAAACGCTGCTGAATTCTCTCTTTTGTGAGGCCAACCTCCGTCATCTTCCCTTGCTAGTCCCTATCTGACACTGGTGGATATAATCATCCCTACTATTTGCAGATGAATCATTAAAAATATTTGCTGCTATAAGGCTGTCGTTACCCAAGTTTCTTGACCCATCCTTAATAGCTGTAGTCCTGTAACCCCCTTTCTGCACTTTTGTAGGTACCCCCAGAATGCCTTTGGATTGTTCTTGAGCCTTTCCCCCAAAATATTCTTATGGAAATTCTTGTAGGTCTTTTTAATCAGTACTTTTGCTCTTTTCCTGGCTGCCTTAAGAGCGACCTCACTATCTGCATCGTGCCCCCTCCTAAATATATTTCTGACACTTCTCTGCTTATGGGGTATACCAGTCTGGAAAACCATTGTTCCTCTTCTTCTTAGTAGGGACCGCCTGTCTTGTGTACCCTCTTCTATAAGTGCTAAGAATCGTTGCCAAGATTCTTCAACGCTGCAAGCATTGGCGGTGACCTGACAATCATTCAACTGGGTTTCTAAATATGACCCAAACTCCCAGTCAGCTCTTTGAAATTGATAAGTATCCCTACAAGCTGTACAATATCTAGGTAGCCTTCTCAATATCTCAACCCTAACCCCAACATGGTCACTAATCCCCTTAACACTTTACATCCTTAACAGGCCTAGGCACATTAGTAAAAACTAGGTCTAAAATTCCTCCCTTCTCATGAGTTGGAATGGTCACAACCTGCTCTAATCCGGTATAACAGGGGAGCGGCGAGTTGCGTTGGACACACCAGTTCTCGTCTGATCACTGAAGTTAAGCAACGCAAGTCCAGTTAGTACTGACATGGGTGGTCGCTCGGGAAAGCTGGGTACTGCTAATACCCAATAATCGTCGCATTAGTCTAGTGTCTGTGCAGTATACGCATTTGAACTATACAGTGGACGGGTCTCTAATGACCTCGTAGTTGACGGGACCTTAAACCCCAACAAACAAACAACAAACCGGTATAACAGAGCTGCTCCAAGAAAGAATTCAGAGCACCCGAAAGACTGGAATTTGAAGCAGGCTGCATGCTGCCCCACCTCGCCCCTGGAAGATTGGGTTGGGACCTCCTTCCTATGATTGAGAAGCTCCAAAGAGTGTGCCAATCTCAACAAAGGGTTGGGATCATTTCCTGGTGGACGGTAGAAAACAATCACATAGGTCCCCCCCCCCGCTGAGCATGTGCCCCCATCAGGACACATGAGCGATCTGTTGGACGGCATTTTGACGTGACCGGTCGCCGTCCTAATGCTGCAACCCCTATGCTTATTTAGGGTCGGCCAATTTTCTTCGTTGGAGCACTTTATTCTTCACCAACATCAGGGAGCGAGCTCCGACAACTGGAACGGTCTCCATGTTGTAAGGATTCTTTAGTTCCCGTTCGGGATGAATGGCGCCTCTTTCTCAGTCCTGCGGGGTTAAATTTGGATCCACTGACGCATTAGTCTGATATTGATATTTTTGTCCTAATTCAGCTTAGGACCTTGTTGACAGGCCCCATTTTTTTGTGTGTGTGGCAAGCACTTCTTTTGATCTACAAAATTAAGGTCTATTTTTGGAAGTTGGGAATTTTGAAAGCGGTGCCGGAAGCAGTGTTGACATGTTGAAATAAGATTGTATTAATAACTATATTAAATGGGAAGAAGGAGGAGGAATAGCGATCTTCCGCTATCAATCTCTTATCTGTTGTGAACTATTGAATAGGTGTTGATGACGTCGGTTGCCCACGGGCCTGTTTATTCATCAAATTTGTCGTCGTGGCAGAGGAGAGAACTGGATAGGAGAGAGAGAGAGAAAATAGAGCAGGGAGTATTTGCATGAGTGTGGAAAGTAAAGAAAAATCACGGTTGGATTTCAAGAAAATTGGATACCTCTGACATTTCTGCAATGAAATGTGAGCCCATCGAAAAGGAAAAAGAGGGGGGGGGGGGCTGATTCCAATTGAAATTTGAAGAAGATTGACATGGGAGTGATCAAGGATCGATTTCAACAGCCTCCTTCTTAGCTGTCAAACTGGTTAAGATCAAAGCCAGCAACTACTAACCTTTTCCCCACGTATGACAGGCTCGGGTACCCATCTTTGTCCCTCTGGATGGACACATGGACGACCTGTTCGACTATACTTTTACGCAGCCGGCTGCCGACCACAGCTGCAACCCCTATATTCATATATCGAAGACCTACCATTCGTTGGGGCACTCCACGGACGCCATGGGGCAAGCTCCTACATCTGGCAATTTTGCCTCATCTACCCGTTGCAAAGCAAAGAGGGTTCTTTTCCGTGCAAATGACGTCGTACACAACACGGGGATCATCTGACGGAAGACGCACTAGCTACCTCTTTCTCTCTCTGGCCCAAAAGGAGCCAACACACCTCGATCCAGTATCGAACCTGGACCAACCACTGCCACAGTACCCGAACACGCTATCTTCTCCTGCACCACCGAGCTGGGTCCAGCTCAGCCTTAGAGTATTAGCTCTCTCCTTACCTATGTTTCCTTCCTCTCTTCCCATCGTTCCCTTCTCTTATCTTTCTTTCCTCTCACTCTCCACATCTCTCTTTTCTCTCCTCATCTCTTTCTTTTCTCTCTCTCCTATCCCTTATTCTTTTCTCTCACCTTACTCTCCTCATCTCTTTCTTTTCTCTCACTCTCCTTATCCCTCTTTTCTCTCCTCTCACTCGCCTCATCTATTTTCTCTCACTCTCCTCATCCTTCTTTCTTTTCTCTCCCGTTACTCGCCTCATCTCTCTTGCTTTTCTCTCCACTCACTCCTCAGCTCTTTATTTTCTCTCTCTCCTCATCCCTCTTTCTTTTCTCTCCCCTCACTCCTCATCCCTCTTCCTTTTCTCTCCTCTCACTCTCCTCATCTCTTTCTTTTCTCTCCTCACTCTCTCCTTCTTTCTCCTTTCTTTCTTACCTCTCTTCCCTTTCATTATCCTGACCTCTCTCCTTTTTCTGTCATTTTCCCCCTCCTCTTATCTCTCCCTTCCCTCTCGACTCACTCCTTTCACATTCTTCCCTCACCCTTTTCTCTCACTACCCTCACCTCTCTACTTCTTTTCTCTTTGAATCTCTCCCTCTCCTGTTTCTTTCCTTTCTCCTCTCTCTCTCTCTTTCCCGGAAGACAACCCCTCGTTTAGAATCAAACCTGAATTCAGTAACTCACGAGACAGATCTGCTCTACCTCTGAATACGGGGAGGGGGGGAGGGGTTGAAAATATCAAGCATATACGGCAGTAATTTCTGAACGAGCCTTACAATTTCGGGAGAGCAACTGCAGCATCATTTAGATATTCCGGTTGAAAGCAGTTTTCTTTCATGAAGATGACTGCGGTAGGATGCTAGAGGGCGCTAACGTTTGCTACTTCTCTTTAGCATCATTCATTCTGGTTTTGTGTATGTTGTGTCGATAGCAAGCAGTCGGTTAGTTTTATAAGTGGCGAGATATCTCGAGAGAGAGAGAGAGAGAGACAAAAAGAGAGTAAAAACACACACACACATATATAACTATGTCGGTTGGAGCGCTCGAGATGCGATCACATACTTATCTGAGAGGAGACCCTACCATACGGGGGGAGGGGGATGTAAGGTATGTGCTAGTGTAAGTTAGCAGTGTGTTAGTGGCAGCGGCCGCTGTAAACGTAGAAACAGTGCTATTGATGTGCTCCGTGTGTTGTGTTTGACGCTCACAGCCACCGGTTCTCATCCTGATGCTGCTACTGCTGCGTACGTTGTAGTGTCGTTTCCATTTGCAGTGTCGCATTCTTGATCTTTTAAGACGTTAAACTTCTTCTTCATCATCATCTTCTACTCAACGAGCAGACTTAAGAACAACAACAACAACATAAAGATTAGAAAGGCGGCCCTTTTTTTAAATCGGTTATCGGACAAGACTCATCTTATCCCTTCTGTTTCAATTTTTTGCTACTCTAACAGGATTCTGTGGTTAGAAAAAAAATCTGTTAATTTTTTTCTGGATAGAGTTATAATTTGGACTACTTTACAAGTGTGTTTGTGTGTGTCGAAAAAATAAGGAGGAGGAGGAGGGTAGCGAGATGTGTCTCCTTTAAAAGTCTGTTTTACCTCATTGCTCAACCCTTTACTTCATTCTTGTTCATCGTGCAGAGTTTTTTTTTGACAATACCACTTCCCTATTCCCCTAATACTTCCTGGTCATTCTACCTTCTATCCCTCTCTTCCCTACCCTTTCACTTCCGCGTCTAAAGTTAACAAGATGCAGTGCCGCAGTAATAATATTATGTCAGTGATGTTGTTGACTGTAGGTTGGGATCGACGCCATCAACAGCAACAACAATTCTACACTCACCACCAAATATTTTCTACAATTTTGGACAGAAAAGGTGAAAGAACCCAGAATTAGTGGCTGTGATTTTGGTTTTTTTTTTTGACCAGCGTCCTCCCGCTCCGTCATAATACTTAAGAAATATATATCTATTCTTATATATAAATAAATCCCAGTTCTTCCTCTTCAGCCTGCCCGACCGTCCCCTTGCTCTTCTTCCACTTTCTCAAAACTCTAGTCGTACGGTTTTCGACAACTACAAAGACTTTCTCTTATCCCCCTTTCTCTCCTCTGAAACCCCCTTCGCCGAAACTTTAAATATTTATTACTGTGAATAAATAAAATCTTGTGTGCGTATCAAAGAGACGTCCAGTGCCAAACAGTCACAATGTCAACTATGGTACCGCTGCTTCAGAGTGATAGCAAGCAGAGTCAGGAATTGGTGGACGGTAAGAAAGTCTCTTAATCTTTCGACCCTTTTACGTGATTTCCTTTTCCCATCCTCTACTCCGTCATCCTCCTCAACTCGCTTTATTGTCTCATTTTATATCTCGCCTGAAATTCTGGCCGACGATACTGGTAGTTACTTTCTTTTAAAGGTGGTTCCAAGTGGAAGGGGGTTGGGGCCCTTAGGGTGGGCGGGTTGATTCGTGGACGGGCAGATGATATCGTATTCCTCTTCCTCCCACCACACACATGTTTCCTACCTGATGAGAAAGGTCACTCTCTATGAAGGTTTGCCCACTTAGAGAGTAAACCACCGACCACAGCCAGACGTGAACCTGTGCACTCTGAATTCCAAGAGAGTTAGTAAGACATCCCAACAGTTATTTACCGATACCAGGAGAGGTAAGACAAGCCCTTGTGCACATAAGAATTGTTTTTTTGCTAATATGCACATCTCCGCGTAGAAGATTGAGGTTAGTCGTTTGGTCACCAAAATCGGAAAAAGGAGCCACACCAAGGAACGAACCTGCGCAACAAACACATTTCAAATTCGTCTACCTAAAAACCCTCAGACAGGCGAGAAGTAAGAGGAGAGGGAGAGATAGGAATAGCGGCTATTGTCTCAGGTTTGAAAATAAAACCTGGCGCTGCTTCCTACTGCATCCGCATGTGAGGTTGAACATGTCATTACCCCTTTACGCAGGAATGTGCAAAAAAAAAATAATAATTGTTGATATAAAGGTAGTTTGTGTCGCCCCCTGGTGTCGGTAAATAGTCCCCTTATCCCCTTAAATTCACTCTGATGGTCAACATACTTACTCGCGTCTCTTGTCAATTTCCATTTCTAATCAGTTGTTTGTTCTAAGGTTACTTGTTGTGCGGAGGGTTTGGTTTCGTTTCCGGACCTCATACTGGTCAATTGTCCATTGTTTGCTCAGGAAATTTCCGGTTGAATCTCTACGAAAATCCATTTTCTTCTGTTTTTCTCGCTTGTTCCGTTCATGCTTGACTAGTTATTTGTACTGTACTTTATTTTCTGATCCATTGCTGCTGTCGTGTAATACCTTGATTCAGAATCCTCTCTTTTTATTTGAGCAGTTTGACTCATTTGTAAAATCTCATATTTACCTCGAGAATGCAAAGAAACGACGGTTCGATCCTATCTCAGGCTTAATCCTCATTAACTTGACTCAGGAAGGCAAATGAATCCCAGAGAAATACATCGTCCGTCAGAAAGCTCCTTGAATTTTCGTGCAGTTTCTTTCTTTTCAGGCTCTGCCAAATGAGAAGGTAACACTTCAGGTTTCCAGACCCAAGGTCCGATTTGATTGTTAATTGAAAGCATACTTATCTCTAGCTAATAGTTGCGCAGGTTTTTATCCTGACTGATGAGGGCCGGTGATTTCTGTCGTTGAACAACTAAAGACATCCATGGTTTCCAGCCAAAAATAAAGTCGGTGGTTCATGTACTTGCGTGCGTGTCCACTTGAGCTCGTGACCACAGGTTTAATTCTACCTCAGACTGCTGGTGGTTTCTTTCAGGTTACAGGCGAGATAAGTCAAAAGCGTTCCTTTTTCAGTGGGCTGGAAGCAAAGTAAAGCCGTGATCCCGTGTGATGTGTCTGCGATGCAAACTGCATATCAAATAGGCCTTTCTTGAACAAAGGGAGGAAAAATACGCGTAAATCGGTAAAAATTCCAAGGCGTAGGACCTCGCTTTGCTACAGGCGTCGGTAAATAACCTATCTACCGATGTTAAATAACCAATTAAACCAACCCGAATCCTATCATATGGATCTATACAATGTCACCATCGCAGACCGGAAAGGACATTGTAGGAGTTCGGAAGATTTGGAACCCTTTTTTTATTAGGCGATGTCATCTGCATGCCAATGAACCTTTTAATTCTCTGCTATGCAGAAAAAGTGGCGTTGTGTAGGACGGTAAAAATTTACAGAATAGGTTTTAGTTCACCCTCCCTCCTTCTCTCCTCTCTTGCCACTCCCTCATCTGTTGAATCCCTCATGCCTGTTTAGTACTGAGGACACACGGGCAGGTCGTGGGACGATTGTTTTACTCAGGAGGCTGCCAACTTAATGTCACAATCGCTGTTTATTTAACGTCGACGTATCATCCTTCTGGGAGCAATTTCTTTTACCTACGGCTAGTGGAGGAGAGGAATTAAGCATTTACACGTGAGGATTTAGCCACGAAAACACTGTGCAGACACTCTTATGCGGCAGTTGCAGACCATACTTCCTCAACAGAAAAACGAAAAACCGAACTTGATATTTTCCTCCACATTTGGGACTCCCAGACCGAAATTCCAACCATGGACTCAGGAGTCAAGCTCGTACTTCATTGAGTCACTATTATCTTCCTTGATGTGTTTGCATGTGCCATCTGCGACCCTTAACTGTTTACTGAACACAGTGCGTTTTTAGACTTGAGAGTAGTGCTTGATAATAATTTAGTATCTTATAATTTTAGCAGGTGGTGGTGATACTGATAATCATACTCACCTATATTTTTCAAAAATCATTGAACTTTCAACCCCTTTCAGGAGGAAAGGAGCAGACAAAATGATGACCTGTTAATCCCAGAGTTATGTCTGACACTAGATAATTAAAAACATCCTTTGATGAATATTCCTCGTTAATATGACCTGATCTCAGACTTGAGGTGGAGGAGAAGGGGGAAGAGGAGGAGGAAGAAGAGAATTGTCTTTGCGCAATGTTTTAAGTCGACGTAAAACTCACATTAAGCTCCAAAAATAAGGTCTATGAAAAGGCTTTGGTGTGACTTACTAGCAATTAAACCTTGTATTTCATTCATCATACCATTTATAGGAGATTTTCCCTATTTTGGCGGAAATGATGTCGAGGAGGAGTGAGGATCGCCTAAGATTTAGTTGACAAAAGACTGCACAATTATGTAGCAAGGATAATGATATGAGGACAAGAGTTTGTGTTAGCATACAAAATGAGAGTCCTCTTCTTCTTGTCCTTTAGATTTTCTTTTCTTGAACGACTTCATGTTGTTGCTCTTTTGTTTTTATAAGACACAGCTTGTTGACTGAATGTGTGGATGTTTGCCAGTATGTATGCTATAAGCAAGTGGAGGAGGAGGAAGGGGTTTAAAGAGATGGAGAGAGAGAGAGGGTTTTGTCTTTTCCTCCTGCCTCTTCCCTGAAAATGTGGCATTTACATCCGTGGCTTTATCTCGCCGGTGGTCGTCATGGTAACGTCGGTGGCTAATCTTTTTCACTGGTGTATGGTGTGTGTGTGTCTGCATTGCCGATTTTCAACCGACGCCACCATCAAATTTGGAAACTTCCTGTTCTGGAATCGAATTTTTGGAGTACTATTACTCTGTCTGACTCTTCTCCTCCTCCGATCCTCTGACATTACGTGTTCCGTCTTGCAATCTCTTGATTTGCAGCATCCGTTTTGTTCTTCACCTGTAATTAATGACAAATTAATGAGTCTAGTGTCTTATATTCAAAGTTAAAGTGTCCTAGAGAATGTGCCCTCCTTATTATTCACTTCTCAATCTCTAGGATGTTGTTTTTCTGTTCGCTTGCTCTCTGTTCAAGAGATACTTTTTGTCTTCTTCCATTTTTCCTTAAGATTAATGAGTACGTACTGCATTTGAGTACGTTTGAGCGCCCTCTGTTGACGACCTCATTTTCATGGTGATGGAGGAAAGATTTCTTCTCCATTGTCAGCTTTTTTTTCTTCTTGCCACTCCTTATATCCCTTTCTTCTTCTTCTTTCGTATAATGTCCATCTAGATGAATACAGCCATTATTAGTATTTGTTTCGGGAGTGAACTTACAGAGATTACGACAGTATTCTTCCTCTTAAGAAGTTTGAGTTCCTGGTAGACCGGTTAGATCCTGTGACGATTTCTTTAAGGCTTCTGATAACAAGAGAGAAATGAAAAAAAAAAAATATGTCGCCTAGGAAATAAAGCCATGATGGCGAAGAGTTTCACTTACATGCACATACAGAGTCAAAATTTCTAGGAATCTGAGCTAGATCCTCGCGGATTTATTGCGTTGGACACGCCAATTCTCGTCTGGTCACTGAAGTTAAGCAACGCAATCCCAGCTAGTACTAGCATGGGTGACCGCTTGGGAACACTGAGTCCTGCTAATACCAAAAAATCGTCTAAACAGCGTAGTGACTGTGCAGACTCTGCATTAGGACTACTGTGGCCGAGGCTCTAATGACCTTCAAAGTGAAGAAGCCATTTTTCTCAACAATAGTTCATCATCATTATACCCTTATGCCGCCTGGGGCAGGGTCAGGTCTGCGGGTTCTAACCCTCCACTCCCGCCTATCTCACACTACAATATTCTTACGGACAACCTGCTCCCACGTCTGCTTCGGTCTCCCCCTGTCCCGGGTACTCAGCATTAGTTAGGAACGCGAATTAGATGCGAAAATGACTGTCGTAGCACCGTGGGCAAGTATGTGTACACGATGGTTCAATTTCACAATGTCTTTGGGGTAAGCGCTCTGCATTGTTTGTAAGTATGCAAAGGAGAAGAAAGCATGTATAGGCTGGTTTTTTTTCAAAGGAAGGAGCCTTGTTGTGCAGTGGGTTTTTTCGTCCTCAAGTAGGGGTTGTGACGGGGAACAGCTTTTCACTTGGTTCACAGGTAACGTCTAGCAAACGTCAACTGATGTTATTTAGAAAAAAGTTCACTTTATTTAAAAACGGTCGATGCTGAAGCCATATATTCACAGTGAACCTGAAAACTGTGGGACTTAGGGCTTCCGAATCCTTTTGAATTGAGCGAAATAACAAGCATATTTCGCCTCTTAGCATAATTTCTACAATTTGAATTTATTTCCCTTCATACCTAAAGGACCATTTTCTATGGTTTTTATTATGAAAAATATTGTAGGAAATCCATCTCATCTACATCTGTAAGTATTCGATATCTCGTATAATTGAATCGGTTACTTTTGTCTGTAATTCTTTTATCTGGATTTTATTCTTGCAGTGGTAGACTATGATGGAAATAAAATGGCTTACCCGTATTTTAATCACCTTTTTTTGAGTTCTTATCGGTTTTATTGGGAAAAGGAACAAGACCTTTTAATACTTGTAGTTTGGGTTCCTTCTCTCGACATGCTATCAGTATGGCGGCCATGTCTTCTTTTAGACTGTTGTCCCTCCTTTTTTGTTGCTTATCGAGATAGCGTGTATGAGACGACACATTTCTCAAATGAATTCATCGGAATACACTATGTACTTGTCTGTGCGTTAATCGAATTGATGTAGAGAAACAGGCGGAAAATTAAGCAGAAATGGACTTGATATCGTTTTCAACGATGTTGTCGTTAGGGTCTGAACGCATCGAGATTCTTAATTGTTCTTAACCTAAGGGTCACTCACCATTTTCGTAAGATATGCTAAGCTGTTTGCTAAGTCTCACTCCAATCAATACTCGTCATTATTAATGTGTTAGAGTTAAAGTCATCCGTTGAAAAAGACTTTTTAAATTCTTTAAAAATAATTTAATTTTAAATCTTTTCCCTTTTCTTCGTGGACATAATATATGAACAGCCCCCCCCCAACATTAATCAGAATACGGCGCGTGCTCGATTCGTGTTCTACACTCGGTCGTTCTACAACGCCGTCCGCCATACTGCATTTGAATATAAGCCGGTTGGAATCAACTGACTACTTTCCAAGGAGATAGAAAGAGGTTATGTATTTTTAACTTAATTGATCTAATCAATCTAATATAGTATTAGAGAATAATTATGGTCTTCGTTCATTCGAAAAGGAGTTAGTTGAAGACGATTTATCTCTAATGAGCGATGATGAATTGCCCATCACGTTGATTTAATTTTGAAAGTTAACTGAGTGCTAGTTCGCCTTATCGCCGTCGTTCAGATCCTTAGTTGGCGAATATTTATACTAATATATAGGTATTTTACGTATGCAGTTAATTACCAACACCGTTGAACAATTAAATACAGTACAAGTAACTCAGGGTCGGCCCTAGAGTTTGCGGAGCAAGGCAGCAGGCGATAGCGGCGCTCCAGTGCCAAGATTTATGAAGTTGATTGCTTACCAATGCAGTGCTTTAATGTCTTCAAACACAAGTGAAATCAATTCACCAGCGCGGGGCCCAAGGCAGTTGCCTCGGTCGCCTTGCCCTAAGACCGACCTTGCAAGTAAATAACCTAACTATTCATCCTGTTGTTTAACACCTACTATGTCATTTCATTCTCCTGCAGTCCTACAAAATAATATTGTTGATTTGCGTGTGTCCATAAAATCGGTGTCGAACCTATGTTATACCACGTTTGCAGCAAACTTTTCGTGTTACCCATGTTTCTAATTACCTGAGCTTTATTACTGCTTGGAATTATCGGTACTTTCAAGTTCAAGGACCCCAGTTTGACAAAAAAATCTATGCTGTTGTCCTGTCTACCAGCCTTCATTAATGCGCTATGTTTACCACAGCACCTTTAATGGTTTAGTTCTGGTATAGCAAAGCTGTCGTCAAGAGTTTTCCAGGTGCAAAATTAATTGCAGTTCTCACCGACTTCCACACCTGAACATTTTGAAGTGAGACAACACATCCAGTGTGTTTCAATCGGTAAAATGTCAGAGGTCAGTGTTAGTAGTGCTTTCTTTAAAAGAAACCCCGAGTTTACTTTTTATTTTTAAACCTCTTCGGTGCTTTCTTCTATTTTCATAAGTTCATTATCGTATTAATAGCGTAATTTAATCCTTAAGTCCAAAGTTAATTATTTCAGGTTACGGCGCTTTCGACGTGTGCCGCCATGAATTCTGAGTAGAATTTGTAATTTCATTTCCGTCATTTGCGTAATGAACGATTTGTTATTATTACTCAAGCGTTTTTCGTTGTAACTATTTGCTGCATGAAGTCAGATGGGTTTTGCTGTATATATTACCATTAATTCCTAATTAATAATGTATTTTTTGCATAAGGATGGATGTCATTACTAGTGCATTTAGACACGGAAATACAGTACTGCAGCCATCTCAATTATGCGGCCCGCGATAGTCTATCGTGCGGCCCGCGGAGATTCTTGAGAATGATGGGTACATTACAGAGTAAACGTATGGCACATTAAAAGTGTATTAAATCGTAGAGAAAAGGTTACTGTATTCAGGGCCGGCGTGATGGATGTGCGAACTGTGCGACGGCGCAGGGCCCTGTCTGGGGCCAGGTGATCTAGGTCCGCCTCCAACTTTGCACCGAGTGGCCCGAGTGAAACCGGTACCTTACGGTGTGGAGTGTGTAGGCCTACGATGTCACTTGCAAGTAAAAGAACCGTCTGTGACGCAACGAGTAGATCAGGCAAGATTCCCAGGTGTAGAAGCTCGCTCCTGGCGTCGGTGGAGTGCCCCGACGAACAGTAGGCCGACGATAAATAAGCATAGGGGTTGCAGGTTAGGTTGGTAGTCGGTTGCGTAAAAAATATCGTGCCACAGATCGCCCAAGTGTCCATCGAGACGGACAGTGATGGGTACCCGACCCTGCCATAGGGGGGTAAAGGATTAGTAGTTGCTCGACATTCTTTAAAGCAGCATAGATTTTTGGCAATCAAACACGTTAAAGGCATATTAATATAAGGTCTTTGCATATAATGCTCTACATTTGAGTGACAGGGATAGCCCGAGGACCACTAACCACTACGCTACCGAGGCGGTAGAGCGGCGATTTGCGTTGGACACACCAGTTCTCGTCTGATCACTGAAGTTAAGCAGCGCAACCTCAGCTAGTACTGATATGGGTGGCCGCTTGGGAAAACTGGGTACTGCTGATACCCAAAAATCGTAAAAATCGTGTAGTGTCTGTGCAGTCTCTGCATAAGAACTGCTGTGGACGGGGCTCTAATGACCTTGTAGCTGAAGGGCCCTAAAACACAAACAAACAACCGAGGCGGTGGCGTAGTGGCAACTGCGTCAGTAGTTCTAAAGGCCGCCACACACGATCAGTTTGGTGTGTCAATTCGGTGTGCACACACCAAACTGATGTGTGTGTGCAAAAAACGTTTTTGCTCACACCAAAAATTTTAACTGACGGTGTGAAGAAATGTTATCACATCGGTGTGTCAATTCGGACTGACGTCAATCCGAATTGAGCGTGTGTGGGGTTGCTCACATCAAATGCTCATTTTTTTTGTTCTGCGCATGCCCAAACATGGATAAACGTCATCATTAAAAAATGCACCATGGTAACGGTAGAATTCCTGGTTGATGCGGACAATCAAATGACATCGCATGACGTTTAACGAAAAGGAACTTAAGTACGTGACACACCAAACTGGTCGTTTGTGGGCAATTCATTCCTTCACACCAAATTGAACACATCGATGTGCACACACCGAACTGACACACCAAACTGATCGTGTGTGGCGGGCTTAAGTTCAACCGAGGTGGGTTGACTTCTTTCGGGCGAGAGAGAGGCCGCGAGTGCGCCTTCTTGCAGATGAGAAGTAAAACCGAGGTCCCGTGTTGGTGTACGATGTCAATTGCAGGTAAACGAACCCTCTGTAGTACGCAACGGGTTGATGAGGCAAAATTTCCATGTGTAGGAGCCCGCCCCTTGGCGTCGGTGGAATTCCCCAAACAGTAAACAGTAGACCGACGGCAAATAAGCATAGGGGTTGCAGCTTTGGTCGGCAACCAGCTGCGGAAAAACAATGACCAATATATCGGGGACCGATGACCAATGGGTACCCGACCCTGCCATAGGTGGGAAAAGGGTTAGGAGTTGGAGTTGCTATTTGAGTGACAGGGAGGTCATTTTTATTGATCGTAACGTTATCTTTTAATTGACGGACATAGACCTTTAGTGGGACGTTTGTATCTCTGTAATCTGTTTAGTTTTCTCACATTCCTTTCGTTTTCACCTTGGCGTCCACCACCATTTTCCTGAATTTTCGAGAAAAATTGGATCCGCACCTGATTGATAACAATTGCCAACCAGACGCTGTGAACTACTGATAAGCGGATATAAAATTGATAGCGGAGGAAAAGAGACACGGAAACAACACATTTGTCTCCACAGCTTTCTTCCTTCTGAGAAACCGGGAGATATTTGATGTTATTTAATACTAGCGTTTTGTCGCAGTGTCTACAACAGACGTTTCTTCAGTGGTGGTGGTCACATGTGGTCTTTGACTATTTTCAGACATATGAAATCGTCTACAAGTTTTCTGAAAGATGACGCACAGGCCCGGCTCGTGAATTTCAGGCGCCCTAGGCAAGTGGGTCCATCGCCGCTGCCCGCCCCCATTAAATTTAATGCAGTTCTAAATTGTTCGAGCGTCCGTGACGCCCTTGGCATTTGTCCCATTGCCAAATGCATTGCTATGACTCTGCAACAAGGCGCCTCGAGAAAGCCAAGATTTAGAAAAGGCTCCACCAAGTTTGGGAACCTCAGGACTATGAACATTTGAACTGACCGATAGACTGCATGGCAAGGAAGTACCTCTGAAATGTACCACCCTAGGCAGCCGCCTAGGTTTGCCTGACGCGTCTGTTGATGGACATCGAATCGATTCACAGAAAGACCATTTCAGATGGGTCTTCGTCAATTTGGCGTATGGCAATTTGGCGAACATACCGATCTCTTGGGTGCTCAAATTTGTTCAAAATTGCAACGGTCACAACATCATATTTCCACAGTCACAACAACAATCATTGCAAGTTAATAGAACAATGAATGCCTACCATAACTGTGTTATAGGGCCCTAATGACCTTTGAAGTCGATGGGCCCTAAAACACAAACAAACAAACTCAACTGTGTTATACGGGACCGTTGCAATGACTGGTATGACCATGCACGGATCTAGGATG
>JAAFCE010007744.1:5749557-5804806 GCA_013389805.1 Trigoniulus corallinus
TAGCGTCGATAGCATTCCCCAACGAACACTAGACCGACGATAAATAAGCGTAGGGGTGCAGCTTTGGCCGTCAACCGGCTGCAGAAAAAAAAAACTATGACCAATATATCGTCCTATGTCCATTCAGAGGGACAAGATGGGTACCCGACCCTGCCATAGGCGGGAAAAGGGTTAGGAGTTGTTTTTTTGTATTTATGGGCTCACAATTAGGACCCAAAAAAGTCATTCAGATCATGATGGGGGTGTAACGCTTCGTCCCACCATTGTAGGCTCATTTAGAAGTACAGTACATCGTACTTGCCTGTTGAATATAGTGGGCAGGTGGTTCGCCTCCATGCCAAGGTGGTCTGTTGTGCACCTCCCCACCTCCCTCTCTTTGTCTTCATCCCCCCCACACCCATTACGGTGACTTAAAGGAGAAGCGTGCGTAACTCGTGAAGTCGTGGTTGGAGGTCCTATCCTGGTGGAGGTTCGTGACTGTGTTTGCTTCTTTCGTTGGTGTTTTAGGGCCCTTCAACTGCAACGGTCATTTGAGCTTTGTCCTCTGCGTAGTTCTAATGCAGAGTTCGCACAGACGACGATTTTTGGGTATTAGCAGCCCTCAGTGTTCCCAAGCGGTGAGAACTGGTTTGCCCAACTCAATACAGCCGCTATTCCGTGGTAGGCGTGATACCTGCAGACAAAAAAGCCCTTACTACTTGGAGTAAAGCATATACGTGTAGTCCTGTAAAAATACTTCCAGGTGTAGGAACTCGGCGCCCAGTCGTCGGTGGAGAAAAAGAAGTGACCCAACGAATCAAAGTAGGCCGATGATAAATAAGCAAAATACTGTCCAATAGACCGACCGTACGTATGTCAACGAGATGAGAATGGGCACCCGACCCACCATAGGCAGGAAAAGGGTTATTGATGGTGGTGAGAGGCTGCGTAAATGGATAAATGACAACCCTCTCCTGTTCCCATTTCTCATAAGAACTTAAAGGACCTCTAGTGCGTCTTTCGACGCATCGGAAATGAAAGTGCTGGTATCTTGCGTAGGTGTGCGATATCACCTGCCCAATCACAAACTTTGAACGTCCAAGTCGACTAGACTCAAAATCTGTTGATAAATGAATTTATGTCCGACTTCCGCAGTGGCCGCCGCATATTTTCGGAGTGGAGGTCCTAATGTCTGTAATACACCTACTCCCGTCCCCACTTGCAATTTATGGGTGACGTTTAGTGTTGACCGGATATTACTGATCCATTGGCCGTTACATGTTCTCAGCTTTTCATTATACTCCTTTTTCTACCTGCCCAAAGTCCTTTACCCGTCTCTCAAGAAAGCCATATGAGGCCGAAGGAACTAGTGACCAAGGTTCGATTCCCATTTTCAGTCAGACCAGTTGTCTCTTATTTTGAATAGCAGTATCCAGACACAGCAGTGAAGGAGCGGACAGATATTCTTTCCATGACTAAGGAACGAGCTTTCAGTCTCCTAGTAGTCAGTTGGTGGTAGCGTGTTTGATTTTTGATCGTATGGTACTCAGGTTCGATCCTGGTGGATGGTACTTCAATTGGTCCTTTTAATAGGTGAGAAGTAAAGTCGATTTCTGTGTGTATGCAATATTACATGTGCATCATCATACCCCATCCCGCCTGTCTTAGGGTCGGATCTGCGGGTTCTGGCCCTTCACTCCCGCCTATCGCCCACCGGGCTCCCACTGCAATACTCCATGTATAAGGACCCTTTTTTTTATGCGGAAAATTGGCAACACGCAACACTTAAGCAATTGAGTAGCATCTTAAAAGCATGTCTGCCTCTTGAGCTTGTGAATGCAGCGGAATCGATCCCTGACTGAGGTTAATAGTGTCCTCCTCCTTCTCTTCCTTCACGGGCCCGTTTATTTCTCACTCTTTCTTGTGTCATTTTTATGTAGTTTCAGCAACGCGAGCTCATAATGAAGTTATGTGATTGACGATCGACCACGTCCTATGTGTTTATTTAACCATCGCTTATTTAGGTTCGAGCGCTTTCGTGAAATTCAAATGTTATATGGTGGCCACGCCTATCCCAAAATGGGCATTTATCTTTATTTCGCTTTTAGCCGCTGGTGACGTCATTGTTTTCATCTTTTTTTTTTCCTGATGGAAACTATTGAGACATAATCCATGGTTGTATATCATCGTAGTTGTGATTTTAATTACAAAAAGATGTCCTGGGAGGAGGGAGGAAAATTAGCTTTTGCGATTATTTATGGTTTTTTAAGTATTATAAATATTGAGGGCGAGAGAAAACCAAGATGGCGATGGTATTATAAATTGGCCATTTTGGTTCATAAATCTAAAAATAAATGTAATTTTCGTTAAGTGCATATGTGTGAGAGGGGAAAAAATGACCAGTTATATTTCATAGTGCCTTAAGTTTATTTTGGCAGTTAGGGCCGTTCACATAATCCACCCCTCGAATAACTTACACTGTTGTCTATTTCCAAGGGTTACGTGCCGGACTGGTGAATTTATGATTATAGGTTCAGTCTTGGCCATCCGTGAGGAATGACTTGTTTAGGATGAGAGAGACAAGGATGTTCCAAGTGCACCTTCTATCCGACTGGGGGATGGGCAAGTGAAGCCGGTATTTTATGGGGTGGGGTGCTGTAAACGAGTGTTCCGCATCAGGGTTTTGTTCTCTGAGGTCCGCGAGGTGCCTCGCCTTATTTTCGATGTGCTTACATATCCCTGTATATTCATCACGGAAGGGGTGGTCCGTGATACCAACATTAGGGAGTTTTGTGTTCCCGTTACGGGAATAGAAAATACAGTATTGAATACGGGAAAATTGCAATTCGGTAGAAAACCTAAAAAGAGTTTTAGTTTTGCGTTACGCATAGTGGGGCACGCACAGTGGCGGCACCTACTGGTGAAGGTCCCCAAATCTATCGCCGCCATTTTTTTATACAAGAATGCGGCACGCGCATGCGCGAGAAATTCCCGTATCTGGTTTGTGTACAACGTGAACGAAGTCCTGTTCACGTAGCTCCGGGAAGAAAAAAAAAACGCTTACTTTTCGCGACGCATGCGCAGATGCATTTTCGTCTGCTAACATGCGTTACGGTAAGCGGTTGACGGCAACACAAAACTCTCTTGTGATAACACTGCTGTATTTTATGTACTGTATATACTAGGTAGCGTGCTGTTGTACTATTGCATCTGTGTTTCGAGGTTCGGTCCTGGGCCGTGCTTAGTTTGACTTCTTTCTGGCGAGAGAGAGCTCCAGTGCGCCTTCCATCCTGGATGGGAAGTAAAGTCAATCTTCTACCGTGTGCATGATGTCACTACTGCATGGAAAAGAACTCTTACTTTCGGGTGTAAGAGCTCACCCCTTCTCTGGCATCGATGGAGAAAAAGTGCCCTGACGAATGAAAACAGGGTTATGACAGCAGGCTGCGTCAGTATTCCCTCCAACAGGTCGCTCGTGAATGGGCACCTGACCCTGCATAGGCGGAAAAAGGGTTAATAATAATGATACATACTGCAGACAGTAAGAGTGGCGAATTGCGTTGGACACACCAGTTTTCGTCTGATCACTGAAGTTAAGCAGCGCAGCCCCAGCTAGTACTGACATGGGTGGCCGTTTGGGAAAACTGGGTACTGCTAGTACCCAAAAATCGTCGCATTAGTGTTGTGTCTGTGCAGTCTCTGCATAAGAACTATGCTATGGACGGGGCTGTAATGACCTTTGTAGTTGAAGGGCCCTAAAACACCAACAAACAGCAACAACAGTAGACTGTAATTTAACGTATTTCTTACTGCTATAAAGGCTTGTTATTGATGTATCGGAGAGGAACAATCATCTCGTAACCCCCCCCCCCCCCATTTTTTCAGTTTAGAAATGATTATGATTCAGCCTTTGTTATCCCGTCGCCTAGGACAGAACCTGCAATTAATGAGTTCGAGTCAAGCACGCTTGAAGTTGGGCTATAAGAGAGGCTTGCATTAAGGAAATCAGTGTATTTCCCTGTCTCTCCTTTTCTCTCTCTCCCTCCCCCCCACACGCACATCTTTATTTATAGCTAGTGGTTTTTTGATTAAACCTAAGAAATAATCGATATAAGAAATGGGATTGAAACAAGATGTCGTTTTGAGATTTTCTAAGCGCAATTACAATCTGCTGTATTTTTTTCCCCTCTCTGTGTTTGTTGGTAAAAATGTTGACTAAT
Source organism: Trigoniulus corallinus (assembly GCA_013389805.1). Taxonomy (NCBI): domain Eukaryota; kingdom Metazoa; phylum Arthropoda; class Diplopoda; order Spirobolida; family Trigoniulidae; genus Trigoniulus; species Trigoniulus corallinus. The sequence continues at coordinate 5,753,757 of JAAFCE010007744.1, forward strand.
GGCGACTCGTTTGTATTTGTGTTTTACTCTCTGTATATGTGACAGAGAGAAAGAGTTAATTTTTTATCTTTAATTTACACTATATATATACACTACAACCTGATCGGAGGTGTTTTTTTTTTGTTTCTTGTTTTGGAAGTCCTACTGTTTTACGCTCCATTTGGCAAACGTTCATTATTATCCGTGATTATTGACTATTGAAGTGACAAATAACGTCGAAAGTTTAACACCACCGCCATTAGTGTGTCATAGTGAGACTAGAGTCTTATTTCTTTTAAAGTCTAGCATTTGTTGGGACAATTTGTATTTCCAAAATAGCATCTCCCCCTTCTCTACACGCACTTCACCCTAGGGCCTACTCCTTTTTCTGTTTCTTCATCTAAATGTACATGTTAGTAGGTCAGGCTTTTCTGTTTTGATGGCTAAATAATTAGTGTACTTCAGCCTTCAGGAGTCCGTGGTTGCAGTGCCGTCTCATTATGGGTCCCTGGGAGAAGCAGTTTGCTGGGGCCCGTACGACGACTATTCGCAGGAATAGGAAGTTTTATTGCAACGTTTTTTGCAAGCGTACGCTACGCTATGAAGACGAATACAGTAGAATCTCGTTATATCGAACCTCAGGGGACAAGGAAAAATAGTTCGATATATCCAAATCCGGAATTATATGTAAAGGTAAAATTTACATCGGGTGGGACCGGCGCTCAAGCTTCGATATAAGCGGGAATAAGCAGGATTTCGATATAAGCGAGTTCGATATATCGAAGTTCTACTGTATTCAACGGCGCAAACGCGAACGCTGCGTTGGTCAAGCAGAGTGTACGTTTTTCAGACGTACCACCAGACGTTTTTCAGACGTACAGTCAGACGCTTGACCCAGAATAAGAAATAGAAAGAAAATAAGTGACGGTGGAGGAGGTCTCTCGGTAGGTGGCGCTCATGTGTGGGCCGTAACTTTCGCTTGCCCGTAACCCAATAATGACAATTACAATTACAATTTTGCGTCCCAAACCCAGTTTCGCCCATGGCGGCTGCCTTCTTCGCCACGCCCTCGTTACGGCCCTGGTATTTCCCACCCAGAAGACGGAAGGAGCGGCAAATTGAGTAGGACACATCGGTTCTCATCTGATTACTGAAGTTGAGCAACGCAACCCCAGGTAGCACTGACTTGGGTGGCCGCTTGGGAAAACTGGGTACTGTTAATACCCAAAAATCATCGCATTAGTGTAGTGTCTGTGCAGTCTCTGTATTAGAACAACGCAATGGACGGGACTGTAATGACCTTGTGGCTGAAGGGCCCTAAAACACCAACAAACAAACAAGCCGGAAGACGGAAGGTGCACTTGAAGCTTCCCTCTTGCCTCTCAGCCGGTACAAGCTGAGCCACCGAGTAAAATATACATGTAGATAGGCAACATTTCCAGGTTAGGGCTTGTAATTCCGCTCCCCCTATCCTAACCCTTTTGTGTCTTAGTCAATAACCTTCAGTGGTCTACCAAGGAATTGTGGGTCAGGACAATATGGGTATATAAATGATGTTAGAGGTGATGACAGCGTTAATGAAATACAATGAAGAGAAATCATTTTTGTACTACCTGTTACCTTTGAAGTTGTCATGTTTATTAAAGGGTTGTGAAGGGGTTGTTTTTTTTTTTAAACCTATTTTTTAAAGTAAATACATGTTTTTTTGACGATGATGTAAATTACATTTCTATAAAAAGACGAGTTAATCTTTTCGTTGTTGTCGCTCTCTCTCTTTCTATTCAAATTGAGCGTATGACCCATGAATAATATGTGCTCTTTTTTGACACCTTTTGCATAATGTTATCGCTGCTGTTCAAATATTCATGTTCGTAGTAGGCATTTACATAAATGTGTGTGCGCGAATTGACAAACATCGAGCAAAATGCATATTTCTAGCTAAATATTAGATGTAAATATGCACGCTTGATGTCAAATAGACGTAAATTCTCCCCACCAAAAAAGTAAAAGGAGTGCAAATTGGGAACAAATCAATATTTTGAATGTTTCTCATCCCATTAACTGTAGTTGTTAGCGCGCAAACACACACACATGTTGTCAGCCGCTTTAAGTTAACGATAACTGATTAAATAATTTTTTTTTCCTGATAGGAGTTTCAGGCAGTTGTTATATAAACTTATATGGTGCAACTATCTCAGAATCTGTCATGATAACGTGGATATTATCATGTCAAGTGTCAGTTTGTGGTAGTGACATCGTTTAAATTGTTAGATTACAATCTACTGACCTCTTTGTAATTAGTAAAAGTGAGAGATACTCTTTTGTTAACTGCGATCAGTCACACGATGATATTTCACCACAATTTAAAGGTTTGGTCTAATACTTGGTTTTACTCCACTTAACCAGTTAACATTTGTTTATTTATTGCATCAATTCCAACTGATGACTTACATACCGGCACCCGGAACTAGGAAAGGACAAACTCACCCACGCGTCTAAAACTCTCCCATCTTCTGCAAATGACTCTAGAGCAGATAGCTCAAAGCGAAGTAACTCTTAACCCTTTTCCCCGCCCATGGCAGGGTCGGGTACCCATCTTGTTCCCCTGAATGGACACAAAGGTGATCTGTTGGACAGCGTTTTTCCACAGCCAATTACTGACCAAAGCTGCAACCCCCTACGCTTATTTAATATCGGTCTACTGTTGGCTGGGGCACTCCACCGAGGTCAGTAGACGAGCTCTACCACCTGGAAATGGTGCCTCGTCTACCCGTTGCATAGTAGAGAGGGTTCTTTTACGTTCAAATGCCATTATACGCCACACGGGACCTTGGTTTTACTTTCATACGGAAGGAAGGCGCACGTGGGAGCAAGTTGTTAGTAAGGATATGGTAGTCTTTGGGGTGGACGGGGGGACCTGGTGGGAAATAGGCGGAGTGGAGGGCTAGAACCTAAACACCCGATCCTGCTACAGGCGGGATAAGGGAACTTGCCCCGCCTCGGTGGCATAGTGGTTAGCACGCTCGGCAACTGTGTTAGTAGTTCTAGGTTCGATACTGGACCGAGGTGGGTGTTGGCTTCTTTCGGGCGAGAGAGAGAGGGGCTGCGAGTGCGCCTTCTTTCGGATGAGAAGTAAAACAGAGGTCCCGTGTGGGTGTACGATGTCACCTGCACGTAAAAGAACTCACTGTACTACGCAACGGGTAGATGAGGGAAAAATTTCCGGCTGTAGGAGCTCGCCCCCCCCCCTCCCTGGCGTCGGTGGAATTCCCCAAAAATGAACAGTAGACCGACGATAAATAAGCATAGGGGTTGCAGCTTTGGTCGGCGACCGGCTGCAGAAAAACTATGGCGAATATATCGCCCTTGTGTCCATTCAGAGGGACAAGATGGGTACCCGACCCTGCCATAGGCGGGAAAAGGGTTAGGAGTTGCTTTGTATGCGTAACTTAGAATGACGATACCTTCCTTCATTGTTCACGATAGCAGACCAACATTAACTCCTCTAGATTCGGCTGGAACTGAACTTCTGGCGGAATTACTGTAATTACTGATTGAGTCTTACAATTAAAACGTTGCGATATATTTGTTCAATAAGCTGAACTCGTTATTCCTAAAAAAAAATGGCAGAAAAGGGACTCATTAGTACATATCTTTCTCCTTTGTGATCTTGAATCCATCAACGTAATGCCCTACCGTTATGGGGCTAAAAGTGTGCTATAATAAAAGTGAAATTCCCCAAGGGTCATCGTATTAATACTGTAATGAGCTTCAACCTTTATTTTCAAGAAGTGTGGATTTTCTTTCGTCGTCATGGTTATCATTTTCATTTGCTGTCCCTCCCCTGCCTCTCTGTCTGTCTGTCTCTCTCTTTCTCCCCGTTATTCCATTAGGTGAATTTAATTGGTGGATTGTGATTTATATCTCTTGGTCTGGAGAATATTGATTACGGCATTTTTGATCTAACTCTCCTCATGCTAATAAACCTTTAACATTTAAATACTTTACCTTAGATGCTTCAGAATGAATTTGAAATTTAAATTAGACATGTGGTACGCTCTCCCACTCAATTCGCAATGGATGTTTGTTTTTATTTTCCTAACTACACTAGTGTTCAAAATGTATAGAATAAATGCATTTATTAAAATTTCTTAAAAAATACTGCACTCATCATCACACCCTTGTCCCGCCTGTGGCGGGGGTCGGGTCTGCGGGTTCTAGCTCTCCACTCACGTCTGTTTCCTACTAGGTCCTCCTCCACCTCGCACGCCGCCATGTCCCTCCGGACAACCTGCTCCCACGTCTGCTTTCGTCTCTCCCTACCCCGAATGCTGCCGACCACCTGCATCCCTGGGATGCACCTAACGAGTTCCTCTTCCCCTCTTCTCATAACATGTCCATACCACCTCAGCCTGTTCTCCCTCATCTTTTCGGCGATGTCCGCCACCCTCAGGCTACGTCTGATGTTCACGTTCCTAATTCTATCAGCTCTCGACACGCCACACGTGTTCCGCAGCATACGCATCTCTGCTACTTGCATTCTATTTACATGGCTTTTTTTTTCACTGCCCAACACTCTGATCCATATAGCATAGCTGGCCTAACCACTGTCCTGTAAAACTTCCCTTTCAACTTGATTGGGACCCTCCTATCGCACAGGACTCCGCTTGCCTGTTTCCATTTCAACCACCCCCCATTGATTCTACGGGTCACATCTGAGTCTATACTGCACTCATACCTGGAAATTATGTCTTAAAACCATAATGCTATAGTGCAAGTATTGAATTTATAATTATACTCCCATGTGTAAATGGAGGCCCGCCTCGGTGGCGTAGTGGGTGAGTGCGCTTGGTAACTGCGTCAGTAGTTCTAGGTTCGATACTGGACCGAGGTGGGTTGGCTTCTTTCGGACGGGAGAGATGAGATGAGAAGTAAAACCGAGGTCCTGTATGGTGTATGATGGCATTTGCACGTAAAAGAACCCTCTCTACTACGCAACGGGCAAATGAGGCAAAATTTCCAGGTGTAGGAGCTCGCCCCCTTCCCCTGTCGTCGGTAGAATTCCCCCCAAAAACGAACTGTAGACCGACGATAAATAAACATATGGGTTGCAACTTTGGTCGGCAACCGGCTGCGGAAAAGCAATGACCAATATTCAGAAGGACAAGAGGAGTACCCGACCCTACCACAGGCGAGAAAAGGGTTAGGAGTTGCTTTTACTCCTATGTGTAAAGGCTGGTTCAGTGGCAAGCGCTACCAGCGAAAAGAGCGCGCGCGCAACCAACAAAATGGTGACGTAGAGCACCGTCACCAAGACGAACTGCGCGTGTACTCGTTCAGTGGTAAGCGGCAGATAGGACGCGCGCTGGTTGACTTTGACAATGTCCGCTAGGCGGCTTAATGAGCGAACAATGGTGTAACGGCATAATGGGCGTCGTCTATAGCACAACCAGCCAATCATAAGCGCGCGGGAGCGCTGCGCTTACTCCCATTCCTCAGCTCCCTCCCCACATAATTGCCCGCCGACGTCATCCGTTTCTGTGTTGCTTCGTCCGCTCACGCGGTATCTGCCGCTCTTGCACTTGCCACTGAACCAGCATTTAGTAGGCACCACATTATTGGACACTTTCAGCCAGACGCGAGAGGGCTGTTAGTTTCAGAGGTTACTGTTTCCCAAAAGGCTTCGTGAGAGATGGCGCTACGCCAGCAGACCTACCGCTTGCACCTCACTCCCTCACACAAAAGAGCAAATGACCTTATAGTTGAAGGGCCCTTAAACACCAACAAATCATTCAAAAACAAAAGGGGAGCGGCGAGTTGCGTTGGACACACCAGTTCTCGTCTGATCACTGAAGTTAAGCAACGCAAGCCCAGTTAGTACTGACATGGGTGGTCGCTCGGGAAAGCTGGGTACTGCTAATACCCAATAATCGTCGCATTAGTGTAGTGTCTGTGCAGTATATGCATTAGAACTATACAGTGGACGGGTCTCTAATGACCTTGTAGTTGATGGGACCTTAAACTCCAACAAACAACAATCAAAAACAAAAGAGCACTTCTAGCATGTTGCAGAGAACATCACGTTTGGACCCAGCTTCAGTCGGCTCACCTTCTCTTCAGTAACGAGTCAAGATTCAGCCTAGACATAGATTCTAGCCGAACCTTGATCTGAAGAGAACCTAGGACACGCTATCACCCCTCCAGCATCAGGGAAAGGAATCATTATGGTGGTGGACTTACCTACCTAATTTCCCCTGGCACTAGTTCTATCCCAGAAGCGACATTCTATTACTCTCTCCCAGGGCTTCATAGAGTGGCTCATAGGTTTGATACCTCTATACTCACCACAGTGTTGAACATCGCCTTTGCCCTTCAGGAGTGTTACTATCCAGCATTCACGCCATGCGGAAGGCATTCTATCTCCGCTAGCTATCTTATTGAAAAGTTTCCCTAGCCACCTCACCTAACCTGTCCTAAGTGGTGTCGCTAGGGTTGGCGTCACCCCCCCCCTCTCCCGAAAAACAGCGGCTTCTTTTGCTTTGGTGTCACCCCAATTGTCATGGTGCGAGTGGTGTCACCCGGTGCGGCCCGCACCCCCTAGTGACGCCCTTGCCTGTTCCACATGGCATCAGCTGTCCCTTCCCAATCTCATCCTACCTGCCGGCGGCGTAGTAACTGTTGAAATTCCTGTTTTGGTGGACAATTTCCACCACCAAATAACCTGCTCGCCTTTCTGTAAATGTGCCTTGCCTGCCCCTTTCATTAAGATTCCTAACATAAGTAACCTATGGCCACATTCTTTTTTTAAAATGTTCACAGGGTAGTTCCCAGTAATTACGAACCTCTGCTCTATTTTGCCCTCTTACCATAAAGGTGATATTTCAATTAAAACGTCGCAGCCAGGGCCGGCCTTCTCTATAAAGGGGCCCGGGTGCAAAAATCCTTTTGGGGCCCCAAAATATTTTTCCAAAAGTAAAAATAAAAGAATTCAGAGTAAATGGACTTCTCTTAGATACCCTCCTATCCCATTCTGAGATCCTTCCTAATTTTGGAAGGTATTACATTTTTGGATGATGCCATGTGTCCTAATATGTCGCCATTGCATTTATGAGTTGGTCTGAAAGCTTATGTGGACGTCCACACATTTTTTTATTCCACTTCTGATTATTTAGGGTATTTTGGTTTTAACAACCCTAAAATAATAGCATTATTAAATTATTGACTCTTAACCTCTAATTCTGGGTTGTCCAACCTGTGCCCCATTGAGGCTTGTAAAGTGGCCCATGGTGCATTATTTCTAATTATGCATGATAGCCTACCTGCTGTGTAACACCTAACGTTATCTTCACCCGTTTTGGTTTTGACAGCCTGTGGCTGGCAACCAGTTCATGGAGCAGCCGAGTGACCCACAACACCAGAAAGGTTGTACAACCCTAGTGTAGTTCAATGGCAGGGTTGTTAGGTTACGTTTAGGTTATGTTGCATTGGCAGGGTCGAATGAAGGACGTTGCCCCTACAATGACGTATTAAACTTTTAATATTAGCAATGATCTGGGCCTTGATGGGTACTGATGATGGGGGCCCTTCTCAATCGTGTGGCCGGGGTGCAATGCACCCTCTGCACCCCCCGGATGGCCGGCCCTGCGTCGCACCGAATATTTTCTTCACGTAGCGAACGAGCTTTCTTTCATCATTGGGGAATTGGTGGCGTGTGTGTTCGACGAAGGTCGAACGGAGATCTATTTATTTCTAACTGTCCTCGTTCATTCCTTTTGGCGAAGAAGTTTCTGAATTAGAAAATTGCCAACGTTGCAGGAGATGGATGATTTTTCTCGGTCTGTCTTGGTCGTTTGTTTTTTCTTTTTTTTTTCTCCTTTTGGCATCGGCTTTTATTCCTTCCAGGTGAACACACTTTTCCCGTGACTGTGGTAGGTAGCGTTGCATCCTGGGAGAGATGTGTTCGATTGTTTATAGAACGCCGAAGATAGAAGAGTCCACGTCACGGATGTTTAGCCGGCGCTCTGACGTCGTTCTCTTTCTCTCTGGATCTTCGTTCGGTTTTGTCATAAGCGCCTAAGCGCGCTCGCGCATTACGCCCCCACTGCCGCCGCCGCTGCTGCGGCTGTTCACTTTTGGCGGCTCTTCATTTGCTTTTTTAATTTTGTTGTTGTTGTACTTCATCTTTTTCTTTTGGTCTACATCTCTTCATCGTCATCATCCACTTTCGCATCTTTTGGTTGCAACTTCTTTCCTAAACAGGTTTCTTCTGTGTTCAGTGGACCTTTCTCTGTCTCCATATTTTGCCGGTTGTAGTGAGGCCAACCATCTCTGACTGCGCGTGTTCTTCTTTGATGCGTTGCAAGCCTTAATTTCGAACACATGAAAATAAATAGTGTTCATTGTGAGCCAGATTACAGAGGATGTTTAGTCAATTGGTTTTCCTCCGTACACTGATTTCCAATTTTTCTTCGTCGTTATACTGAGTAAATCGTTTAATTCATGATCTAAGGTGCTTTTTTCGGTGTGGGTGGTTGTGTGTTCGTTCGTTCTTGTCTTGAAGAATGCAGAAAGAACAAGAAGAAGAAGAAAAGAATATCCCCACTCCTAAAATGGATGGTAAAGACTAGATTTATATTGTTATTCGTTTTTAATTTTTTAATAGATGTCTTATTATTCGCAGTTGTGTTTGCTACGTTGTTGATTATCGTCATCGTCATCACCGAATTATTTGGTTATGTGTGTAAAGGATACATGTTTCATCAGGTATCTGAAATAGAATGGAATCCTCTTTAATATTATACTAAGTTCCACCTCTCTCTATATATAGATATCTGAAAATGATGATGAATTAGAGAGGGGTGGGTATTTATTAAAAGACGGTTGATTCATACAATCCAATTTCTCTTTGCGATTAGTTAGTCAACAACCATCTCATAACTCAAGTTTAGTGACGTAATTAATTGCTTACTAGGCTTGAAATATGAAATTTAGTTCGGCTAGTGTAGTAACAATCTTTAATTTGAACTTTTATATATTCATACAAGCTACACATAATATGGGTGGTATTTTATGTCGTTGAAATATCTGTTAGCGTTTTTTTTTCTTGTTTTGAGTACGAATGGAATCACGCCCCGTACTTAGTCTACTTTTTAACTATTCCTACTTCCTGGTCATATGCTTTCATGTGTTCGTGAGGATTTATTTATTTTTGGAGATTTTTCAGGACAGCGTTTTGGATTCATCTGTGTGAGACACATACACTACCCTTTGGCATTTGTCATATACTGTAATGACTTTATGCACATTTCTCTATGAAGTTTTCCTGGCCTCTCATTCCATCGCATCTTTACTTTGTTTGTTAGAAGTGTATCTTGTGATGACTGCAAGCAAAAAATTTTATAGAGTACTTTTTTCTTTCTTACTGTATGTCTTGTTGATTGAACGTAAGCCTTGCAAACCCAACTAAATTTGTAAGGTATGGAGGATTTTAAATGCGATTAGTGTTCATAGCCAATGACTTGAGATGTCGTCGACGAATGTCATGATTTTTTTTTGCTTATGATACCAGAATACTGTTGCTGAGTGGGGGAACATGCGGCTTTCTAAAGAAAGGTTTCTGCAGAGGTATTTCAATGACATGGAGACCGTGTTTCTGAATTAAAACATTCCTTCTAAGGTGTAAACTGTGGGATTTGCCTTGGAATGCAGCTGCTCTCGCTTATTTTAAACATACAAATTACCAAACCTGAATCTTATGTAATCTTAAATACTTTGTCCTGCCGTAGATTTGCTTTTGGCTTTTCTACTCTAGCCATGGAAATGCAGTGTACTTACTGCCTCGGAGACTCTCCATTCTTTTCTGTTTTTTTGTGTGTGCTTGCTCTGAGGTGCTGAAGAATCTAAAAACCTAATGTGGCAGTAGCTATGGATTTTAGTAGAATATCCAGATATTTTGCAAGTGGGAAGTTAACAAAAAATTAAGAAATATCAATAATTTCTTTAGGATAAAAATGCACAGAATGAAGTGCTATATATTTTATTGAATGTTGTTGATTTATATTGCTGAACATTGTTTAAAATTGAGCAGCTATGGGGGGGGGGGGAATTGCTCCCTTGCTTGCACCACTAGTTAGTCCCTCTATGTTTGAGGAACTTTTGCTATAGATGGTTTCAACTTCAAATTATAGCAAGTGCTAAAATGGTACTTGAAATTCATTTCTGTTCTTCCTTTACTATGTTTTATGAAAAGTAATCCACGCTCAAGATGTCTTGAAAATTTTGAAACAAAATTGTTGTTATAGAGTAGATCATAACTACGATAATGCTTTTTCAGAAGAACGTTAATTTTTGTGAATGTTTAAACCTCCCCACGTTTTTATCACTGGTACTTCGTTCTTTACTTATTTCAGTAGCCTGTGAGTAAAACGATGTAGTTTAATGGTTGAGAAGCAGTTATCAAAGATAGTGTTATACTTTAAAATGGATATCGGTGCTATGTTGTTGTTGTTATAGTTAACAGCCAATTAAGATTCCTTCAGTATGATAGATGAGAAACTCTGTCGGCTTTATTTTAGCGTGAAATAGCCTTTTCACTCAAGCTGACGTAAAAGAAAAACAAGTAATATCTAAGATGTAGTGGTTTCTTAACTTTATTGCTATCACAATTTTAAATTACTGAAGTGAAAGCAATATTTATGAAGACTTTGGGCAGTGTGCAAACTGCGAAATAAGCAATACTTAACTTTAACCCCCTTCAAAAAATTATCAACTGTCCCTCGTACTTTAAAATAGAAATGTTTATCTTGGTGCTTCTGTATATGGCTTTAGTGTGTGATGATCATGCAGGTATGGTAGTTTTAACTGATAATGAAAGAGGTATATAGTTCATTTCGTATTTCATCTTTACGAAATAAATAAAGCTCAAAAGCATAAAGAACAAGATGTCCTTAGCCCCTAATTATAATAACTGTCTTGATTATTAGGTAGCAACTTTGCCATTTCTTTTAAGTCAGTACTCGTGCATCTAATTTCTCTATCTCTCATATTTTTACACAGGAAAAATGTAAATACGCGTAGGCCTATTTTCCTGTCTTACGAAAAAGAAATGCCAACAACTTCAGTTTAAAGACCTTGTTGTTTGGATTAAAAGGTGGTGCAAAGTTTTTCGTAACAAGAAAGAGAATGTTTGAGTGATGATACCTCTTTATAAAATTACTACTGTCTTTCCAGTGTTAAACTGATGTCAGTTTCATATACTAGAGAAAATTTTGTCTTGAACATGTTAAATCATTATTTATTTGGCAATTTTGTTTACTACTGGAGCCAACTTTTACTTTTTTCCTAGGAGGATATTGGCTGAATGAGTAAGATGCAATTCCTGAATTACGTAGTTGAATAGAGGATATATCCATCTGCATGGCCTATAAAGCCTAATAAGAGATGCAGTATCCTGTTGCCTTGGCAACGTACTGTAATTTTCGTCCTCACGCAAATCTTCCAACTGCATGAGAGCGTCAATAATCATATGGTCTTTAGATGCATAATTTCGTTGACCGCACTTTGTGCTTTCCTTAACTGTGGTTCTTCTTCTTTGTTGTTATACTTTCTCGACTATGACCTTAGGTGTAAATTTTCATGTTGGACAACTAAATTATTTATGAGGACGTCCACGTACGATTCAGTGAGTCGCAAAACTGCCGTCGTTTTTAATGCAATATGGTATTTATTAAATTGTTCTCAGTGCATTGTACTGAAATTAAGAGACATAAGATGCATCTCATTTGAAACCAGTATGAATTATGATTATATCAGACACTGTCATTGGATACTGGAATGCGATATAATAACCTTGCCTTTCCATTTCGTTTATTTCAGGAGATGCTCCTCACTCAGACGAGCGTCCGTTTGCGTTGGACTCCAACAAAGATACTATGACGGGTTATGAAAAAAATCTCTACCTCTACCATGTGAGCTATTAATACAAACTTTCTGGTTTTGCAAGAAATTTACATCTTCTATTATGTAACGAATGTCTCTGAAATTTTTAGGAAGAAATGCAAGATAAACCTCGGATTGCTATTTTGGTTAACACGCTTGCTAATTACAATGCCACCATACCAGCTCCTACAGATCCTGACGCCAAGCCGCAGAAGGTGACACTTTGTTAATTGCCTTTAATTAGAGAAACTCGTCAATATTTTAGTTTTTGTCATTTTTTTTTATTAGTCTGCTAAACTGGGCACTCTTTTGGGCGTTTATCTACCTTGCTTACAAAACATCCTTGGAGTCATCCTTTTCATTCGGATGTCGTGGCTGATTGGGACGGCAGGCATTATCGAGTGTTTTTGTATTGTTGCCATGTGCTGTATGTCGGTCAGTTTAGATATCAGATCACGTGCACATAAAAACTCTCTCAATCCCAGAAGTTGATCATTTACCGGTATTTGATGTTGAAATTGGTTTTTTCTAGACGTTCATTACATCTATATCAATGAGTGCAATTGCAACCAATGGAGTAGTACCAGGTAACGTTACTGTTGTGGGTGATTGAAACTAGTCGTATTATTTTACTCGCTTTTAATTCTCTTTTTTGTGTCTTAAATTATTTATTAGCCGGTGGTTCTTACTATATGATATCAAGAGCTCTAGGACCAGAATTTGGTGGTGCAGTAGGAGTTCTCTTCTTTTTGGGGACATCAGTAGCTGCAGCTATGTATATTGTGGGTGCTATTGAAATTTTGGTGGTGAGTAGCTGTACTTGATAATTCTCTTGAGCTGATTGGCCATTGGCTCTTTTTTATGAGCATTAATTTGATTCTCACTAGACTTACATCGTCCCTCAAATATCCATTTTCGACGTGAAAGCGAATCCAGATATGATGTTTCATAATTTTAGGATCTATGGCACGATACTCTTACTGATTCTGGCGATCATTGTTTTTTGTGGTGTTCAGTTCGTCAGCAAATTTGCAGCGGTATCTTTAGCCTGTGTCCTTCTCTCTGTGATTGCAATTTATGTGGGTATATTTGTCAACATCAATGGAAAAGACGGCTTGACGTAAGTTTTGCTTTCATCGTTGCATTTTCTCTTACTTCCTTTTTCACTTTCGGCTATTAACCTATTACAGGTTGTGTGTACTTGGAGATCGACTGCTGAGTTCGGAGTACACTAAGCAGTGCATCAAAGAGCCTGGTACAGATTTGTGGAATTTGTATTGTCCCAATGGTACCACGTGGGATACGGTTGAAAATTGTGATCCGTATTTCTACAATAATAACCTCACTGAAGTTCAAGCCATACCAGGGTTGGCAAGTGGAACCTTAATGAGTAAATGATTAGTTGGGCTGATGTTGTTGAGGAAATAATCTCTTTAAGTTCCGCCTTAATTTAATCTTGTTCTGATTTTTGAACTTTGTAGAAAATCTTTATCACTATTACCGAGAAGAAGGTGATGTGTTAGCCACCAATCATTCGGAAATAGTTAACGCAAAACAGGCTAATACATTTAATCAAGTACTGGCTGATATGTCTACCACATTTACAATTCTCATTGGAATTTATTTCCCATCTGTCACAGGTATGAACGTTTATGTCCGTGAAATGTTTACTGTTTGATTCGTGCACAGTACTCGTTGTTTTGGCTGTTTCGCTTCACTTTTTGGGTGCACTGCTTATCGCTGCATTATCTGTCTCGTAGAACGCTTGCTGAGTTCGTTGTGTAAAGTGAAATACTTGTTTATTAGTTGTAGACTACTCAAAAAACCAAATCCAGCATGTATCTATCATACCCCCTGCTGTCTTGGTTATAATTTTGATTGTAAAAGGCATTCCTTCGTTCCTTTTTTTTATATAGGTATCATGGCAGGCTCAAACCGTTCCGGGGATTTGGCTGATGCACAGAAATCGATTCCTATTGGCACATTAGCAGCTACCATCACCACATCTTGCATTTGTATTCTTTTTTTATTAGGCGTTTCAAAATATGCCTGTTAGTGGTTATTATTCGGACTGCTTTATAACACACTTATCTTGAAAAAAAATGATAGTTAGCTGATAATACCCAAGGCTTTTGACTCCTCTATTTGTAAATGATTTGTGTCTTCTACCTTAAGTTTATGTTCTTAAGATATGTCGGCCGTTTTTCTCTATGGAGGGTCAGTAAATAGCTTATGGATGAGAGATAAGTAAGCATATCTTAATAAAACAACAGCCATCTGCTTGAATCATGAAATTTTTTTTACCGGTTTTACTCTTATTCTTAGATTTAGCGTCTCCACTGGAGGTAAACTGGTTGGTGCTGAAATAGCCTGGCCTAACGAATGGGTTATTCTAATCGGCGCTTTCCTCTCAACTGTCGGAGCTGGATTGCAGAGTTTAACTGGTTTGTTGATCTCACCCTTAGTCACCTTCAATATTATTATCTGGTTAAATTGTATTTATGGTATATTTCGTTTTTTTTTTAAATATGAAGGGGCACCACGTCTGCTGCAAGCTATTGCTAAGGATAATGTCATCCCATTCTTGAATTTCTTTTCTGTGACATCAAAGAAAAATGAACCAGTTCGAGCTCTGCTGTTGTGCACTTTCATTTGTGAATTGGGCATCTTGGCAGGAGCTGTCGATTATCTTACTCCAATTGTCAGTATGTAAGTATCCGTTTATGAGTTGATTTGTGATCAGTACTGGCGAATTTAAAAATCATGCGTCTTGACCATTTTTTTTCACCCGCATATCTTCCGGGAACCAAAAATGTTCTTTCATTGTAGGTTTTTTCTGATGTGCTACGGCTTTGTGAATTTGGCATGTGCTCTTCAAACATTGTTGAGAACTCCTAACTGGAGACCGAGATTTAAATATTACCACTGGTTAGATAGCACTTCTTTACTTGTCTTTATTACTTATACTGCCAGTGCTCCACTAAATAGTGGCACCAACATATTTTTGACACAACAACAATGACAACCTCCATTTCTAGGTCACTATCTTTGCTTGGGGTCGGTCTCATCTTGACAATAATGTTCATGACTAGCTGGTATTATGCACTCATTGCCATGGCAATTGCAGGATGTATTTATAAATACATTGAATATCGTGGGTACGTGATACTACTGTTCATTATCTGGTCTAGTGATTTGTTCCCTACTTTTTAATTTTGGTTGATTCTATAGAGCTGAGAAGGAATGGGGAGATGGAATAAGAGGTCTTGCTCTTTCTGCAGCACGTTATAGTTTGTTGCGCTTAGAAGAAGGTCCACCACATACCAAGAATTGGAGGTCTGTACTAGATTTTTTATATTTTCAGATGAGTACTACTTGGATGTGTGATCATCGGATGTCTTAATTTCAATTATTTTTTTCAAACAGACCTCAAGTTTGTATATTGTGTAAGTTAAATGCGGATCTTATGCCAAAATATAAGAAACTCCTCACCTTTGCCAGCCAACTGAAGGCTGGGAAAGGTCTTACGTTAGTATGCTCGGTGATTGAGGGAGACTTCTCAAAGAAGTATGGAGAAGCTCTGGCAGCAAGACAGAGCCTGAGGAAGATCATGGAAGAAGAAAGGGTTAAAGGATTTGCTGATGTTTTAGTTGCTAAAGATGTAGCTGATGGAATTAACCACTTGTAAGTTGGATTTGTATAACCACTTGTAGTTATGTAACTACATAATAAAATCGGGGAACTTCAGATGAGGGTTTTTTAAAATTACCTCTTGCAGGATACAGACTGCAGGCTTGGGAGGGTTGAAGCATAATACAGTGATTATAGGTTGGCCTTATGGCTGGAGACAATCTCCCGACGAAAAGTCCTGGAAGGTATTTTTAGGTCAGCATCAACGACTCTACCTTCCTGTTTCGTTCAATAACATTGTTTACTATTTCGACTTGTAATTTTACTTTTCTTCTTTCTTAGAAACTGTAAGAAGTGTAGCAGCTGCCAAAAATGCTCTTTTGGTACCAAAGGGAATCAGTTTCTTCCCTGATAGCAACTCCAAAGTTTCAGGCAACATTGATATTTGGTGGATTGTCCGTATCCTATTTATTTAATTAGTAGCTTATACGACGATCTATGTAGGGATGGGTTGGCCATTTAAGCCACCGCAAATCTGAAATTTTCACAGTATTGCAGCAAGTTTTAATTCGGTGCTAGTTTCCTTAACTAATGGTGTCATCAAGATGATGGTGGACTACTCATGTTACTTCCTTTCTTGCTCAAGCAACACAAGACGTGGAAAAATTGCAAAATGAGGATTTTTACCGTTGCTCGTATCCTTCAGAAATGTTGTTTGCTGTTGACCGTTTGAAAATATCTGTTCTATTTTGTTGTCGTCATCTGGTCTTGATCTCCACTTCCTTAGCTTGAATTACTTTTCCAGAAATGGAAGACAATAGCATTCAAATGAAGAAGGACTTGAAGACGTTCCTGTATCACTTGAGGATTGAAGCAGAAGTGGAAGTAGTTGAAATGGCAAGACCTGTTTAAGTTTTTTACAGATGCAGTTTTGTTAAAAGACCTGGGGATATCAATTTTAGTTAATTATAGGGTGTCTTGCTCACAGTTTTCGTTTTCTTATTGAATAGATGGACAGCGATATTTCAGCCTATACATACGAAAGAACTCTCATGATGGAGCAACGAAGTCAGATGCTCAAAGAACTGCGAGTAAATAAGAAAGAAGCTCTTAGTATGGTAATAATCGATATTTGGAAAGGAAAAAACAAACATTGTGACAAATATACTTGTTTTTTTTTTAATTAATTTTTTTTGAAATCCTTTACTTTCCACACATCAAGGTACAAAATATTGTCGATCATCATGTGGCTGTCGATGACGTTCGTCAACCGAGTAAAGTACGTTTCCAGGAAACGAGTACTGTGATGAAGGGAGATGCCACTTCAGATGACGAAGAAGAGGATGATGACATTGGTGGAGAGCAAAATGGAGAAACAGAATTAGAAGAGATTGTCACACGGATACCAAGTGAAGAAGGAATTGCAAACACTGACGGCAGATCTCCTAAACATTTTTCTGGAGTAACCAAGGCAGAGGTGACAAATGTCGCAAGGGAAGACGAGATTCAAGCAGTGGACGCGTCGTCCGTCAGTGTAGCTGGAGGCGATGCCACCGTCACGGCCAACAGCAATTCCCGTTCGCCGTCCAAAACCGATTCCCCAGTAACAACCAATCACACCATAAACAAGTCACAGTTAGAAGTTCCAGATGGCTCCATTCATAAATCTGAGTCTGGCTCGTCGTTCGAAAAACTTCTTAGGATCAGACCGTGAGTAATGGTTGTTTTGATCTCTGTAGATATTCAGTAGGTAACCTCTTGCTCACAGCCACCACCTGTGAGGGTTCCAAGGTAGAAAAGACACGCAGACCCAATTGCACAGCGCAGTCAGTCAATTTTTGAGGCTATTGATGCTGCACCCCTATAATCAATCGGGGATGGTTGATGGTTTACAAGCGGAGTACTGTGTGATAGGAAGGTCCCAATGAAGTTGAAAGGGAAGTTTTACAGGGCAGTGGTTAGGCCAGCTATGTTATATGGATCAGAGTGTTGGACAGTGAGGAAGAGCCACTTAAATAGCAGAGGTGCGAATGCTGCGGTACATCAGTGGGGTGTCAAGAGCTGATTGAATTAGGAATGAGTATATTAGAGGTAGCCTGGGGATGGGGGACATCGCGGAAAAAATAGGGAAGAGTAAGTTGAGATGGTATGGACACGAAAGCGAAGAGGGGAGGAGGAGCTCGTTAGGTCCATTACAGGAATGCAAGTGGTTGGAAGCACCCGGGGCAGGGGAAGACCAAAGCAGACGTGGGAGTAGGTTGTCCGTTGTCCGGACGGGGACCTGGTGGGAGATAGGCGAGAGTGGAGGGCTAGAACCCGCGGACCCGACCCTGCCACAGGCGGGATAAGGGTATGGTGATGTTATGAATGCTGTACATACTTAGGATAGTTTGGTATATTTTAACTAGAAGATCCACCAATTTCAATAGTTCAGTTGGTAGAATCGTTTGTTTCCTGAGTTCAAAATGGGACAGTTTGTTCCTAATGAAGGTTGACGGGGTTTTCTCTGATAAGGGAGAATAGGTTCCGCCCCATCCGTGTGTGATGTCTGCTGTAAGAAAGGAATTTTGTTTAGATTTAGGATCTATTTGCTACTTGATTGACCAATGCACTATGAAAGTGTTTGCACTCACATGTTTTCTGTTGCTATTTGCAGAGACGAAGCCAATGTGCGTAGGATGCATACTGCAGTGAAATTAAACGAAGTGATTGTCACCAAATCTCATGATGCACAGTTGGTCATCATCAATTTACCTGGTCCACCACGAGTTTCTCAAGGCGAAGAAAACTGTATCCTTTTTTGTTTTGTCTTTTTTTCGATATGAGGTTGATATCTCTCGGATGGTTGTAACCTGCTACCGTCCAAAAGTTCTTCTGCCCATGAGTTCCTGTGGTACTTACTTCTTCTCACCCCTTTTTTTCTTTACCAAATTGGCTGCGTATAACTTATGACTTATAATTTTTCTTGACACACTGTCTTTCTTCACAGATATGGAATTCTTGGAAGTCCTAACGGAAGGATTGGAAAAAGTGTTAATGGTTCGTGGCTGTGGTCGTGAAGTGATAACTATCTACTCTTGAAGCAGCTATGTAATTTTGAGCCAGCGTACAATTTTGATTGTTGATGAAGATGCCGCGTTGACCCCCAACTCCTCATTCCTTCGTAGGTGCGAAAACGAAACTGTTTTTCTTTGTTTTGGTCTGTGTCACTTTTATTTCTTTAATCGATACCTGCAGTCTTCGACAGTCCTCTTCTTGTCTGAAAGAGTACGAAGTTTCTTAGTTCAGGCCATGCGTTAAAGCTCCTTGAATAATCATATTTTTCACTCAATCCTTTTGTTGAATTTTTTGTTAGTTGCTTATCACCACTACCTTGTGCTGCTTGTAGCATCTTAGTTGTATAGTCCATTTGCACAAAGTGACCAAATGACTTTCCCCTTCTCCCTGTTTCTTTCTGTTTCTTCCCTCAGGAATCGGCTGTGAGGTATGACTTCCCATTTTCCTCTTCTTCTCCACTCTCTTTTGCTCATGTGTTTGGGTTATTTCTTCATCTTTTGTCAAGTCCCAACTCTGCAGGTTCCTTTGAGGCACCACTGTCCAATATCGCTGTAGCTGTATGATAATTAGACCACAAATTATTTATATAAAATAGGATTTACTTATAATTTATGATAAATTACATATATATATATTAGCGGCTTATCTCTCCTCAGAGTGGAGCGGGGCTTAATTTATTTGCAATTATGTAATCATAATGTATATAGCAAAACAAAAAAGGTGAACAAGCCAACAGTCCTGTGACAGGATTTTTTTTTGTTTGTTTTCTGGGGACATCGAAGGAGGTTACCTGCTCCGTTAAAGAAACTTTTATCTGTTTTTTTTTTGTCTTATTTGTTATTACAGTACATAAATAGTCTGTTGGTTGCCAGTCAGACAAAATATTTTCTTTTCTTTTTACGAATGAATTATATACTTGTAATCTTGGTTGAACAGTTTTTTTACATCCTCTGTATAGAGAGCTGGTGGATGGCACGGACAGGAAGGCTCTTATTCGACCACTTTCCCTCTCTCGTCAACTAATTGCAGTTATTTGATAAAACAGTTTAGCAAAGATGATTTTTTACTTGTTAGGTTGTTTGACTGCTCCCCGTAATTATTAGAGCACACTTATGAGTGCATCACTAATGAAACTTACCAGTGGTTGGTTGGTCATCATGCAGCAGAATATTTTTCTTATAGTGACCTCAGTAAAATGTCACACGAATATTGATGAGGCATCAATTTTTCAACTAGTCAGATATTGAACTATACTTAATTGCCTGCAGTTAGTTGATGACTTACTATAGTGTAAGATGTGGATGATAGTAATTTTCTGAACGTGTTGTAAGAGCTTTCGGCCCGTGCCGTGGTGGTAATCAATCATTCGTCTCGGCTACGTAGATTACTACTATTATTATTCTGTAAATAGGTGTTAATAACTTAGACTTAGAATCATCTCCCGTTGGATCTTAATGAAATATACATCTCTTACATTTCTCTTCAGATTTATCGTCATTTTCTTGGTGTGAATCTTTGAGCAACAAATTTTCAGTGCTGTAATTCGGTCAGGAATGAAGGTAGAATGATAGGCCCAATTAAAGAAATTCCTTTGTAGAAGTAGACGCTCAAAGAAGCTAAAGAGAAACATGAAAAATTAATATGTAAATTGTTTTAAGGGCTGTTTTAAAATTATTCGATCCTAACCTGTGGTGGTTGCATACTTTAATGTTTGAAATTGATAACTCATTTGTTGTACTTTGCCGGGTGGTATAGACTGCTTCATTCTCATAGAATTCTACTCGTCACGAATTTCTGTCGAACAATTGGCAGTCTTTAAATCCTTTAAACGCATTTGTAAATATTGGTTGATAAGTTATCATCAACTGAGGGATACTATGTCATGCTTTAAAAAATTGTTTTCTTTTGTTGGATATATTTATGTTGATACATCGCTATTTTTCATAGTGAAGTTCTATTCCGCGCGTAAGGCAACGCATTATTGCTGATGTTTAGTGGTTTCGTTGCCAGCCAGACTGTAGACGAAAGATCATTGTGCTTTACAACTTTTCTTTGTTAGACATGCCAGCCCCGTCCAAACCTGAAACAAATGTTTAGTTTATAAGAAACTTATTTAAAGAACGTTGAACTGGGATGATGCGCGTACTTATTCTAGTTGCAACCCCTTGAATTTTACAAGCCTTGGATTTGGTTTCACTCTTTTTCGTTCGCCAATAATCAAGCGTGTTCATTGTCAATAATAGCTCAACTCATTCATGGCACTGCAGAAAAATCTGAAATAGATGTGTTCAGCGTTTAATGTCTATAATTCATTTGACGAAGCCATTTTTCTACTTTGGTGCACTAGTAGCAGTGTTTTTTTCCTCAATGAATCTGTGTTCCATTTTATTGGCGTGTTTTTGCCCATGCGCATATCGCTTTCAACAAACAACAAATGGAATGTGAACTGGAATCTTGGATATGCGAAAAAAGTAACATTTTCGTTTCAACGTTGAAAACGGTGATGTTTGATAAATATATATGTAACAGAATTCGTGCAACGAAAAGAGATGCAACAGTCTTGCAATAATCTTGATTTTGTTTTTATCTCGGGAATAGTATTTCTTTATAATATGCGCGTAGTTATTTTACAACGAGTTCATTTTGTTCCAAGATAGCTAATTTACTGATCACATTGCATTTGGCCATAATTGCCTGTTGTGATATTTTTCCTTTGTGATTCAATTAGGATGTCACGCAAAGCGCACCTTCCTACGGTTGAAAATACTCATTTAATTGAGCAAATATGTGTCGATATACAAATTTTGATAGTAAATTTGGGTAGGAGGTAAGGCAGACCCCATATCCACCGTACGCCACCTATCGAAATTCTTGTCCAATGCGGGCGTCATTTTGAATAATTCTACTGTTTGTGTCACGCGGTGATCAGAGAAGAAATATAAAATTTTGTATTAAATGTGTATTTTGTGGAAAAAAGGATACGTTTTCCCTTTTACCCTGTCTGTGGAATTCGATGCGAATAGAAACGGACAAGCTACGGCTTCCATTTTATGCGCTCGGTCCGCGAAATTCGATGTCAAATGAAATACGAATACCATACCGTCATGCAACCTAACCTTAACCTCAAAATAACCTAACCAAACCCAACCTTACCTAACAAAACACTTTACGATGAAGTCCACGAATATTCCACACTATCCCATCTAGACTCTAAAACACCACCTAGACTCTAAAATCCAGAAGCCGTGTCTTGTTCGTTCGTTGGAACGATCAAACGAACGAATGCATGATGGTATCGTTCCAACTCGCATCGAATTCCACAGACCGAGTAAAAGGGAAAGCATAGCCAAAATCTCAATTCCGCTTTCTTTCTGCCCGGGAAAATAATGTTTAGTCATAAAAATACTTGTTTTCGTCAATAATTTTACCCTAAAACACCAACGAACCCAATGGAGAGTGCAAAATAGAACAACCGGGTAAAATGGAAAGCGTAGCTCTTTATTATTATGTAACTTAATATTATTCCTTTTTCTGTTGTCAAACAGAATTCTAAAATACTGTAAGTGTAACGAACAATGAACAACAGCAACTGCTGTTTTAAAAAGGCAAAGCACATCTAAACCAAACCTGACCTACCCTATGCTAGCCTGTCCTAACCCAACTTTTTATGTTTTACCTAACCCTAACGTAATGTAATTCAATTGGGTTACCTGGAGTAGTTCAACCCCATAACTCAGGAATGTGGGCACCTAAAAGCATCCGGTTTGTTTTCCGCGCTAGTCAACATGTCCTAATGATTTATAACAAAAATTCATCCATAAAATTGGTATAAAAAAAAAGCCGATTTTGAAAAATTCCGTAAACCGAAACATAGCCAAATTATATCTTTTGTTTGGTGGTTGGTGTAAAGTGGATACGGGTGTGTATACTCACCCGACTTTACGATCAATTTTCGTATAGACGTTTTTTTTGTTTTATAAATTTACCATAAAAAATCTTGTAATTTAGTATGGCGTTTGAAGAAAGGATTCCCTCTGCATTTATTGCATTTTAGATTTTGGAAGGATACTAATGATACTTGGAAGGATATTAATGATGGCCGTAAGGCTCAATTGGACTCGAGAGTCCTTGTAAAGTGAGTCTAAATTAGAGTAGATTTATTCGAATGCAGGATAATTCTCGAATTATTTCTTTTCTAATATTTATTTCCACAAATCCGTCCCTCTTCAGATGATTTTGTCATTTTCGTCCCTAGAGTTGACCATCCCAGAAGCAGACTTGACACACGCACAAACCCTCTTCTCTATTAGTTTTGTGAATTCTTGCACGGCATGTTTTCATTCTCCTATTTAAAAAAAAAAGCAGAATGCTCAATTTTAAAAAAAATTCCACCAAAAATGTCTTTACTATAAATTGGGCTGATTGAGGTTAATATCATGGGTATTTATGGGTTAAAATATATTCAAAAAAAGAGAAGTATCCAATAGTTTTAAAATAATGTTAATGATACGATATTTTGAGTGGTTAGATTCAAACAAGACTTTTATCGTCTCTCCAGCCAAGTGATTGTTATCTCTTTCATTACAATGTACTCTAAACGATGTTAAAAGTTAATCTGGATAGCTTTTAATTTTTCATAAATTGAACTTAAGAGGACACTTGAAATTGTTAATTAGTAAATACATTTTAGGTAAGAATATAACTATTATTATTACTACTACTAATTGTTGTTTGTAAATAGGATGATTTAGAAATTCAACTTAAAATTGTGTGAGTGAATAGTTTGTGGTGTTTTTTTTCCCAATAAATCGTGTGTTTGACATGTTTTCAATGCATATATCGAAATTGAGGGTGTAAAGGTAAATTTTTTTATTGAAAAAAAAAGGTCGGTGACCCTTTGAACAAACTTAGTTATACGTATTGGAAGAGATGTAATTATCGTGAAATTTCTGAATTTAATCTACAATATTATATACGAAGAGGTTGTTGTTGACAGTGATAATTATTATTGCCATTCAGTGACTCTGATATCTCATAATATTAAATACCTTTTGTGGGCATATAAGATGAATTTAGCGGCGAATTTCACAAAAGAATGATTCATGTTGACAACGTATAACTTTGTTTTTTTAAAAAAAAAAGAATTGGCAGCTGTTCACATTTTTCAAAGCTCGTTTATCTACAGGTGATGATGATAATGATGATGTCTTTTCCTATTTTATTTTGGTGTCTTAATTATTCTGTGTAGATATCTAGCTGGTGTGCGTCATATGATGTGTAAATTAGTCGTGGTGTTAAATTCATGTATGAAGCAGTGCTTAAATAATTTATATATAAGACATCTTAGTAATAATAACATATACTTAACAATCATCATACACAACAATATATGCAACCGAGTTTTAAATAAGGCGTTTTTAATAGTAAGAAAGACAGGCATTTATGTGGATGTTTCAGCCAGGCAGTTTATATTTTGATGTTTTCTTTGCAGAAGAACAAAACTGTTGAGTTTTTGTTTGAATTTTCTGTAATTCTACTGTAGTAACTTTGGTGCCATTTTGTTTTTGTTGTTATTTTGGATTCCGTTGTCACCTGGTGGCGCTGCACATGTAGTAGTCCTTCTTCTTCAACTTTATAAAATTGTTCATAATTTATCGACGCTTTTTTATGTATGCCAAAAATTGAAGATCGTTTTTTTTTCATGAATTTATAAGGCAGTTTGTGGTTTGTTTACCACTTAGTTCCGCTTGCTTTATTATATGACCCTGAGTAGAATATCAACATTGGCCCCTTTTTTCATTGTATACTTTTCATTTTCAGGGCATGAACTGACATCATATACAGTACTTGAAAGGTTTGATATATGGTAAAATTGTTTTATTAGCCACGAATTTGATTCTTCTCTCAGCCTCCTTTCCCTTAAGAAATTAATTATTCAAATTTCCATGTGATAAAAAGTTGTTTGTGAACGCAACAATAAAATGTGCTGCCCGCCTCTGGTGGCATGATCCCACAACTGCTTAACGTCTTCGTTTATTTGTACTGAAAGGTTTCCGTTAAGTCTGACAGTTCTTTATATTTACTCATAAATTGTGCAATGTACCAATAATTTATTATCGTTGTGTCAAAAATAAGTAGATTGTGATTATTTTCCGGCAGGAAATCATCATAACTGTAAATAAGATGGAACGTTTCGTCATTCCAAAGAAACTCGCGCACTTAATATGGCGCTAATTATTCTATTTTAATTGATAGACGAATAATTAATGATGGGTGACGAACGAATGGAAAAAAATACAGTACTGGTTTTGCTGTTTTGAAAGTTAATGTTGTTGTTATCAGATAAGGACGTAGGAATGACCTATGAATTGACTTAAAAGGCAAGTCACATGAGAATGAGGAAAGCGTACATGGGCGTTAATAGCGATGTTGTGAATACGTTTCGCACTATCTTCATTTGCGAATTCCGTTGGCGTAAGAAGAAGCAACAGGTCAGTATTTAATACTATTCAGAAATTTTGTAGGAATTTGACAATGGTTCATTAATAGCTTTTTGTACTTGAGAAGATTGTTTTTATACACCATAAACTGGCTTTGTACCAATATTACTTGAGGTTACGTGAAAAACGTAATGCGTTAACTTATTAAATTCTTTCTTTAAAATTTCAATTTTCAACATAGTTAATCCTTTCTCACATATCCCACTTGCAAATCATCATCACCATACCCTTATCCCGCCTGTGGCAGGGTCGGGCCTGCGGGTTGTCCAGGCTGGGTTGTCTGTGGGGGATGACAGTCTACCCTCACATATCCCACTTGCAAAATCACTTTATATATTGTCTTATTTACATTTCTAAATAGTTCTTGTTTTTCAGAATTTCCATTAACTTTCCAGTGTTTGGACATCCTACAAGAGAAACTAAGTGCCAACAATTTTACTGGTATGCAAGTAATTGTGGAAGCTAGTTATTGAAGAAATGTAATATCTCTACACGACTCTAGCCTAAAGTATAACTGACCATTAGTTTTAGTGGCACTAAAGGTATTTCTCTAATAACAAAAAGGATAGATATTAATCCTGGATTTTGTTGTTTTTTTGGAAGGGGTTCTGGTGATGTGGTGCTATACACATCTTTTGACTATTTATTGCTTTCCTTCTTTAACAAGCCTCTTTCTTGCTTATGGTAGGGTTGAGTGTCTATTAGTTCAGGAAGACTAAGCACGAACTTAAGGAAAACAGAAACGGGCAGAATAGAGAAAGGGAAAAGGAGAGGATGGGTGGGTACTCATTGGTGATAGTTTTACATGTCCGGCTGCCGGCCAAATTTCACAACCTTTCCATTGGCTTCCAGCAGCATGCAGAGATCCGCTAGGCCTTATATTTTAGCACGTAACTTACATTGAAGAGTTTAATTTTCCTTTTCCATAACAAATTCCGCGCTATATTAAATTCCGATTGTTAAATGAGTGTTAAAGAGAGAGCCCGGCCATTTTCAGGTGAGAGGGAAGCCTGAAGTGCCTCCTCGTATGAGAGGTAAACAGTAGTCGTGGGAAGTTGTGCGATATCATGTGCATGTCCGAGATCAATTTATAACTGCCCTAGCATTTAGATGGAGTGTAAATTTGTACTGTTATAACAGATTTTGCGTAAATGTGAATACTGTTTTACCTACTTTCATATAGATTTTACATAAAGTACCTGTCAAGTGACATGGGATCTGGTGGATGGAACCCTTGCTATGCCTTATTCTGGCTGCTCGTACTGTTGATAATTGCCATTTGGCTTGCTGGATTATGTGCCTTCTGGTATATACTTCTAAGTATATTCTCACCATGCATCAATTGTCTGAAGGATGCTACAGATCTTTTAATGAAAGGAATTAACCTGCCGCACAAATGTGCTGATAATATGATACACGGAAGATCTTATAATAGCCTCTAGAAGTATGTGCTGTTCTCATTTTATAAACCTTTTTTTATTCTTTTAATAGTAATAAATTTGTCCTTCGAAGCCCAAATCAAAAAATGAAGATGAAAAGTAATAATGAAATTGTTTTTCATGGCCCCCCTATGTGAAGTACTAGTTAACAGTAAAATATGTTTTTCACATTCCACACTTGGCCAAAATGTCCCGTTTCCTGACATTGGTTTTATAGTGTAGCACCTGGTTAAAATTCACAAAAAAAAGACATCGTAATGGCGACTATGGAAATAGTTAATATTTATTGGCTTTAAACCCATAAAAACAAAGTTTTTTGATTAAAACTGAGTTAACATACGTAAGTTTTTCTGGATATGACTTGTTATTCTGAGCCACAGTTTTTCTTTCAATGATTGTACCCAAACTTTGAAGTATTCCTTTGAAGGTAAACCAGGAAATGTTAATTCTTTTAAAGGTTTTAAAATCACAGTGTTAGTTTTATGGAATGTGGCTTAAAGTTTGGAAAAATAGTTGAGAATTAGCAAACAAAAAAACACGATATGGCATAAAGTAATATTGTAAAGTTTCAAAATTTAGCACAACCTTATTTTTAAAAGGGGTAATAAGAACAATATAACACCACATACTTTTTTTAAGAAGTAAGGAGAAACTATTTTTGTCAGGATAAGTGTAAATTGAGGTGCAAATTAGTCGCCTTCAGTGAAATAATATTTCCCTTCTCCCCACCCTCTATTTTTTCCTTGTCACCCAACAACACAGAACAGAAGAATCGTCATCATCCGAAAATTCCTCTTCTTAATTTTTCGATGATCCTTCACTTGAAGCATATAAACGAATGAGTAACGAAGCTGCTACAGCCATTCCAACGGGAATTAACCAGCTCTTCCAGGAACTGTATGATCAAGAAGAAAATCATACATTTGTAAGAAAACGTGGCAGCTCAAAAAAAGGAGGGGATTTAAAACGCTTCAAAACTTACCTCGATTGGGTTTGATCCTCATCCCACGTATGTTTCTATGAAAAAGTCACATTAACGAGCAATTCTATCAAGACTTTGTTAGTTAATTTTCCCCCTTTTGACTAAAATAACATTTCCGCCCCAGGTGACAAAAGTAACATTCAACTTACAGATGAATCCTTTAAAGCTTGTCGATCCTCCTGAAATTTATTACAGAACATTGTGTTCTTCAATTCTTTATTCCTTTCAGCATAAATCACCGAATGATACTTACTTCAGTGAGTTCTCCAATTTTATATTGTTTCATCATCTCTCTGGCATCGGTTGAATGGCCAACATCTTCAAATGCCTCAGTGGCGTCCTTTCCTACAAGAAAGTCACAAATTTATCTTAATGTCTGATGTAACAGTGTTGCAAGAAAACGTTTGCTCATCAAAAACAACTGATTATTTTAAAAAGATGAGAGCCACCACTGTGATAATTAAAGTTTTTGATCGTATACGACTAAGCTTTGGAGCAACGACGTCCACAGATGTGAATTCTTAAGAAGTCTGTCTACAGGTGTGTGTGTGTGGGGGGGGGGGGGGGGGAAGACGAAATCTCCTTTCCCTTTACCTACTAATCTTCAGTAGTTTTATGATTTCCTTCGTCAGGGTGAAGAAAGGGTTGAAATGCACCCTCCCTCTCTGATTTCGTCGAATTCTTGAGAGGCCTACAGAAGTCCCCATTCCCTTATCTACGAAATTTTTTTTGAAGTGGCCTTTTCACATTCTCCACCTTAACAAAATTTTATGGTTCCTCTACCACGGTGAAGAAAGCGTTGAGATACACTACCCTCACTCAATCTGTTCATCTTTTGTTCGCTCCACCAGGATAAAAGGGGGTTGAGATACGCAGCTTTACATTTATTCGCCTTAGCCCAGCAAAAACAAGGTACGAGATGCTGTTTGTTTGCCAGAAAGTAACGTTTAAATTAAAGTCAGGCTGTTTACTACAAATGCAATAGGTCAGAGTGGGACACCATCTCAAAAGAATGGTAAATCAGGTGAACTGGAAAATGAAGTTGCAGCTACCGGGCAAGTAAATGGCAGATTGTGGTTAACTAAATTACGCTTTCAAGATGTTGGTGATCAAAGCACTCCCAGTTCCAGTGAATGGATCGTGGCCACCACAAATGTAGCACAAAAGGACGTCGATGTGCAAGTGCAGTAAACGTTGAACAGGAAATGACACTGAAGATGGACGTAATAATGAATGGACTCTGGTCCCATGGCCTATCCATATACCTACTGTTTTTGAGGTATAGTTATCTTTGTGGTTAAAGTTCTCAAGTGTGAATGATGAAATAAGTTGTCGATACGCAAGTAAGTGCTATTGTTCTCCCTCTCACGTCACTGTCTTAGGTGAAAATACGTAATCAGCAATTTCAGGTGGCTATTGTATTACGATGATAGTTATACAAATATTTAAATTACGATATACAGCAGATATCGTCGAAAGCTTTGAAAAAAAGGTAAGAGAAACGTGTATTGCCTACCAGCTTGTTCCAATAATACTTCTTCTCCTCCTGGATGCTGTAAATAAGACAAAAATTACGGGTTTGGTCTTATTTGAAATTTTATACTGCATTCTATACATTTTCTAGAAAACTATCCTTGATATTTTCGTTCATATATAACTCTGTAGAGTAAAGAAAAAAAAAAAACCGACCCAGCATTGCGATATTTAAATTTTAATGAAGTGCAAAGTCAAACAAGAATCGTAGTGCAGATTCTTAAGGATGGGAATTGCTGTAAGACTAGTGATCTTGAGTGCAAGGCTAAAAATGCGCATTAAAAGTAATTATATCGATAAGCTGTTTACAGGGAATGACATTGCAATAAAAAGTAATTTAATATTGGTATGATATATCATTTAGAGGATAGCAATATAGTACTGACGAATGCAATGGTAAAGCCAAGAGGGAAATGCAAGTAAATTAAAGCAAATGGTACATAGTTTAAACATGGCAACTATTTTTTGTCCATCTCTTCCTCCTCTTTCAATCTTACCTCGTCTTTGAATTTGGTTACGTCATAAATATTATTAGCGATTATGACCCAAGTGGAAGTTACAGAATTGTGCTCAGCAACCTCTTTTAATGAATACTGTTTTACACTAGTGCTGTCTTCCGCCATTATGAGTTGGCTGTTTCAATAAGAAATAACTTCAAAGCTTGAGACACTCGCACGACACAACGAATACACCACACGATAGTGGGGAGAGAAGATAAGAGTTAGAGGCTTGCACGTAACTGCCTTGATGAAAATGACACAGTTACTACTAGTATTACTGAAGGCTTGCAATTAAAAATCCAAGGCCGTCGTCGCGTGTACTGAATTGAACTTAAGTCCATAGGGTCTTAATATTTACGATTGTTGGTAGTACCCTCTTGCGTTTAGATTCGGAAACACGTTCTATTATCGCCAATCGGAAGTTAGAGCTTCTATTTCTAGTCTCCTCTCGTTCTATGTTCGGTATGGATATCTATAGTATAACTTTGAAAAACTATAATAAATGCTTCCTGTTCATGGGCCAAGAGTATCATATTAATGCTCTTCACCGCAGAATGATAGATCGATACGAGTTTTTTTTTTTACTCAAAGTAAGTTTTTTGACCTGCCTGACTATCGTATACTGTACTCAATTTCGAGTTCCATTCTCGTTTAGGTTCTCCTTTTAGACTGCAGAGGTTTATGTTCATGTCATAATTAATAATTGAAATGTCTTATACCGCATTTACACATTCGCGAATAAGACGAGTCGAATGACGAGGCGAGACTTTCGTCGAAATGTTCGCATTCATTCTTTGGATGAGGAATGACTGTTCACACATTCGCCGAATATCTCGTCAGATGGTCATTCTCCAATCACCTCGTCGCTAGCGCCCTTTGACTCGTATTGTCTCGGCAGCTAGTCATAGCTCAAATCGCCTCAGGTCACTCGCGCCCTTTGACTCGTGTGAAAAAAACCGCTTCCAACACGAGCGCCACGAATGGCGAGGCGAACCACGAGGTGAATGACGAATGTAGTGTTCACACATTCGTCGAACATGCTCGCCTCGCCACTCGCCTCGTCGTATTCGCGAATGTGTAAATGCGGTAATACAGTAGAACTTCGGTATATCGAACTCGCTTATATCGAAATCATGCTTATTCCCCACTTACAGTATATCGAAGCTTGAGCGCCGGTCCCGCCCGATGTAAATTTTTGCTTTACATATAATCCCGGATTTGGATATGTCGAATCTCGGATTTATCGAACTATTTTTCACGGTCCCCTGAAGTTCGATATAATGAGATTCTACTGTAATTGGATAAACCTCCTTTTAGACGGCAAAGGTAATAGTTGAAAAGTCACAAATTGGATGCGTTCCCATACGCTCTTAAGCCACACAGCTTAATCATTTCATAGCAAGTAATTCCTACTGGAAGAAAAACAACCGGGTGCCCATCTTGTCCCTCTGAATGAACACAAGGGCGATATATTTGACATTGTTTTTCTGCAGCCGGTTGCTGACCCAAGCTCCAACCCCAATGTTTAATAATCGTC
The DNA here is from genome assembly GCA_013389805.1 of Trigoniulus corallinus. Lineage (NCBI taxonomy): Eukaryota > Metazoa > Arthropoda > Diplopoda > Spirobolida > Trigoniulidae > Trigoniulus > Trigoniulus corallinus. Next base: position 5,784,851 of record JAAFCE010007744.1, read on the forward strand.
GGTCTACTGTTCTTTGGGGCATTCCATCAACGCCAGGGGGGAGCGAGCTCCTACTCCTGGAAATGCTGCCTCAACTACCCGTTGCATAGTAGACAAGGTTCTTTTACGTGCAAATGCCATCGTACACCACACAGGACCTCGGTTTTACTTCTCATACGGAAGAAGCCAACCCACTTTAGTCCAATATTGAACCTAGAACTACTGACGCAGTTAACGAGCGTGCTACCCACTACGACACCGAGGCGGGGTAATCATTTCCTAGCTACCTCTACAAAAATTGCGTGCAACAAATATAAAAATGAATATTAAATGTTTTGAGTCATTAAAATGTACAAAAAAGTTAGATAATAAGACGGCGTATTTACATCGTCAGCAAAAAAAAACACCCTGATATTAGGCTACCTCACTAAAATATTCTGGTCAAGGAAGTTAGTGCAACGTGGAGTAACAGAATGGTGCTTGGCATAGTGCCACAGCACGTAAGACATTTTAATTATTGATCTTTGATCTTCTGCCAATCTACTGTCAATGGCGACTTCGTAAAACAATTTATTCTGGTCAGCTGCTTCTTAATCAGATCAATGATGAGACAACATTAAGTTACAAAGTACCATCATCATCATCGTACTCCTTGACTGAAATTGTCGGAAATTATTAGACTAGCGATGGTCAGAATGGTTTTCCTTAAACGTTTCAAAGGTGGAGGTTCGACCCGGATCAAGATATACAGTACGTCGGAGGGGTTAAATAACGCTATATCAGGGGGATAGAATGTCACGTTGTGATGCGACTGAGATCTTCTTTCTCATCTCGTCTCGACTTTAACTTTGAATGATCTGTTCAACAAAGTCCCAAGGCGCGTTTATCTTCACTAAAACATCTACAGTTACCATTTCGACTCAGTCCTCTCTAAATTGTCGTTTTTTTTTAAATGAAATGCCCAATATGCAATGTATCAATCATATGCTTGATTTCCGCTTCCATGTTTTTGTTGTTGTCCTCTACTCTTCTTAACTATTAGTAATGTACAACAAATGATATTTTAGACTTCAAAATACGATTATATGGATAATTTCACGTTTCATTAAATTTTTTTACCTGTTCTTCCAGCCTCTCTTCGAGTACCTTTGAAGAATGGTGGACATCAGCTTTCTGCCTCAGAATTTTGGAGGTGGCTTCAACAGGCTGCTGACTTCTGTTGCTTCGTTTTATATTCTGTAAATATAAAACCATTAAGATGTTAACACCATCTATTCTATTTGATGTTGCATATAGCTTACAAGTCTTAAAGTAATTGTATGCAAGGTTCTCACCCCCGTCTGTAGGTTAGTGTGAGTAGTATTGTTTTTACTAGTCGACCTCTTATTAGTTTCCGTTTCTTTCTCAAGCAAGTCCTAAACGAAATATTTCTTTTAGATCCTGAAGTCCTGTTGTACGAATACTATGACAATATAAGAGATCATACGATTTCAAGACGGCTCATGTTGACCTGGTGTTGGAAACCCATAGATTCCATATCATCGACGGCTTCATGCAATTCATCATGTCGCATTACAGCCATCCAGTGAGCAGTATCTGCCATTCTCTTGATCTGAGATTCTTGACGAAGCTGGTGATCTTGAATTAACTGCAATTTTTTCGCATCTAGAATAGTTAGTTCTTTTGATTCCATCTCTTTCTTTAGTACTTGTAACCTGTGTAAATGGCAGATGCAATGCAACGAAATTATCATAAATGCCAATAATTTTATCAATCGTGATTGAAATTACGCATCCTGTGATGCAAGTTTTTTTGTAGTAATTAACTCAAACTCGTATCCGCGAGAATTTGAAATTTTTCCCAACCTCAATCGTTGATTACATAATCTCTGGTCCTCATGCATTACTTCTTGCATCTGTAAATAATCTGCGGCTTGTAAAATTGCATCCTTCTGCCTAATTTTCTCTTGCAGTTCAGGAAGAGAACCGTACTCGGCCTCCAGTTGCAAGACCGCTTTCCTAAAAGAAAGAAATACTTTTCGTTATTGATGAATCTGTTTATAACGGGTGGGAGCATTTTCCATTACCGTTGTTCCAAGTAGTCCTTTTCCATCTTTCTGATTTTCTGCATTTGGTAAGCGTGATTTTTGACAGCAGCAAGTGGATAATTGGAAAACTGTGGATAGACGCCTTGAGGAAGTGGTAGAAAAGGACGATTATGTAGTATCCTTTTTCGTTTAATATTTAAGGATATATCTTTAGCTTTATCCAGTACAGACTTTACAAGAATGGGATTCTTCTCGTGAAAATATCTCTACAAGACCATGAAGTTTAGTAATAAAAATAGAGAAAATATCACCATAGTCGTAAAGATTATTATTATTATTATGTCCATTCCAACCTGGAAATCGTCAAGGCTGCTACAGCGAAGTAAGGCATTCTGTGCAACACAAGAGTACGCTACTACGATGGCATATAAGAAGTTGAAATTCTGATGTTCGGTAAAAACGTGATCCCATATGGCAAACCATTCTTTCTTAGTAAAGATGTCAGAAAACGAAGATTCCAGAAGCGCCCAAGCATAAATTCGTGCGGACACTTGATGGATTTTAAAATGGGCCATCAATTGTGGTGCCATGCTTTCCAAAATGAGGTCTATCTCACCCAGAATAGAGAATGGCGGAGCTGGATAAAGCTGAAACCAGTCTTGACACCAGTTGACTGTTAGTGGAGAAAGTAAATTTAATGTTATGTTGAGGAGTGCAATTATATAAAGGATAAAATAGTATTAATTGCTTACCAAAGTAAGTCATAATGGTTTCAAAACAAATCAAAGGAGCGTCCATAAGGGCCTTGACAAACGGAAAGACGAGCAATGGAAGATAGGTGACTTCAGCAAAAAGAGGACACCAATAAGCCAAACATGATAATATCCTGATAAAAGGAAAGAAGGCACTAGTAAGTCGAAAAGAAGTGCAAGGTGATGTGCTCATTAATGCCATACTTTTTTAAAACGTCCATCAATTTGGAATCGTCAACTGGAAATGTGTCTTCTAGGTTAGAATAAGCTGGGTGCATCTCTCTCCTAAAAAGTTGAGTGAATATGCTTTCATTTAAAGGTAGCTGCAGTAATGTTTTCCAAATCAAAGTGCGATATTTGGTTGGGAACTCTCCAAACTTCTGCAAGATGCCGATGAATTCAATGGACGATGATTTCTCAGATTTTTTGGATAGCTGTTGTTCCATTTTTTGATTTAATATTTGAGGTGCGTTTGGATCTGCAAATTGTACATTTTGGCCATTCAGTGGTCCAGGTAGTTTCTTAGAATCTTCTGCTGATTTTTTCGGCACACCCTTTTGATTTCTGGAATCTGATCTGTCTCTAGTCAAAACGATGTTCACGATCTCCACATTGCCATTGTCTAGGAAAGCAGCAATTGGTTTTGTACCACCGCCATTGCTCACGTCTGGAACTTGGAAGTTGGTGTATTTTCCAGATTTCGACAGCAACTCTTTTGCAACGCGGTTTTCTTTGAAATTCAGAAATTGTAAGTGTCCGTGGTCGTTCAAAAATATTACAAACTGAAAGAAATGACTGATAAACGTCACTCAATTTTTAAAGTACTTTCACTCGTTTGTGTGTTGTCACTCACCCTTACAGACTCTAATATCAACATCTTCATCTGAACTACTTGAGAAACGGCAGTTGATAATTCGATGACTTCACTACTAACGTTTCCAGTGGTTTTCCAGAAGATTAACTTCCGACCCGATGTCAACATCAATAAGTCATCTCCATTTCTAGGATGAAATGTATACAGGTTAAGTATTTGTGTCGCCAGTTCAGTGGCACGTCCTGGGAAATTTTTGTTGAGCTACATTCTGTTACATGAAGGTTACATCAGAAGAACCATTTAAGGCTCTCTCTCTCTCGTCCCGAGAGAAAGAAAGAAGCCATTCGTCCCAAGCAAGATTGCACCTGCGTACAATGACCTCAGGAGTCAAGCATCCAACTAAATGAGTTACCAAAGAGAAACTATCTGAAGCGGTATGTGTTTGCCTGATTCACGTTACAGAAACTTACTGAGATATCGCCAGATGTGTAACTAAGACAGATTCATCGTTCAACGGTGTGGAATACTGCGCTTGATACTCCAAGTTTGGAAAATTCCAGAAAACGATGTATCCATCTGAGAAACAAGTCACAACGGTATCGTCACTTGCATTAAAGAAAGCCTTTAGATATGATTTAAAGCAAGGAAAAGGTAAGTTTGACGACGATATAAATAAGTAATTTGATCATTAATAGCAGTAAATTGTTCTTACTTTAATTAATTTTTTGTCATCCTGATACGTTAAGCGACGAACAGGTGTTGGATCGTCTTTAGAAATGTTCCAAATTATTGATGAAAGTTTGTAAGTAGCAAGGGCTGTGTCTGACCAGTGGTGGATATCGAGATCGAGTATTGGTTCGCCAAATCCACGATGAGTGCCAGTTATTTTTCTGGTGTCTTTGCTCATGAGGATTTATTAAAGTAAATATAGAAATCAAGATGAATGGGTGATCGAAAAGGAAAGTTTATTAATGCGCTACTTATTACCAATATTAAGTTGAATTAACGATCCATCGATTATTCCTATTAAGGCGTGATTTTGACCGCTCTTAGAAAACAGGCACAATGCAGAAGGGGTTGCCTTCAAGTGGAGGATTTGACTAATTCTTGATTCAAAATATATAATGACAATTAAATTAGTTCAGATTCATTGTTTGTTACAATATTTAACGTCGATCTCTCAGTTTTGAAGGATATTTGACCTAGGTCTCGATTCGATTTCGTTATTGCAGGTTCAGTTCTGCTCCGGGCGGGTCGAGGGAGAAATCTGTACTTTACCCACTGAATGAATAGCAGGCATGCAAAAGAAGTCGTTTTACAGAGAGGGGAAAAAAATAAGATGTCAGGGCTCATCTTCCCCTGGTGTTAGTACTGAGCTTTGTAAGTCTATGGTTGCGGGTTCGATCTTGACAGGAGCAAACCTGGATACTCGTGACCATTTCTGCTGCTGGGTTTGAAGTGGGCTGCCATTTGTGTAAATGTTCTTATTATAAAAAAAATTTAATATTGTTATACCCATTCTGTGCAATATTTCCTACATATATACGTCCAGTATTAGTCATTGCTACAAAAAACTGACATCTGACGTCAAACTTCACTTGCACGAAGTAAAATTGTGCTGTTGTTGGTTCGCTATGCGTCAACACGATTCTCTGTAATATGCTGAGAATGTATAATTTTATAATTTTTGAACTCATAATCAAAATTTAAATATTCAGTTCGCCTGAGCGACAAACGATATTACCGTGTTTTTAACATCTTGTTACGTTTAACAAGGTTGTATACATTCAAAATGCACTATTCTTCGCGCCTCGATCGCCATTCGAATTTGAAAATGCATGGTTGGTCATGTTCGTAATGTACGCCCGCCTTCGATTACCATTTCTGCAGGAAAACTGATGAATTTTTCAGTCGGAATTTCATACTTATCGCATCCGAGACTTGTTATTATTTAAATACGGTCGACGTTGGAAACAAGGTTACTATAGATAGCGTTTTTCATTGAACCCAAATAGTGTGCTACATAGTTTGTCATAGAATTGAAATTTTGGCCTGATAGGCTCTCATAGAGTGAATGACACGTCATTGTTGGTGTTGGAAATAGTATGGTTATGATTTTATTAGGTTAGTTGTGGTGTAGACAGGAAGCCTGTTGAATTCATCCACGTACGTTTTACTGAATGATGGAAACCTAAAACAACATGTGGGTAGTGTTTCGAGATTTCATCTACACTTTTATGTTTTGAAATTTAGTTTGATTCCATATTTTGAATAAACAGTTAGGAACATTTAATCTAAAATTGTCAATCATGACGGATATTCGTGAATGGTTTGTTTCTCTACCAATTTTCACACGTTATTGGTTTGGACTTTCGATTTTATTCCCTTTAATTGCGCGGTTCGGCTTCATCGATCAGAGAAATTTTTTATTATCCTATGATTTAGTTTTCAAACGTTTTCAGGTAAGGCATGCTTATATAATCATGTGATGACGACTTTAAGTTATTTCCATATATTTTCAAATATGTAACGTGAAGTGTATCTTAATAAACAATTTCAGATATGGCGACCGGTGACTGCCTTATTCTTCTATCCTGTTCAGAGTGGATTTAGGTTTTTGGCAAATTTATATTTCTTATATACATATTCAATTCGTCTCGAGACAGGTATATTAATATTGCAAGATATAAAAATCAGTTGGAGTAATTGAATTGTGTGATTTCAATGGTCTATGTTTATTTCTTTACATAGGACTGTTTGATGGCAGACCAGCTGATTATGGCTTTTTATTATTATTTTGTTGGACGTGTATAACAGTATCCTTGAAAAAAATGCCGTATTTATTAACACGTAATTTTGCTGCTGTCTTCAATTTCGTGATTATTGCCTTAACATTTTAAAGATTGTTGCACTATTAGCTGACATGATAGTAAGTTACTTAGCTGTCATTAGTGATGACTACCTGAGGGTTGTTCCCTTTTTAACATTTAACTTATTTTAAAGCTCTTAATGGATTCCATGGTAATGGCTGTAATTTACATTTGGTGTCAATTAAATCAGGATGTCGTCGTTCAGTTTTGGTTTGGTACCCAATTTAAGGTGAGTTAAATTGATTAAATCATGAAAAACTGAAGACGACTAGTCACTAAAATTCCCTTTATCTTTTTTTGTTTAACTCTCAATATTAGGCCATGTATTTACCGTGGATTGTAACAATATTTGAATTCGTCATGTCAGGAAGGTATAAACATCTTATTTTGTGTCGATTAATGTTTGATATAATGCATCCAGTGACACCGAGTTGAAATTTCTAGTTTCGTGCCACAATTGATTGGAATTTTTGTTGGTCATCTGTATTTTTTCTTAAAATTCAAATATCCAATTGATTTCGGTGGTGCTGACTGGTTAGCAACACCACAATTCATGTAAGTGATATCATTTAATTGCTCTTTGATTTGTTTTTGTCGTCTTAATAATTATGTCTTGATCAATTTGAAGGTATAAGTACTTCCCGAATCAAAGAGGTGTTAGTGGTTTTGGCACAGCCCCTTCACGCAGAGCGGCTCAAGATGGCAATAACGAGCGTGCCAATCGGGGACATAACTGGGGTCGTGGTCAAGCATTAGGTAGAAACTAATAAGTGTTATAAAGTAATGTTTTTGTTATTTCTAATTTGTTACACTATGTTCGGCAATTCGGATATGCTTGTGGTGGGACCAGATTGCCCAGTTTTTTGAAGCAGCGCAAGCCCACGTCAATACCAACTTGGGTGGTTGGTAAAGAACGTTGGGTGCTGCAAATTAACCCTCTCCTTTGTCCTTTCACCTACCTCCTCATCTCCTGCGGGCAGCCTCCTAAGGGTTCGTCCTGTTATGGCTGCCTAGCTTACTCCCCAACCCAAGAAACTAATCGAATCCAATCTTTTTAATAACTCGTTTTTCTTTATAACTAAATATGTATCTCTCTCAGCATGCTGATCACCCACTATTGAGATGCTGATAGCAATGAATTTCCTTGTAATTAATCCTCTTTTGACATAAATAGTCATTTATTTATTGATAATATATGTAAGTAATGCATTATACGATAACGTCTGAAACTGGTAGAAAAAAGGGAATGAAATGTCATTGAAGGTGATCGAACACACTCGCGAGTGAATCATTTAAAGTGACACGACGTCTGTTTAGTTTATGTACAAGAATCAAAAGTGGTTCCGTTTATTTATCTTCTTCCGCGGCCTCTTCCACGCCCTCGGCCTCTGCCTCGACCACGACCTCGTCCACGGCCTGCAGCTCCAGCTTTTTTGCAAAAGAAAATTCGTTTTCAAATGAACTATAACTAGAAAGTAGTCGTGGTAGACATTTAGTCTGTCCTTACCAGCACTTGACTCCTTCTTCTTGGCCTTTGCTTTCGGAGTGTCATCAATTAACAACGTTTCTAAAGGTAAGCTGTCTGGTAAAATGAAATACCTAATATTGTTTCCTCGAATACTAAGCGTTTCCAGTTGAACAGGATCTCTGTTCTTGACAGTCATCTTCACTGTCTTCAAGTGAGTATTCATAGCCACATCAACACCTTAGGAAAATGACGTTTCAATTAACAACCAGTACTCTTTAAAATTTCAAATGTTAACGAAACATTTACTTACCGACTATTGTGCCATGAACTTGGGTGCCATTTTTTAATTCTATTGTTACGGTTTCGTGACTGAGTTTCATTAGAAACCTACAACAAACACGTTTAAATTGAGAACTTCATTCATATATTTGTTCGACGATGTCAAGCGAATAATTTAAAAATCTATAGCATGTTTTTTTTATAGACAATTTGTTTATCGATCAATACTTTCATTTTGATCGCCGGGCGAAATCGAACGAGTACTGCTAAGCATTTTCAATCCATGTTTTAATATATCGTCATATTTTAGTAAAATACCTTCGCAGCATGATAAAGGATGCTATTCTTACTTACAATTTTACATCGATAGGTTAAACTTACCGGACTAACTTCATGATGAATTCGGATTTCTATTTACCACCTTTACGATAAATCAAAACACTCGAAAAATGGCGGTTCGAAACGTTCACAACACGCTCTACCGCTAGATGGCCCTGTGAGTCTAGAAGCTCCCGCTCGATTTAAACTGTTTCGTCTTGAGTTGCATAATCAGATTTGAAACTAAAATATATTAGTAACTACTTTAATTAAATACATACATTCAACAATTGGGATAATTTACATCTTAAACATTTATAGAACGAAAACAAACTGTTTGGCACGGGTTAATAATATTAATATTGTGTGTGTTCTTCAAAAGTACATCTACAATTCCATGTTCATTATACAGTACTGTAATTGAATTTTTCGACTATGTTGTTTTTTTTTGCAAATGACATTACTTAATATTTTTATATAACTCATCAATAGCTAATCTATACATGTAACGCTACATCCGATTGACTTACAGAACAAAAATAATAATAATCATTAATTGAAATATAATACTCGCAATCCAATTGTTCGCATGCAGTTTTACAACAATCCTAGAATTAACAATTTCTTTCAACCGCTAAAGTACAGTAGAACGTCGATCTTCAAGCTGCAATAATAAACTGGACTTTTTTTCCTTAAAAAGTAAGGTAAATGAAAGACTATTATCACTATAATTGATATAAAAAAATGATGAATTAACGATCACAACATTTCCGTTAATGATTGAGCTATTAATCATTGTATAAAGTTACATAAAAATTTTGTGTAAGATATTCTAAATACTTTTATTTATTTCGTCAATAGTTCACTAGTGTCGAGAGGTGCTTCACCAAGTGTGGATCTTTGTTGACCTTAACTACATGAATAGCTGCCATCAAACCTTAAACATTTATTATCATTTAAGAGGATCCGAATTTACTAATCGTCGATCTACTGTACTGAACTAGAGATATTTAAAAATCCGTCTTTCCTGGCAAGTTATAATCATACACGCACAATAACAGGTAGGCCTATTATAATATCTTAATATACAATTACGTACTTACATAACTGCACTGTGACACAGTACAACTCAAGCGCATTATGAGGGTTGTTAACAAACGCTTTATTTCAAAAGTGATTTTTTTTTTTGTATGTGTGTTTTTTTTTTTGCATCTTAGTAGTGACATATTGGAGGGCTCTGTGTATATAATCAACCAGGAATTTGTCACCTGAACTCAACACATGCAGGTCCCTTGTTGAGGTTCATCATCTGCTCTTACTTTAAACGAGTCTTTCTTGGCAGCGTCTAATTCTTTTTTGGACCTGTTGTGATCTATAAGTTGCCTGGCAATGTCAGAAAACATCTCTTCGATGCCTTCTCCTGTCTTGCAAGAAGTTTTGTATATGGTACTTATTAGATTGTGACATTGTTCACAGAAAACCTCAATATCTGCATCTGTAATGCTGATGTGATTCTTCAAATCGATCTTATTTCCACAAAGAAATATCTTTGCATTTTCGGCATAAGTGACGACATCAAGTAAGTGTTGAGACAAGATATTAAAGGAATCTGGATTATCAAAACTGAACACCAGTATTGCAGCTTCGGCAAATTTATAATAGCTACTAGTAATTGATGCCACTCTTTCCATTCCACCAGTGTCCCATAGTTGAATCTATATATAATGAAAGAAGAAAGAAAAATGATAGTGAATCAACTCTGATGCAAATGCTGCTTGGTTTAAAAAACATCAAGCAGGACAACGCGAGGAGAAATCGATAAAAACGTAAGTGAAACCTTGGCATCTTTGTTGTTGTGCTTATAAGACTTCTCAAAATGATCCAAACCCAAAGTGGAAGCTCTATCAGTGGAAGTGACAAACGTATTGTTGGCAAACCTACGAAATAGGGAACTTTTTCCAACGCCGTATTCACCACATAGTATCACTTTTTGTTCAGGACAACGTGTCGAGGCCATTGTTCAGCTTTCTTATTGTCCGATACTAAACGAGGAAAAATGATAAGGTATAAATCACATATGAATAAAAGGGTGGGAATGTTTTAATGAAATCATGGTCTTCGCACCACCAGAGCCTTTCTAGATATACGCATTTACGAAAGCACTTGGTTCGTCGTCATCTCATTTGATGTTTCTTTTTACGTTACTTACATATAATATATGTATATATCTTTTTCGCAGATTTCACATCCCCGTTCACGATAAAACATTCGTCATTGTGATAAATGTGGAAGTAATGAATAATAGTCAAACAGAAGGTGTAAAATTCACTATCAATGGCACTTTGGAACACAGGCGGAGAAGAAACGTTTACGACGCTTTAGACAAAATCTCTTCGACTCTGTTGGGGACATTCACGAATCACCTGCCCATGGTTAATTTACCAGGTATTTATTACGTAGGTGAGGAACGTTTCTATCTTGTAGTAAGTGTTAATGCCGATTTTATTTCAAGTCACCTTTCTTTAAAAACCACATAAATCCCATTTTCCTTGGTTTTCATATTAAGAAATCTTAACTGAAACAATGTAAGGAAAATGAATTCACAGAGCTTGTAAGTTGTCAGCAACCTCTGCAGGGAAATTTCTGTTATTCCCACCTATTGATAACTTAGTTGTGAGCAGTTTTTCTTCTCGCCTGTAAAATTTGCTTTTTTGAGCTTTCAAGGTTTCGAAAGAACGGTGACGATATGCAATATGTATGTTTTTAATATGCAGTAGCGGGAAAATCATTCTGTAATGCTGCTAACAGTATTAAATGGTTCGACAACTTAGCACCGCCTGCTAGAATACTGAGTTAAAAAATAACTTCGAGCCCGTAATTGAATGGTCATTGAAGACTTTTGGTCTGTCTTTCTTGCTCTTAGCGAAGAACGTCGTAATAGTCGTAATTTGATGATCAGGATCAAGGTGTGCTTATTTTCTTCTAAGATTCCCTAGGTTCAGGTTTGCCATTTAGAGTCTGTGTCACCAATGAAATTTCTACATAAATTTATTGACAATTCAAAACTATAATTAATAGGAATTATGTACAACAATAGGTCACTGTAATTCTTTACTTTTCTATCATGAGGCTCATTGATGGACAACCTCGTGACTTCATACATTTCCAGGTACCGATTTATTCATTTTCTTTCACCTTTCCCAGAATTAATATAAATATGTATTTGTTTGCTGAATAAGAGACTAAAGTTAATAACAAAATTCGCATATTAAAAATATTCAGCAGTTTAGGAACAATCATATTAGATACCGATGAAGATGAATCATTTGTCGTTTCCATTATCTGACGGCTTCCTATGTTTCTCGGCGAATTCTTTAACCTGTTTCCATATCTCTTTTGGCTCGTTTACTTTAGGTACCTTAGGCAAACAGACAGAAAGCAGTTGAGAGATATTTTAATGTCAGTTGAAATTAAATAAACTACAGCTTCAGTTAAGTATTCAATAACTAACAATAAGCAAAGCAAATGTACTGCAGTTTGGTGATCTGGGTATCAATACTCACGGTGTAGTTTTGAGACACGTACATGCCGGTATAGACTCCTACTCCGAACGTAATCTGTTATTTAAAAATAAAGCAACCTCGTTATTAAGATCATTAATAATGCCAAAATTGATGTAAGATTACAATTAACACTTCTCAAGACACAATAACATCCTTACTAGGCCACCTACTAATAAGTGCATTGTGATTAATGTGACGATGAAAATATTGTACAAAAATGTAAGAACCATGTTTAACAAGTCACGCGTTTCCTTTTTAGATTTTTTTACTTACATCCTTGAAGTTTGGGATTTAAAAATAGCAACTACATTTTTTGGGGTGGCCTAGTAGAGATGTGGAGGCGACATTTTTATGCATTCGGTATACTATAATGCCACAACATGAAAAAGACTTTTTTTTGTTGGAACACTCACCAAAAACTTAAGCATACTTCACAAGTTTAGGTTATTTGTAGAAGGAATGTTTACAAATGTTCCAAGTAAGCCTGCGTTGTGACGATTTATTATTTCTCATGAAACTTTAATATATCTGCATGTATACACACTTTAAACCCTTGATTTTTATGTGCAATCAGTTCGCAATTGACTGAAGTGTCCCTGTCGAACTCCTTGCGTCACTCGCACGTGATAATAGCAACTGGCTCCCTCTGGTGGTTGTGGCAGGCTGCAGGTAAACGTTCTTAACCATCTGTTCTTCTGTTTTAGCATCTGGCGAGTAATTTGTTCTGATGCAATATGCCGCCAATTATTCTTAAGAATTACGAATGGAGTGAAACTTGTACAAATATCGACCTTGTAGTTTCTATACCAGGTATTGCACCGGGGAAATCCTGCGATATCGTGTTAACTGATAAATATATCAAGGTAACGACATCATGTGGTTAACGGACAGGTGTATTTTGAGCGTCTTGTTGGTTAGCAACGCGTGACGTACAGTAGGTGATTATTACGTATTATTTTGTTTTGTTTTTCATTTACAGATACGCTATGCTCATTATTTGTGGGAGTTGTTTTTAAAATACTGCATTAGTAGGGAAAGTAGCACGTTTGCTATAGGAATGGGGACGATCCGTTTTAATTTGTTGAAGGTCGATGCCACGCCGTGGTTGGAAGTTGTCGAATCAATGCCCGGTACGAAATAGAAGAATTTGATTCATCTTTTTATAAGTTTCAGTATTGGTATATAGTATTGAATCGTCCGTTAAATGCAAAGAGGATAAAAAGTACGTTATAAAACGTCGAGAAGAAGAAATCAACAAGTTACATCAGTTTCATGCACATTTGCAGCAAGAAACTGATCGTAGAAGGCAAGAATTAAACAGGATTGCTATTAGGGAACAGATCAAGGTGTGTAGTAGCTTGTAAATGATTAAATTGCTGTCTGTAATGATAACTTACGTTTTTGCTTTTAAAAGTTAGAAGAACGAGAAAAAGAAAGAATAAAGGCTGAGATTAGTAAGGAAGTGCATGACACACTGATAGCAGAATCGTTACCATCTCCTCCATTGGTAAAAGGTAATTTTTAAGTTCTTTACAAATAAACGATTCGTCACAATGACAGTTTCTAATTTGACACATCTGTATTGTTATAAAGGTGAAGGTTCAGTAATGTCGTTGCCTCCGATTCGAAGTTGTGGGACAATTTCTGTTACGTTTTCTGCAAGTCAAAATTCTGCTCCAAGTCGTGAGTCAACAGCTAGTACGCAAGAGGAATGACCGACGATAAGTAAGTTTGTGTCTGATGTTTAAGTTAAAATGCATCATAATGCTGTGTACATCGAATCACCGTTGCACATAACGTGGTTGTCCTGGTCCTTATTTGATATGTACAATGCACATCTCTTCAGGAGATACACACTGAATTGTAGATCCTGGAATTTAGTCCTTTAAAATAAACTAGTCAGACTGTCAACTGGAGATTATCACAGTCCAATCGTAACGTTTTGGATATGAATGGGAGAAGAGAAAACTTATTTGGTGGTCCATGGTGAAATGTGCAACTTCTCAGCCCTAACTTCAGAATCTGCACATGTCCATCCTTTCTTTAAAATTTCGGAGTTAACAAGCCCGTTTCTCGACGTCGATATTAAGCATTATCCATGTGCCGTAAGAACAGTATTTCGGATGAGGGCATAGAAATATGCCTGAAAGTAAGCAATGTACACACACGTATCCATGAATGCATTTTAAAATTTGTTTTAATTATGAAAATACTTAAAATACCATTACAATAACGGTTCCTCTCATCGCAGTGTACGTAATAATAATAATAATTGTGATATGATAACCTTATCTAAACACAAAATGACGAAACGCAGAGAGAGAGAGAGAAAAAAAAAGCAAAATTTGGTAAAACTGCACAAAAGGTATAAGGTAAAAAAATTGCGTTTGTTAGGGAGGGGAATACCCAAGTCCTTAACCAAATTGTTTCCCCCCAATTTTTTTTCATATATATATATATATAAAACGATTATTTTTTTCATTAATCATTATACACTTTCTGATAGTTTTGTTTCCATCCACCATCAAAAAAATAACGTTAATATGGTTCCGGTAAACAAGATGCAACCAGTAATGGGGTGCAACATTTTAGATTTAAATTAAAAACACCTCTCGCATCGTTGTTGCAATCATCATCCTCGTCCTATCATGTCGTCGACATTGCTATCGTTGAACGCGTGTGTAGAGTGGAGAGCTCTCAAATATACACATGAGAACCATTGTTATGGTAACGTCTTTCCAGGATTTGAGTTCTGCGCTAAACATAAAACAAAAACAAACCAAGGATTGTGGAAACAAGACAAAACCAAAATATTAGCTTTGTATTTACTAGTCGACAGAAGGTAAACCCTACTACTTCTAAAGGCGGTTGGTTGCTTTTAATTCCATCATTTAACTAAGTCTCTCCCATTCTTACTAGATCTGAGTTGCTTTTGATATTAAGACTGGACCTCAGTGTAGTGGACACATCGTCGTCTTTATGGTGAGAGCCCCCTTCTCCTCTTGTAATGTTGCAAAGGGGATGACTCCCTGCTTTGAAACAATAATTAGTGACCTACCACCCTTGAATGTAGCATTGTTTATGTTATGCTTTTTCTTCAACCATTTGTGCTGAAGGGCGTTGTTTTTTTTTTCCTGAGGACGAAGATTGATGTCGAACTACACTGTAATCAATAAAGGGCATAAGAGTGGGGAGGAGAGGGTCTTTTGTCTTTGGTCTTGTGATGATCCTCTAGTTCCCCTTCATCATCACCACCACGCTTAAGATCAGCATTTATGACAACAAACTTGCAAACAGCTCCAGAATCTGGTTGGTTGATGGCCTGGAGTCATGTCACTAGAACCTATTTATATGTACAACACACACACACAAGAGGCGGAGGAGAAGTTCTACTTTATCCATCAACTCACACACACCAGATAATAAGACACTATTTGCCAGTTGAAGATGTCCTAGTAGTGTTGGCCAGAGGGATGAACTCTCCCCCAACCTTAAATTCCAAAGCGAAAGTCAGGTATTTTTTTTCCCCTGTGTTGGCTATTTAATTCGTACTACTGTCCACTGTCGCAATATCACTTTTCCTCCCTTCAAAAGCTAGAAAATAAGAGTTAGTTTCCTCACTTGCTGTTGAACGGGGAGAGGTAATGGTTCAGGACCACACACACACACACACAAACACATTTTTTTTTTCCTAATCGGACTCTACGTCCGTGTGTACGTCTCCTGGACTTGAATGGTCATCATCGACTGTTTCAACTTCCATGTCGAAAACATCGTCACCATCAGATTGTTCCGCCTGGGGTTCAGTCTTGGGTTCGTATTCCACTTCAATTTTGATCTTCTTATTAGGAATTTGCTGCGGTGAAGTTTTGCTCGATTCGTGTTTAACTTCTACGTGGTGGTCTCTCTTGGAAGGCTTGCCATTGAGGGCCGACTCTGGTTCTTCAACCACTGCTACAGGTTCTTCCTTCTCTTTCTTCACTGCACACTTCGCGCACTTGTCAACTCGACACAATTTAAACTGACATGTCTTGGCAGAGGCCTTTCCACCGGAATGGCCCTGACAATTAATATGTGGTTGGAACTTGGTGCCACAATCCTTGCACAAACGAGTTTCTGTAGAGTGGCAACGTCCCTCGGCTGGAGAACTTTTGTCGTTGACAGGTGTGACGGCAAGACTTTTTCTTTCTTTGTTCGCCAAAGAAGTAGACGATGAGGACGCGGATGATGACGATGATGATGCCATACTCGTGGGTGTGATGGTCACCTTCGCCTTAGTGGAAGACGACTGTGATGATGATGACGACTGCACAGGTGGATAAGTCTTCTGGCCATCCAATACCCTCTTAGCGACGGTGCTGTGTTCCTCATAAACGTGAGTCTCAAATAAGCGATACATGTTAAACGTAGCTGAACACACAGTGCACTTGTAAGAAAGATGTGCCGGTTTCAGAGTCATCTTGTGATCCTTGGCCATATGCACCACTAATTTCCACAAGAATACCTTGCCACATATGATACATCTACCACCGTCCTTACCCTTGTTAGCGTTCTCTTGCATGCTGGACGTGACCAGACCGTGGGAACCTAAAAGATGCCTTTCCAATCCCTGATCAGTAAAGAAACGGAAGTGACACTTTTGACAGTTGAGAGGAGGACGATTATGAATCATTTTGGGATGGATCTTGACTTTGTGGATCCATTGCATGTGATTGCGGAGCTGATCCAAGTCTTTGATGTATCCGTCACAGATTTCACAAACCACGTACGATGGGTTAGAGCCCTGTTGCTGTTGTTGCTGCTGGTGATGGTGCTGTTGTTGCGGGCGAGACTGAGACAATTGCAGTGAACTTGCGCCTGATTTATTCAAGTTTGGAGTTGATATCGAGGATCGTGTCGCTGTCGGCTTACTCACTGGAGTGATTGAGATATTGGGCTTGGACGAAAACTGAGACGTTGAAGACTGTGAAGGTTTCTTGCCCAAAATGGTGGACGAGATGCTTGAATGCAAAGATGTGGTGGACACTGAGACTGCAGACTTCCCACTCGATGAAACCGAAGACGTCACTGAAGTGGACGAACCACTGGCAGGTTTGTTGGTCGTGGCAAGATTGGGAATGAGGGCGACAGGGGTCGGTCCACGTGTGTTGACTATTGCAGGAGGTGTGGGAAGAATGGTAAAGCGAGGTGGTGTAAAAGAAGTCACCGACCCACCACGAAAAACTGGGACGTTGGTGCCTGATGAGGTATGGACCACCTGGTAGATTTGGTTGCCCTGAAGAGAGTATGAAGCCGAGTTGAGAGAACTTGGTTGCTGTCCAGTTCTTGAGGCTAGGAAGGAGCTCTGTGTCGACGTTTGCAGAGGCGTCGACGTACGGACATAAGTGTTTGAGGTGGCCAAGAGTCCCGAATATGGGCTCCGTGCAGGAGATACGTAAGATCCTCTTAAAACAGACTGCACGTAAGTTGGGGTGAGGCGGAGGTCACCTGGTTTTGGACGGATGGGTGGTGGGCCACGTTGTTGGGCTGCAAGCAGTGGAGTTAGCAGAGACGTACAGCCTCGGTTTTGAAGTTGGGCAGATGATGCACCAGTGGTTCCTACGTCGGATTTGTCTACACCAGCTCTCATAGCCTTCAAGGTGGCCACAGAAGCCACGTGCCTAATCCTTTTAGCCGGTGGCTCGAAGTCGGGGGAAGGGCACAAGTTCTTTTCTGGAACAAAGGTCTTTGCGCACTTCCAAGAGTGACGCGTCACCCGGGCTTTGGCAGAGTCTTCAAATGGGCACATGGGGCACATGTGAGTGTTAGGTGGTCGTTCAAGTCTTCCAAAAGCTTTATGCTGCGAAAACAGGTGCTGGAAGATCTGCGAAGGATCGGTGGATTCAAAACTACAAAAACTGCACAACATTTTCGCGCCACTGATGTGAATTGTTTCCAGATGCCGCTCCATGACTATTTCGGACTCGGTGGTGAAACTGCAACGTTTACATCTCTTCATGGTGAAGACAAAGGGCTTGTTTTTCTGCTTAATTTCTTCTAATGTCTTTTGCAGGCTCTTTACCATTCTTTCACGGTCCTTGGTCTTCCACCCTCTGTCAAGTTTTCTCTTCTCGGATTTGTATATCTCAACTTGGACCCACTGTTGTACTTGGGATAGGCCAATATCGGTGAAGAACTGCCCTAAAGCTGAGTCGAAGAAAGTCTTGGGTTTAACTGGCGGCTTTGGCAAGGGAGGTTCACAGTCATCTGTTGCAGCTTCTTGTTCCTTCTTGGCCTTTTCTTCGTCGAGAGCAGCTTCTGGAGGTGCAGTCTTTTTCAAGAAGTCTTTAAGGCTTTCTTTCGGCGGACACTCAAATAGGTATGGAACGAGTAAAGAGGGAGTATAAACATTAATTTCAGCATCGTCTTTTAATGCCAAGCCTTGCTGTGTCGAAGTCTCTACTTTGGCGCTTTGTTTTAATATTGCAGACTGACTCAAATATGGTCTGCTGGACTGCGAGCGAGTAGACATTCCAGCACTTCCTTGCAAAAGGGCAGATCGCAGTGAATTATGGGAGGGCAATTGTTGACTCAAAGACGTAGGCGGTAGTTTAACGATCGATTTTGTAGTCGCCGTTGTGGAACTCGTGCTGGTGGAAGTGACCATACCATTACTGTTAGTGTTGGCGTTCGATGGAGTCTTGGTTTCTATGATGACGAGGGTGGGTTTCCCATCAGGTTTCTTGACGGCTTCATTAATGGCTTGAGCCAATGATTTGGTTTCAGTGACAATAATTGTCTGCTCTTTACTTCCACGTCTTGGCCTCTTACTGCTTTGCTTCGTTTTGTTAACATTTTCGCTGCAGTTTTTCCCAACGTCTTCGTCTCCCTTCTCTGTTGATGTGATACGTGGTGTGGTGTTGGACTTGGCGATATCTGCCAAGACTTGGTCATCTGAGTCACTGCTGTACTCCTCCATTTCTACATCGTCCCTGTCGTCGTCGTCGTCTCCTCCCTCTTTTTCATTGGTCTCATCATCTTGTTGCTGTTGGTTCTTTTCCGTCGCTGATGTTGAGGATTGTTTCGTCTCTTGCGTTATGTCCACTATCACCGGCGAATCTGGCGAGCTGGCATGGTCAGGGTGGTCAACATTTTCACCGTATGATTGTTGCTCTTGCGGGGATGAATCGTCGTCCACTGTTTCGTCACCACTAGAGGAGTCCTTCTTGAGGTCTCCGTTCGGCGTGGCACCTTTAGAGTTTGATTTAAGGTCTTTGACCTCATCGTCCACCTCATCTAAAGGTTCCTTCCTATTGGGGGTGTGGTGTTGGTGATGGTCACTTGCATCACTATCTGGTGTCGGCCTTTTAAGTTTTCTTAAGTCCTTCTTCGTAGTAATGGGTTCTTTTACGAGGAAGTCCTTTTGGGAGATGCCATTAGTTGCGTCTTCTTCAACAACCTCCATATTTTCGCGGATTTTGATGAAGACTCAACAGGAATACGACATTACGTTGGTTTTGTTTTAAACGATTCCTAATTTTTTTTCCACCTGCGAAAATAAAATTCGAATGTCAAAAAAACTTAGCGGTTTTTTTTTCCCCTCTCCTGTCTGCCCGCCATTCTTGTTTTTCTCCATCCGCTCTGCGCTACCCTGACAATTGGTTTCCACCCTGTAATGTCCATGAAGGCTTAAGTGCCGTGCACTGCTGCACCAGAGTGAGACATTTCCGGTAGAGTTCAACAATCTTAGGTCAAGTTTGACGTCTTCCTATCCCCCCTCCTCTCTCGCTCTCTACTCTCCCTGCTGTGGGCTTTCTAATATGACCAGTTCAAGAGGCACATTTACATACCGATGAAAGGAATGTATGGAGAGGGTCCCCCCCCCCC